>JAWPHD010000006.1:0-600000 GCA_037043455.1 Cyrtodaria siliqua
CTGTACTGTGTTGATGAGCCGTTAAACAACATTCAATTCAATTATACCACATTTTACTAATGTTGTGCGATTTTAAAATAAAGAATAAGGGCCTTTAAAATACATAGATTTATGAATCCAAGAATTTCAGACACAAAGATGAATACATTGATTGCCATAATTCAATTTAAACTGGCAGTTATATATAAGAAAGACGGTTACAATTAAATTCAAATATTTGTTCAGGCTTATCCGAGACATGTTATTTGCATGCATGCCTGATCAGTACCATATTTCCCCTAGAAACAGCGCCCCCCCCCCCCCCCCCCCCCCCCACCCACCCCCCAGCCCTTTCCAAAAAAAAAAGGAGTACCGGTCAATTAAAATATTAAATATTATAATCAAAATTCAATATATTTTCGATCTATATTGCATCCAAAATTCCCCGTAAAACAACAAAATTCAATACATTTTGCATAGCGTCCGGGCGCTACCATTTGGAGAAATACAGTAGGTTTAATGGTTTACCCATGGTGTAAGATGGCCTTTAAAGATACAAACAAGTAAACAAAAGCAGATGGAAGCCTCACACTCACATCCCATCAAAAGTCGTGATTTCATTCCTGTTGGTGATTGGATAATAAATAGCACTACTATTAATAATACTGTCTGGTTTTTCGTTGGAGCTCCATAAAACGCAATTCAACTAATTCTACCGGCATAATTTGTATTTATTGCATACGCATTTACAAGCTCTGTAACAGGAAACGTCAATATTCGCCCATATTGACGTGTAGTTAAGTCATATTGGGTGTGTAATGTATACTTGTTCGTGATTGGTGCACGTTTCTGTTCATGTCAAAGAAAGTATGTCACGTGATGTGTAAACAATGTAGATATCATTGTGAAAATTCCCATTATGTAATGACAATATGTTTGTTTCAAATAAATGTTTTTGGTGAAAATTAAATGTTACAACCTATGTTATTCTCTCTAATTTAAAAATGCGTATGCAATAAAAACCTAATAACCTATAAATCTGGCATTGCATATTCAACAGCAGAAGACCAATGCCAATCTTCATCTGCTCAAGGTCAACAAAATATTTGCCATCGGCAATGCCAGTCAAGTGCAGTAATTGAAAATTTTCCCTGGAAAATTGTCGCTTGTTAGATTGCGGTGTTCCTATGTATAGTCATTACATGAATATCTTCGCGGACATTATTAAATGACCGGTGCCGACAAAATTATAGCTAAGCCATCGGCACTGGTAGATAAAAAAATTGTGTAAAGATGGATAAATTGCCAATGTACATTATATATATTGTTCAATAAGTCTTGTCAATATGTCTGCATCAGCTTGAGGATGATAAAATCTGCAATGTTATACACATAAAAGATGCAGCATAGACTACTGGATGGATATTCATGAAACTTTTCAGAATTGTTGCCCATGAAGTCTAGTTGATCCTAGCAAAAATTCATGTTTTTCTATGAAAAACTAAAACTATCACTGAAGGTGATGAATAACCCACTTTTTTATCAGTTGTTATGTGTATATGAAGTCTGGGAATAACTCATTCAAAATTATTTGAGGAATGCAAGTTATAAAAATGTGTCACGCAATGGGAAAAAAATGTGCTACGCGATGGGACAAAAATGTGTCACGCAATGGGACAAAAATGTGTCACGTGACGGGACGTTACAAACAGTGTGATTCCTATATAGCCACCACTTCACTTTGTGGAAGTAGGTGTATAACAAATCATTTTTATCAAATTGCTAAAGGTTTTTCATAAAGTATCACAGATTTTATAGATGAGCACAAAAACTGGTTATGTCAAGCCACCAATATAAGATACACTAAGGAAATCGACAATAAGAATTCCCAGAAGTGTCTTGCCCAAGGACACACCGAAGAAACCCAGAGGTGCCAGTGAGACTGGAATCCTTGACCTCGAGATTCCAACATTTACTGCACCACTGTCGCCTCTGAAAACAAAAACTATTTGATTGATCCATTTTCTTATAAATTATCCCTGCTATGAAACTGCCCCCACAAAATTCCTTATAACTGGTAGCGAAAGAAGTAAAAGATCTATAAACATTTACATCTATAATTGTTGTTCATCTGCGATGTACAAAGATTGATGCCCCATGTGACTTGTACATGATCCAAATTCTATCTCTGTGTTTGACAATCAATCAATCAATCAATCATTAATCAGGCAGTCAATCAGTTAGTCAGTCAATTGATCAACTAATCAATCGCACTAATCATCGCTGATCTAATTAAAAAAAAAACACAACATTTACATTTACTTGGAAAAAACTGCAATTCAGCAAATTTTGCATCTTCTTCTTTAATTATTTAAGTGTAACATCATTTTTTCCATATTTAAATTATTGCTTTTAATTGATTTCCTTCTAATTATAGTGACCTATCCTAGCACTTAAAAACAATTACTTCCTGTTATGTCCTGGTCCAGTAGTGCATTAAAAGAGAGGAGAAAATTAATTCCTTATTTAATTACTGGGTAATAACAATAAACAATAAACTTAGTTTGGCAAAGGAGTCCTTAGGTAATACTAAAGATGCAAAAATGCCCCCTGGGTGGCTCAATTTTCATGCCATTACCATTGGTTCATTCATGCCTCTTGTTTTTATAATCAGACAAATGGTAAATCAATCACAGAGACAGTGCCTAGTGATGAAACATCAGCTTTTACAAACTCTTACAAGGGTTCTTCTTAACTTGATGTCATTTGATCTGTTTTTGCTGTGACCTTGACGACATTACTCTGATTGGATCTATTTGAAGGCAACATTTGCAGCAAATACTGAAAAATTGGATTGGTATTAAAATATTTATGAACAAGAAAGTAGTTATGAAGGAGAAATCAATAGCAGAATAATTATGACTGAAAGTGTACGTTAATGCGACAACCAGTGTTTGACTTTATAGTTTTAAAGGTTTTTTATCACATAACATGGCTTCTAAATAACAATAAAGCCATGACTTATTTCTCGTAATACACTAGTGTATTACAGATGCAAATGAGGACCGAATCACTATGTTTGTATGCAGTAAAACATTTAATCCCAATTGTTTGCATGGTATATCATACGGTACGTTAGACGCCTTAATTATTTTGAAATCTTACTTCATAAAATGAATGTTAGTAACCTTAAATTTGGTTTAAGGTGTCGTATTATTTGTAGCGCGAATGCATTTACAGCCGCGTAACGTAGCGACGTCACGTAAACAACAACACGACGTCATGATTTGTCTTACAAATTGCCGCCGTAAATAAGGAAAATTGACAACATTAAAGCAAAACCATCACGTCGTATGTGTGTTATGTGATAAACAGAATCTTACATTCGTGACTGTGTATTATTGACTTTAATAAACTCTTTGGATAAAAAGATAGGATCCTCGGCAAGAGCCTCGTATCCTATAATTTTATCAAACTCATTTATTAAAATCAATAATACACAGTTACTCATGTAAGATCCTCTATATAGCCTTATCAAATACCGTATTTCCCCTAATAGTAACGCCCGGCGCTATGCAACATGCCAAGGGGGCACTCTCATAAAATTTAAAAATAAAAATAAAAAATATCCAAAAAATATCAAAAATGTATTGAATTTTGAAGATATATATATATATTATTTATTTTTTTGAAAAGGTGGGGGAGGGGAGGTGCTCTTAGTAGGGAAAACGATAGGTCTAAAGTCATTCTCATAAAATGGGAACATATTTATTATGGTCTAAACCACTGTAACAGGTAATTATGATATGACTAGTTGTCTCAACTAAACTATGGAATTATATTTAATATGCAGCCTTTAATTAACAGCACTTTTATTCAAAATCTACAGATTAAATTGTGATAACTGCTATTTAATTACTTCCTTTTTTTTCTGAAGATCAAGTTATATTAATTATCACATTAATTTGATATCTCTTTTCAGATCTGGAATCCAATTGACTTCCTCAAAAGCTTGCAGCTATCTACATAAACCTCGGAATATTCACAACTATCATTATAAAGGAGTTAAACATTGACATCTTCTTGCTCACCCTTGATGTTGTTGAAATTAACGATTTTATTCTATTGAGGTTCTAAGTTTGGATTGGCACCATTGCGTCTTGGAACTTGTTTAATCATCACTTGAGGCTCAGAGAACGCAAGGAATTTCATGTTTTGATAAAAAAGCTGCAACTTGATGCCTTCTACTCCATTTGATCACCAAGTCCAGTTATTGGAAAAAACAAAACCAAAGAGAAAGACTGCCTATACAATACAGTGTAACAGTTTGTTATATTTTCAACACAGTGTCATCGGGAATTATTGACAAACTGCGACAGCGGATACTTCATTATTTCACGCACTCTGTCGAATAAAACACAGAAATCTGTCACAAACAAGATGTTGTGTATGTTACACAGTCTTTCAAACATTATTGAATATTCGAGGCAGAACTCCATAGAAAACGCATGAATAGACGTTATTAACCAAAATCATACATGGAGGGTTGGAGAAACAGTTTTGTGCATCAGTGAAATAACAATAGGATAATAATATATAATATGCAAAACAAATTACAACATTTTCGTAATTTTGTTCAATTTTGAAAAAATGGTTTCCGCCGAGTGTAAGTGAAATCGACAGAAAGGATGATATTTGTACAAAATGAGGATTTTCAAACTGTGTAATTGACTAGATGAGAACCATGTATCATTGCAGATGTTCACTAGGATAGTAATCTAGGGAAATTCATTATCAACAATCAAAAGCTCTTATCTATAAATAACAAAGCAGGATTATTAGATAGAAACAGTTTTTACATGATTTCGAGAGTGAATTACCACCATTATTTATAATATATAGATATATATATATACATCACCACAGTGAGGGATTGTGTAGGTGTGGTACTGCTGCAAGAGAATTGGATATTTTTAACAGCAGCAGCAGGGTTGTGGAGAGAGATTAATTGCTTCTGTTTGCGATACATGAAGAAACAAGCACAGTTGTTATAGGTTGTGGGTGGATCTTGTTCAAAAGTAGTCACGAAACTAGAGGCGACAACTGACAATATGTCACGGAAGCTCATGGAAAACCGATTATGAAATATTAATTTCTGGAATAGGATTATCGAATAATAGAAGATGGACTGTGATTAATTAGTATTAAACTATTTGTTTAAATACAGAAATGATGCATGGGATTATATGTATCAGCATTAAATTACAAAAGTGGTGGATTAGACTTTGAGGTGATACTGTTATTATCTTCCGAACTGAAGAGTTAATTACTGAAGAAGTAATTCTTGTGAGTGGAGTGAAGTGAAATTATTTTACTGACTGGAATATATATATATATATATATATCTTGTAATTTATTTCCAAAAAATATTGAATTATGGAAGTTTTGAAAAGTGGAGTTAACTCCAAAGGACCAATGACGATGCACATATTTCTCTACAGTATTATCTCCCTTATGTGCTTACTTGACACAGTGGTGTCTCTTAACTATGAGTGCACACCCAGTAACCAAAGAGAGGCTGGAGTAGGCGTGGCCAACTGCTCAACACAATTACTGACCTTTGTTCCCACAAATCTGCCTCACAACATACGCATGCTAGATCTGTCAAACAATCGAATAAAGGAGCTCATCAATTACTCGTTCGTGAAATATGAAAATTTAGAGATTCTTTACCTACGGAACAATTCACTGTCCAGACTTGAGCCTCAAGCTTTTGCAAGATTAAAAATGTTACTATATTTAGATCTGTCTTTTAACAGTCTCGGACAAATTCCTTCTCAAACTTTCCGCGATCTGTCATCATTATTGACACTGTCTCTCAAAGGGAACAGAATAACGTCCATTCAACCGTACACATTTAAAAACTTTTCCAAGTTGTCAACACTGTACTTATCAGGAAATCACATACAGACAATTCACCTGAATGCTTTCATGGGATTATCTAACTTACAGACGCTGGAGTTGCAACATAATGCCTTGACAACATTAAATGGTTCAAGTTTTAGGCATTTTTCGTCAGAACTTCGAGAAATAAAACTTCATAATAACCCGTGGTATTGTGACTGCAACCTTCGCTGGCTAGTGCAATGGCTGAAAAACTCGAGCGAGTCGAATATTCAGCGATTGAAGTGGAAATTTAATTCCGACGAACCCATCTGTCAAGGTCCGTCTATCATCGAGCAGAGGCCATTTTCTTCACTCGTGGGCGAGTTTTTCGTCTGTCCAATCAGGATGTATTCAAAGGCGAGGAATATTGAAACACAGAAAGGCAAAGAAGTACAGCTATTCTGTAAATATATGGCAGATCCACGCGTGGAAATTCAGTGGCTGAAAAACGGAAAATTAATTGACTTGTCTCAAACGTGGAAATTTGTTACGGAAACTGAGGGTGATGTAATCATCATTAGCAGATTAAATATCTATAATTTTCAGTACGAGGATATTGGCGAGTACGAGTGTTATGCTGAAAACAAACTGGGTCAGGCCTTCGATACATGTTTGGTTACTCTTGAAGGTGTTGATCCACTGAATTTATTAATGCCAAAAGAGTCAACCGAAGAGGATAAAGATCGCGTGAGAAATGCAATTATTGCATCTTCAACAATTGGTGGTGTAGTGTTTTTGTTAGTGATTGTTGGGTTCCTGATTTTTGGAGTAGTGCGGTGTAAAAGATATAATAAAAAAAAAAAGGAATCCATTAGAATGACCTTTGAAGAGCATTTGAAAGCAAATGGAATAATTGAACCAAATCCGAAAAGCGAACCCATTATTTACGATGACGTAGTGGATGGCACTCTGTCTATGGACGCAGAAATGGAGGAAAATGAATCTTTGTACGACTCCTTACAAAGACCCAGAGTTCCAAGCTCTACCAACACAAACACGTATATTTCATTCAAAACTGAGTTCTCCGAGCCCGAGGATATGGCACGAATTTACTCGCCTAGTCAACAAAACATTAACAGTAAAGGTAGCGATGGCTCTCAGTGCGAGTCAACGTCTCCGTTGCTTGAAAACATTTCCCCGATTCTGATCGACCCTCACGATCCATTCTACGAGGCGAATTTATATGTGCCGAGATTAAACTCTTTTACAGCAAATTATTTAAGTTCCACACATCAGGATTACGATGATGAGGATGCTGGGTTTTTGCCACATCGAATTCTTACATTACCTCATAATGGCTGTGTTCCGCATGACGACAGTTACATACCACATGTGCACAGAACCAGAACTCTGCCACATGGTTACTCCCCCCGTCACATACAAGACTATGATTCCCCGCTTCCCATGCGGAGTCACAGCGTCTCGGCCAATCACAAGAGTGCTTCTGTAGGACATTTAGGAATAAGTCCGCCAAAGAAACCGCCGAGAATGTTCCACTCGCGCGACACAATGTCCCTCCATTCTCAAAGTAGCGACAGAGACAATGGTTTGAAATTCTCCCTCCCTAAACCCGGCACCGTAGATCAGTATGGTACTGCTGTGTAAATATGATAAACAATAATTTGTATGTTACGTGATTATGTCTCGTTTGTTTCAATATGTGCATAATTTAATTACACTTGGCAATCTTGAGCGCTGTTTCATTAATTTTCACGCATCAAAACAAATGAAACCTTTACTAAAGTGTCTTCTTTTGTTCATCCTTAACTCCCTTTTCAAAAAGCTGATTATATATATTTTTTTAAATGATTTGTATTTTTTCTAAAACGAAAATAATAATTTAAATAACATAAAAATGTTGTCTTTTAAAAAGAAGCTCAGTCATTTATAGGATACACCATACATTGTGTGCAACTTTAACATCGACAGGCACAATCATTCAAATTGTGTCCAAGTTAATTTACCTTTACAGAAAAATCTGTTTTACAGAACCTCTATAGGATTTCTATAGGGTTTACTTTGACTAAATAACATCATGGAATTAAATGTGTTGATTTTATAATAATTAAGACTGCCATGTTTAATTATATGCAAGCAGTTTTAAAGTCAAAATGATACTTGATAAATACATTGAGATGCTTATTTTTAATGTTTGATAACAACTTCAAGATTGTCATGTGTCCCTTTAACTATATTATATTACATTTGTTAACTGGAAAACGGATACATGAAACGTGTTCTGTGGATACATGGCATGATTGTGTTCTGTGGATACAATGGCACGTGTTCTTTGGATGCATGGCACGTATTTTGTGGATACATGGCACGTGTTCTGTGGATACATGGCACGTGTTCTGTGGATACATGGCACGTGTTCTGTGGAGCGTATTAACACATCTGATTTTGTGATTAGTTGGGATTTACTGTCGGTCAGCCTTTTAAAGGCACACCTTGGATCAAAACAAAATAGTATTGTTTCCTGTAACGGGTTGAACAAATTATTTGTTAGCTAGGTAGGCATTATCTTTTTAATTCTCATATTCTATACCTTTTTTAAAATAAGATCACAAGCTTTTAAAACAGTAAATGATCATTCCACTATTTAATTTACTACCACACATCCAGAACATTAAAAAAAGAAAGTTTTTGTTTTTGTTGGGTGGGGTAAAACGTTTGATCGGGGTTAAAAACAGAGGGTCAAGTGTGTTACAGGAAACAAAATACTTTAGTTTTGGCCTAAAAAATAAAATGCCACCTACCATCATGCAATCAGTTAATTTGACAATCAGATATTTTATTAATCAAAAATATTATCCCACAAATATTAACTGGAAAAGAACCAAATTGAAACAAACACAATTTTACATTATTGACATGAAAACGCCACTCAACTAGAACAGAAACAATATTATCGTAAGTTTTCAATGTATAATCTGAATTTTCAGTCTGCTACTGTATATATATATACTGAGCAACTCTTCTAACTAGACTACGTATATAATCGGCTCTATAATCTTTATTAGTGAGTGAAATTATCTGAAATTGTACAGACAACAACATTAACATGTTTCACATTTTATTCCGTAATTTCAACAAAATTTATTGAAATTTAAAATCACAATTTCATTTTTTCCAAATCGAGCGGGCAATTCGAAAGTCACAAACAGTACGTAAAAGTAAGTCAAATAATTACAATACCTGATAGTGAGACATCCCAGCCTTGACCATGCCTATTGCTCGCACTCGTTCTTCCATATTTAGTCTTTGCATTTTTAAAATATTGTGTTTTATTGTGTGGATATCGTTTGGCTATAACAATTCGGTTATAAAAATAAAAAATTAGCACGAGACAATTCAAAAAAGCAAATTTTCACAAAACGCAAGTGCATTTCGTGTGAGGTAATGACAGCTATCGACCCGGTTTTTCTTTACACATTTACAGAGTGAATGGTCAAATGTATGAGTAATACATTTTAACTGTGTACGACTTAAAATAAAAAAAATATTGCAAAATAAAAAAAGTCTAGTTAGAAGAGTTGCTCAGTATATATAAGCTTGCAGATCAATGCTTTATATAAAACATCTACAGTCTACAGCAGTATTTTACGTCAACAATTAGTAGCTATATCCCGCCAACAATTGCCAAATTTTACAACTTATGTACACCATTTCTAAACCTACTGACAACGAGGTATATAATATATAACTTATAACTTACATATTTTGAGAATACTCTATAGATGCAAAGTTATAAACAGCTTTAACCAGCCAGGCTTAAACCCAAAACTGAAGCGTTGAATTAAGAGTTACCAACTCGTAATTCATTTTATGTATTTTCAATCGTGGGTATTTTAAGAACCTGTGAAAAATCATACTTTTAATCGTCACATATACATTATTATATGACCTGAACACCTGGACAGAGTTTAGATAAATGATTTTGTAGTGTAATTTTGTCGTTATTTGGCGGGCTATAGTTTCTTTAAATCAATTCCATAAAGCTCTGTACTCTGCATATAGTACAAGACGTAATTAACACATTTCTGGTTAATTAACAGAAGGTATTTATTTACCATTATGCTTGTAATACATATAGAATGTTAAAGGGACACATGGCTAAAATTTGAGGTGTCCCAAAAGATTTCCCGCAGCTAATGTACGGGTACCACCCACTAGTTCTGTATATACCGGTCATTGTTATACATGCATAATACTGTGCTCACAGAGACATATATATCATAATTAACCCCATTTTCAGTGCTTCGATAATTTTATTTTTCATATATTTTACTCATCTTTTAAAGGGACACATGGCAATCGTGAGGTATTTATCTAGTGGTGTATCAGTCTGTATGTTGACTCATTTATTTGATGTCTGACTCGATCACTTTGAAAAATGTAAATATAAGGGAAATTAAATATAACTGGGAAATAACAAGCAACTTTTATATTATTTATTATTTTTAACATATTTTTTATGATCCATAATACCCTCCTATTCATAATAATTTGAATAATGTCTTAACCAGTTTCAAAATTATTAAATATGATTTACAAATATAAGTGTAGAAAAACACCTAACGCCACAAGTTTTTAAGAATCCAGATTGCCATGTGTGCCTTTAAGCTCACCGTGTAGCATACGGAGATATAATTATGTGTTCAAAGATTTTTGTTGTCATACAGTCATAAAAGACAAAAAGGTGCGCTCATTATATTACATTATGATGTCTGTTTTTCTTTCGTTTCTGCATATCTTTATGGGACCAACATTATGTGAAACTTTCTTTCCAAATTAAATGGCAATACGTATTTGTTATTAAAGTGCAATTCAGCATTTTCTGATTTTGTTGCTGACAATAATGTATGAAGTCTTACAAAGGATACAAACATTACCTTAATAGATTGTAAATTATTGAACATGTGAATAAAAAGTGTGTTTTGAAGATACAGCTTTTTTTTAACTTTATATTTCTTGCCAACAGGTCAGTATTTCATCTTATGCATTGACACTTAGACCTCAAGGTGGAGTTTATTGGAAATGAAATGGGGGTTTACATCCCATTTAGGTTACACTGGGAGATAAATGAAGGATAAACATGCCTCAACCAGAGAGCAAAGAGGTTTGTGGTTCTAAAGGTCAAGGGGCGTCCGTGGCCAAGCGGTTAGCGTCTCTGACCATGTCTACTATGACTGACTATGTCTACGGAACGTCGGTTGTTCTACCCAGGTGTCCGCCCTTGCACGAAAATTATCCGGACGGGCACCTGGGGATCTTCCTCCACCAATGGAAACTGGAAAGTCGCAATATGACCTTAGCTGTTGGTGCGACTATAAAATCCAATTCAATTCAATTCTAAAGCTCAGGGCCTCATCCACTTAGCTACGGAGGCTGCGGCATGTATTACATTTTACAGTTCCATACTGCACGTATCCCCTCTGAGGTCGGTCAAGACCTGTCATCAAGTTTCCATATAGGGCCTCATGAATATTCACTAAAGTAAAGCTAAAGTTTGTGGCTTGCAAACAGAAATCTTGGATTGGAGTATACAGAACATGTCATCATATATATATATAAAAAAAATAATTGCTCAAAAATGATATCCAGACATCAGCTGTATTATATATAGCTAATGATATATTAAATGGTGTTTGGAAGTAAGGCCAAAAATAAAATTATGTTTGTTTCCCCTTCCCGACCGACCCACCGAAATTGCCGCGACCCGAATTATTTTTTCGACACTGGCGATTTTTTTTTTTGTTTTGTTTTTTGATTTTTTTTTTAAATTTTTTTTAATATTTTTTTTTGTCTTAAATGTGTCTTATAGGTAGCATGTATTCCAGTTTTGATCTCAAATAAAAGAAATGAAATAAAAAAAATATTTTACCTACCTACCTACCCAACCCTTTTTTGCATGGGTCGGGAAGGGGAAACAAACATAATTTTATTTTTGGCCTAATGTGCTGCATGGAAACTCCACAGATACCAGAACAAACAGAGAGATATCTAATCCAGGAAAATTAGCCCCTGAGGAAACATAACTTGATATAAGATGGAATGAAGACAACTCCTCTGGTACAGATATTAGCAGGGGATTTATTTTTGCAGACATTCCCAGGAAAGGAAAGTACAAATATAAATGATAACTCTTAAGCCTGTAAAGTATGAGCAGAAATACTTCAATAGAATCTCGGTTTAAAATTTAGTCGATGGAGCCATCTTAGATTTCCAAAGGAGGGGAATTACATTTCCTTTCATTTAGACCAAAAACCATTAGAATATATTTCAGTCAGTGAAGTTTTATGAAAGCCCATCCTGTAGATTAGGAGGAACTAGAAGGGTGTTCAATGGAACCCTTATATTGCTACTTTTGTTGATCACCTGCCATGTGGCCAGTTATGAGTTTGGTTAGGTTGCAGGTTAAAGTTTTATAAACGGGGCATAACTCTGCCAAAATGAAAGTTAGAGTCATTGGACATGACTGTAACCACATTCCTAAAGCGGTAAGATGAAGATGTGATCGCAGTTTCATGAACTTAGTTATGGCCAAGGTTAGGTTGCAGGTTAAAGTGTGACGGATGGACAGATGACTGACAAAGTGATCCCTAAGTGTCTGCCATGCTATGCAGGTGACACAAAAAGTTGCAGCCAGACGACGCGCCATGATATAAACCCTTGTGATCTTCACCAAGCAGAGTTAAAAAACGCGCCATGATATAAACCCTTGTGGTCTTCACCAAGCAGAGTTAAAAATCCTTTTCTTTTTAAATGTTTTTTTTACAAATTAATACTTTTATACGAAATTCATGTTTTGCTATGCTCAGTTTTATGCCAATTCAATATATTCTAAACAATTATCAACCTCTTGAGTGGTTTGCTATTGGAACATTCTAATACTAGTATATGAACAAACACAATATGAGGAACGTTTTAAGAGGGCCATTGAACAACTTAAGGAACCAGCTAGCCTAAGTGCCTGTTATTTATGGTAGGGTGTGTTTACACTGGAACAATGGCATGTAATATTACATACAAACTACAGCTCTTCAAAAAACAGAGTGATTATTTCATAAGGTATGTTCAGGCTAAACTTGATGGAAATTCTGAAATTATATATTCCAAAGAACTATAGATACTAATGGAACCTTCCACCATTCAAACACCACCATGAGGTATTGGAAAAGTACGAAAATACCAGGTGCAGATTCAGGCAAGTGGGTGTGGGATGTGGGGGAGAGGCAAGTGGCTGTGGAATGTGGGGGAGAGGCAAGTGGGTGTGGGATGTGGGGGAGAGGCAAGTGACTGTGGAATGTGGGGGAGAGGCAAGTGGGTGTGGAATGTGGGGGAGAGGCAAGTGGGTGTGTGATGTGGGGGAGAGGCAAATGGGTGTGAGATGTGGGGGAGAGGCAAGTGGGTGTGGAATGTGGGGGAGAGGCAAGTGGGTGTGGGATGAAGGAGAGTTAAAACTAGTGAAGCACCAACAGTGGTGCGAATGATGGATTGCAACTTCAACATTTTAACTGAAAAATCTAAGTAAGAAGTGGGGATAATTGAAGCAAAATGCATTACGGAGTAATGTTTCTTGTCATATAACATTGTGTAATGACAATGAACATGTGTGCCAAGTTTCAAAGCTTTCTGACAATTCGTTTTTGGAGGAAAAACTTTAACCAAAATGTCAAAACGCGTAGATGGGAATCGCCAAATTATAAGCCTGGATTTGCTACACAATCCGCCTAAAGCGAGTCAAAAAAGTTTTTGTTATGCCCACAAGTCTCCCTCCCACAAATCTCCCCCACCCACCTAATCAGAATTCCGGGATCCGCCACTGGAAACAAGCTTGACTTCTGGCTATTGAAAGTTACTGAAAATATCAATTACACTACTAATCTCAGATATTTGTATAATTGAATTGAATTGAATTGAATGTTGTTTAACGGCTCATCAACACAGTATAGGTTATTTAGAGCCGCCCCAGAGAGAGGGGAAGGATACAAAGGAATCCGTGAACCTGCCCTACTCTTATTATCTAATAGATTCCTATGGTTCTTTAACGTGCTCGGTGGATAGACCTATACACGGGACCGCCCGGTTTACGTCCCCATCCGATGGACGAGGCTAAGGGAAAGTGTCATGCCCAAGAACACATCGACGGAACTCAATGGCACCACGGAGGATTGAACCCGGGGCCTCCGGTTACAAATCCACCGCGCTACCGACTGCGCCATGCCAGCCCTATGTATAATTGAATTCAAAGATCACGAAACAAAATCTGAATGAAAAGTTATAAAAAATGTGGGTTTTGCACTGAAAAATGGGCATGTCAAAGTATAATTTATGTATGAAGTTTGAAGAGTATAGAGCTATCAGTGACATAGAAAAAAGAGCTAATGTAAACCTTAACCAGAAACCTTAAGTGTAAAAAGTAGGTCAAGGCCATTCATGGTGATCTACTTTTCGTTACTAAGGAGCGTTGGTTACTAAGGAGCGTAAGTACTCAAGCAGTGTTGAAGAGTATTGGACTATTGGTGACCTAGTGCAAAAAGTAGATCAAGGTCAATCACAGAGACCAACTTCTGCTCAGAATGTTACACTGGTACTTAGATGTCGACTATCTGTACATGTTTGAAAAGTGTAAGGCTATCGGTATTAATAAATGGTCAACCTTATAATATTATGTGAAACCTTAACCAATGTGTGAAGTTCAAACTTTAAAACTGTTAAAATCAAAGAAATGGGTCAATCAATATTGAAATTTTGACTTTTGCAGCAGTAAATCTGTTTAACAGGCCCAATTCGTGTTTAATGCTCAGTTAACGATTAAACAAATTTTGTGATCATTGCACAATTGAAATTAACCCTCCCAAAATTCAACATTTCAATACAGTGAGCTTAATATTATAATAACCCGTTAAATTCTTTAAAAAACCTACACTCATTGAAATATTAAAATTATAAAAAAAAGAACAGGAAGCTAGCAAAACACACAGAAGCAACAATTCCAGCTCACTAGAGACTGTTAAGAGACATCATTACCTAAGGAATGATCAGGAGTTTAATGTATCTAACAGACCCAGCTGCCAATTAAACATACAGATGTATTCAACCCAACTCAAACACCAGTTTATGCTGTAATGGATACGAGACCCCAAGTATTTCATGGGTTTGGGATTAGGAAGCAATCAACATTATTTTCATGACAGCAAATGGATGGAGAAAGTGTATTTCATGGTTTTAAAACAATAAACTGGTAGTAATTTATGTTTAACCTGTGGTTGATTTTCCTAAGCCTTATTGGTAGCAATGGTGATAAAAACACCAAATGGATTGAGAGAGTGTTATTTCAGAGTTTCATAACAACAATCTGGAAGTAATTCAAATTAAAAACCATTTTACGCTTCTAAGTCACTAGAAAAATTATATTTGCTAAATAAATATTGTTACGCAAACACTGATTAGTTGTGAAGTACTTATCAAGTGTGCTAATTAATTAACCTGAGAATTAAACATGTTTCTGGCGGAAAAACTGAATAAAACATGCTATGATTTGCAGCACAGATAGGGTTTATATATAAATGAGTTTAAAGTGTTTTTATATCCTCTTCATCAACTACCCATCTCCCGTCCTCCTCCCATACACCCCACACACCACGTCCCCTTTGTAAACTGTATACCCATGGAAACTGGTGTCAACATCACTCAATGAACTCTTCATGCCTCCAGTTTCTAAATCTGTGGTACAATCTAATTTATAGTGGTCTTGGGGTAATAAATTTGATTATGATAGGACAATCTATACTGAGCAAAATAAATTTAGCACTTAAAATGCATGCCATTTCCATAGACAAGATACAAAGCCCTGTTGTAAACCCAGATCAGCCTGCGAGTAACTAGCAGGCACCATTGTAAACCCAGATCAGCCTGCGAGGCCTGCGAGTAACTCGCAGGCTGATCAGGGTTTACAATGTCTGGCTACTGATCAGTCAGTTTCCGAAAAACACCCCTTTGTCACATAAATGGAATGGTTTTAATTCAAAGAAGGAACAGTCCATAATAGATATATAGCGGGTTAAGGGTTAAAGCCCCTATCCTGACATCAACAGGCAAAATTTACAACAAACAGATGTACATTGTTTCTAAACCTATATTGATGACAAGTTATATATAGGGTTCAGTGCAAAACTATTGTATCTCCTTCTTTATTCATATGTAGTTACAATAGTTTTGCACTGACCTCTCGATATATAACTTCCTTCAATATTTTGAAAATCCCAACTCTGTAGACACACGTCGAAGTCAGAGTTAATTACCAACTCATAATTCATTTAAAGCATACCGGTATTCAATCTTGGGTATTTTAAGTACCCATGAATGAATGAACCTATACTTTTAGTCAGCATATATCCATTATTTTATGACCTGAACACCTGGATAGGGTTTGGATAAACAATTTTGTAGTGTAATTTTGCGATTATTTGGCGACTTACGTACTGCCTTTAAATAAACAGATTGGTAACATGAAGTTAAAATATAACATTATCAGAAACTGATTACTTCAGGGATATATATATAATTTCGGGAGAAAATTCAAAGATGTCATGAGACAGGAACCCTCTGGGGAATCTACGTACACCACATTGATGCTAAATAAGTAAATGTCAATTACTTTAATTGGGGAAAATATGTCTACGCCATTTTCATTTGAAGTATAGTCTGGAAAAAACCTAAAATACATTTGTTAATGAAATTCTTCTTAGAATTAAGGAGAAAGTCTAAATGGAAGTGCTCTCTAAATGGAAGTGCAGCCATTTTTAGAGCCTAAGGTGGTTACCAGAGCATTAACCTTCAGTGATAAATGGTTTAATCTCATTAAAATCAGACCCTTTATCACACTATGATACTCAATGCTTCCTAGAAGTGGACAGTATCAAAGCATAATTAGGATTTTAATGAGAGTGTAAATGGTTTGAACACACAATTTAGAGATGTATTAAGACAGAGATATGAAACTCTTTCAAATCTCACATAATCTCGTGTAAACATATCAGGTAAAACCGCAAAATCACGTTCTTCATTTTCTTTTCTTATATTTAAGACAGAAGAATATAACTTATCAATGCAATCAGGATATTACACTCAGATCAGTTAGAGACTCTTTTTGTGAAATTTTCAGCAGAGACTAAAACAACAGGAAGTAGCAAAAATATGCAACAGTCAGACTTTAAAAATTGTTTATTTTTGTTGACATTTTCAGTATACACAGACATATTTGATAACAACAATGCATTCAATATATAACTTTCTTCAATTTGAGACCATTTGCAGATTTTTGTTTTAAGAAATGACAATTTCTATCGAATTACAAATAAAAGTGCATACATGTAATTTTGAGGATTTCCTATTTCTCTCACAAAGTCTCCCATCTCTGTGTTATTATTAAGTCTCTACACACATTTAATATTTCTAACCGTTATTAAGGCATGAAACATTTTTTGTTTTTTTTTAATGGTGTTTAAATCATTTTTAGTACATGTTAGGGCATATATGATGGTTGATATTTTTGTGGTAGAGACAGACCACCCCATTTTCCTGGGTAGAACCAGTACTAGACACCTCCCACCATAAGTAAGAATCGAACAAGTCAAGCTCCCAATAGGATTCCAACCCTCAGCAGTGAGAGGTGAGGAAGTTTTAGACACAGTGTCTTTTCTATCCTGGCCATGAAAAACATCGAACACATTCGAAGTAAATTTAACCTGAAAGGTTTTATTTTATTTACAAAATGGAATGGATCTGCCCTCGTTTTAAAATGAAGCGACGTTTTAAGTCCAGATAGAATATTTCAGATCATATTCATCATACTGGGACGACAACCTCATTCAAGGAGATAAGATGAAGGATAATCGATTCCCATCAGAGGTGCCATCACGAAGGCTCAAACTCTACGCGACAGGTTTTTAGCTTCCTCTGAGCTACAGCTATACTTCATTTGCTGTCTTTTTTGGATGACTAAAAGTTATCATAATCAGGAATTGAATTGAATTGGGTTTTAAGGCACACCAAATGAAACACATGAAAGGTTATATGGCGGCTAACAGGAATGAATGTGCCAGACTCATCCTCAATTTACATCAAGATAAAATATGGAGAATGGGCCTGAGAACCTTTTCACCTGCAGAACTGCAGAGTTGCTGCAAATTCTATAGTAGACTTCATTTACAATGGAGCCACATTTCCATGATTGCATACACCATGTTATAATCAGGAATGAGTTTATCAGATAAGATGGCTTCTAAAAGTGTAATAAAGTCATGACTTATTTATTGTAATACACTTCTGTATAATAAATGCAAATGAGGACCGAATCACTGTGTTTGTGTACAGTAAAACATTTATAGTCCCAGTTGTTTGCATGGTATATCATGGTATATCATGATACATTCAGACATCTTAAATATTTATCCTTATTTGAAATCTTACTTTATAAAATGCATGTTAGTAACATTAACTTGATTTAAGGTGTCGCATTATTTGTAGTGTGAACGTGTTACAGCCGCCTATCATAGCTGCTGTCATGTAAACAACAAAATGACACAAATTGTCAATGTATGCAAGGTAAATTAATTAACATTAATTGAAGTGAAACTATCATGTCATAGGTGTACCAAGTGTTATGTGATGAATAGAATCTTACTTTCATGACTGTGTATTATTGACTTTAATAAACCCGTTGGATAAAAAGATAGGATACTCGACCGATGGATAAAAAGATAGGATACTTGCCCATTGGATAAAAAGATAGGATACTCGGACATTGGATAAAAAGATAGGATACTCGGCCATTGGATATAGGATACTCGGCCGTTGGATAAAAAGATAGGATACTCGGCCATTGGATAAAAAGATAGGATACTCGGCCGTTGGATAAAAAGATAGGATACTCTGCAGAGCTTCGTATCCTATCATTTTATCCAACTCGTTTATTAATATCAATAATACACTGTCACTCATGTAAGATCCGCTATGTATGGAGTAGCCGCTATGTACGAAGTGGCATGCTGTTTACAAATATTGCGACATCAAAATACATTTTCTTTGTTTGTTTGTTTGTTTGTATGGTGTATGCAGTTTCAACACATGTAAGGTTATATATGACGGTCGATTTTCTTTTTTGGTGGAGGCAGAGCACCCACATTTCCTGGGAAGAACCAGTACTGTAAACCTCCCGCCATCCGTAAGAATCAACACTTACTCACTTACAAGTCAAGCTCCCAGTGGGATTCGAACCAGCAGCATTGAGAGGCGAGAAGGTTGCACATTGCAACATCGTTAACCACCCCCACACCTCGGCCGCGCAGATGCTACATCATCTCATGACATTGCCGTTAACCACCCCCCACACCTCGGCCACGCAGATGCTACATCATCTCATGACATTGCCGATGAACTAACTATTTAAGATGCTGCTTGCTTTAACACTGCTGTGCATTCTGAAATTCTAAGAATTTAATTTTCAATTTACAACACAAATTCAATGAGTCCCTTTAGTTCTGTTTTGTAACCAATTTGTCAAAACTAATACATCATCTTCTAAATTTTAAAAAGCAATTTGTTCCATTTTTTGCAAGATTAATTCACAGCACACTAATTGTCATGGGGGAAACACTTAGCAAGCTTTTACATGAGGATTGAAAAAGTTGTCATTAGATAACAGCATATGGGATGATTGATATTTATAGCTTGTAGTTTGGGAATGTAATAAAGCCATGATATATTTATCATATTACAGTAGTGGAATAACTATGCAAATGAAGGCTGAATTTTCGTTTTATTAATACAGGTTTGACTGTCATACCAGATCAGCAGAAAAAAAAAATTGATTTCAGAAATACTGACATGGGTATATCTCCATCAGTGTCATCCAACTATTTTTTTTAATGTATTTTGTTTATTAAAATGTAAAATAAGACAGTTGACAAAGAATTCGGAAGCGTTTCAACTTAGAGAAAAATTACGCTATCAAATCAATGGAATAGAATTAAACGTTACACACTATGCCGTATAAATATCAGTGTACTTATTTGTGATGTATCCCCAATATGTTGCGCTGACGCTAAGCATACAAAAGGTAGCATGCAGATCCAAATGGTTTATTTATAGCACAGGTATTGTTTATGTAAACACAAGTGTTAAAAATGCTAGCATACCTTTTTAACGAAGAGTACACTTCAAATCAGTTGTTTCTATTAAAAGCTGGGTATATCAGGTGATTTAATGCAAATTTGACGGCAATTATTATACACTAATAATTGACACAAAGTCTATATTCATCTCCGTTAAGGTTAACAATAAACATTTTCTGACTTTAAAAGACATATTTATCACAAGCACACAGTACAGCAGAACCAGGATGAACACCAGTAAAGTTTTAAGGGAAACAACTTTCTGTAAATAATGACCTTTATTTGCAATAAGACATACAGAGTATTTTCCCTTCTCAGACAGATGGAAAAATTTCCTACGGTTTCTAGCTTTCACGAAAAAGAAACGATAAAACAAAAATTGGCCTACAAAACTGTAACACAATATATGAAGTAGGATCTTTTTTTGGTGAATCTATTTTCCAGATGGCCTTTTCTATAGAGAAGATTGTGGAACCAAGCACTTGAGAGAAAAGGAATTAAATAACCAACATTATAATGATATTCATGTTAAGGAACATGTTCGGACTTTGTTTCTTGCATGCAGCACCACCTGTCATTGGATAACAAAGAATTTCTTATCATTTATCAAGATTTGTTTCGTGGTCCAAAACAAAACCGGAAGCATCAGTAAATTTCACGGATCTCAAAGTTCAACATCCAGTGCCTGACGACAAAATAAATGCCATTACCTTACTCTAAATGCATATTGAATGGTAGAATGTTAGGGAGAGTTATTCCAAACTGGGTTTAAGTTAAGCTGAAAAAACTTTGGTAAACTCATTACGGTATATGGAACACAGAAGACAGCAGATGTAAATTTCAACCAGAAGAAACAATTTTTTCATATACACAGTTTTGTCACAATGACCACTTTGTACATTGACAAAACTAGACAAGAAAATCGCAAGGGGTCAGCGCAAAACTATTGTAGCTACATATGAATAAAGAAGGAGATACAATAGTTTGCGCTGAAACCTCGATCGGTAGAACCGATGGATGCTCCCCGAAATTTATCGCACGTCCAGACGGACGGATGGACAATTTTCGGGGAGCATAAAAATGTGTCCATGGGACACAGATATCTTGCATTAGCTCTCTCAGTCACCTACTTTTGTTAGGAACACTATGCTGTAATGTACACGTAAAGTTTGACAGGCATCTTGGTGTCTGAGAAATAACTGAACAAACAAGAAATATCACTGTAAGTGGCAAATGCCCCCCCCCCCCCCCCCCCCCCCCCCACCCCCGAAGTGACCTTTGACCTCTAAGTATGACTTGACTTTGGAGCAATGGACCTGGATTTTGTGGCAAGTTATTTAAAAATCTGTCCAGGCATGCAAAAGTTATTGACCAGACACAATTTGATCTTTGACCTCTAAGTGTGACCTTGTCCTTGGGCCACAGATCTGGATTTTGTGCGCGACACATCGTCTTGTTGTGGTGAGCACTCGGGCCAAGTTATTTGAAAATCCGTCCATGAATGCCAGAGTTATTGACCGGACAAGATTTGACTTTTGACCTCCAAGTGTGACCTTGACCTTGAAGACCTGGGTTTTGCGCGCGACACATCGTCTTGTTATGATGATCACTTGTGCCAAGTTATTTACAAATCCCTGCATGGGTTGTGACGTTACGGTCCGAACACGAAATTGCGTACCAGTTTTTGACCTATGAACTGCAAGTGTGACCTTGACCTTTGAAGTACGGACCTGGGTTTTGCGTGCAACACATCGTCTTGTTATGGTGATCAGTTGTGCCAAGTTATTTAAAAATCCCTGCAGTGGTTGTGACGTTACGGTCCGGACACGAAATTGCGTACCTGTTTTTGACCTATGAACTTCAAGTGTGACCTTGACCTTCGAGGTACGGACCTGGGTTTTGTGTGCGACACATCGTCTTGTTATGGTGATCACTTTTCGGGGGCATAAAAACTTGTATGTAAAAAATGATTCCGTATGGACAATCACAGGTAGCACTATAATGACCTCCTCTCATGGTGCGGCATTAAAATAAATCTAACACTATATGCCCTTCCCACCATTTGGTGGTGGGGGCACAATTACACCCAGAGACATGATTCAGAAGGAAATAATAATTTTATATAAAAAATCCCACCTACAAACCCCGATCCACCCTCTGGTAGTCTGGGTAACTTACGACTTGCAAATATACAAATGAATAGTTGACATATTACATGGAAAATACATTTTCAGTTGGACAACTACCTACATGGAAACATCAACCACCTTAGCATCCTCCATAGACAGGCAATGGTGATTGATAGCACACATTTGGTTTTATTACAATCTGTTTATATTTGTAATGGGTTTTAAATAGTAATAGGATCAGCAAATATATGCGAACATACGAGCATATAATTATGCAAATAAGACATGCAAAAGCATAGTTCAAGGATTATTTTTTGCTTGAAGAGTTCACTTACCTTTTGTATAATGTGGTCAAAGTTGATCCCCAGTTCTGAAATAGAAAGTATATCGGTGTGTGTATTAAATCATCTGGTTGATTTTTATCACCTCAAATAAAACTCTTAAGCTGAATCCCCATACACAACAATGTGCAATTTGTTTCTATCTGACGCAAGGTGATATTGCAGGGTGATAGTAAATGGCGGGGTGACAGTAAAAACATTATCGCATGCGCAGCTTTGGTGCTCGCTGGTGTGAGTACTGTTTTGGCGACATCATCAGCTCAGTATTTAAAATTGCTATTTTTAACTCATAATAACTTCAAAAGTACTTCAATAAACTACCACTCATCTTCTTAGTTATTTCCATAAACTACCACTCACCTTCTTAGTTATTTCCATAAACTACCACTCGACTTCTTAGTTATTTCAATAAACTACCACTCGACTTCTTAGTTATTTCAATAAACTACCACTCGACTTCTTAGTTATTTCCATAAACTACCACTCGACTTCTTAGTTATTTCCATAAACTACCACTTGACTTCTTAGGTATTTCAATAAACTACCACTCGACTTCTTAGTTATTTCAATAAACTACCACTCGACTTCTTAGTTATTTCCATAAACTACCACTTGACTTCTTAGGTATTTCAATAAACTACCACTCGACTTCTTAGTTATTTCAATAAACTACCACTCAACTTCTTTAAGTTACTTCAATAAACTACCACTGAACTTCTTCTTTATTTCAATAAACTACCACTCAACTTCTTAGTTATTTCATCTTAGTTATTTCAATAAACTACCATTCAACTTCTTAGTTATTTCAATAAACTACCACTCAACTTCTTAGTTATTTCAATAAACTAACACTCAACTTCTTTAAGTTACTTCAATAAACTACCACTCAACTTCTTAGTTATTTCAACAAATTACCACTCAACTTCTTAGTTATTTCAATAAACTACCACTCAACTTCTTAGTTATTTCAATAAACTACCACTCAACTTCTTAGTTATTTCATCTTAGTTATTTCAATAAACTACCACTCAACTTCTGAGTTATTTCCAATCCAATGATATATCTTTCATAGCAACTTATTGAAAAAAAATGTTTTTGAAAAAAAATATCCGTCAATGTGAACTCTGTTCTGAAAATGAACCTTATTTTGGCCTGAGGGGATTTCGGTATAATAAAATAAATATCACATTCATGAGAGGGTGATAGTAAGAACGTTCACCCTTTCGGCTTCACCTCAGGCAATAATCATATCCTCGGGGTGAGCATTCTTACTATCACCCTCTCATGAATGTGATATTTACATATTAAATCAGCAAGGTCGGGGACAACAGATCCAGGATGGGGAAAACTGAATAGATCAGGGATGGAGACAACAGATCCGGGAGGACAACAGATCCGGGATGGGGACAACAGATCCGGGATCCTTTAGCATCTCGTCCACTACACGGTTTTCATCAAATCATTGACTCGTACAATAAAAATTCATATTGTACAGATGTACAATAAAAATTCACAGTATAACAATGGTAAAGCGGTATGTTGAATATTATAAATACAAAATTACTGTAGTAATTTAATGACAGCTCCTATGTATGAACAACACTTTATATAACTAGATTAAAGGGACACTATCCATAAGTAACATAAAAAAATAACTCTCTGGGCCCTGTTTTATTAAACATCTTACTATAAGTCTCAACTTTTAAAATAGTTCACTTTTTTCATCTACGTATCCCATGTAGACAATTATGTGTGCACGTAGTGCAGAAATATCACGTGTGTATGGAAATGAAATAAAATCACGTTTATTTGAAAAGTGTAAGTTATAGAGAATCATTTAAGAAATTGATTTACGATCAGAATGGTCGTAAGTTTTTTCATAAAACGGGGCCCTGATTTTTATTCGGTGAAATGTATACATGGAAACATGAGCATAGGCTAAAATAACTTTGTAGTAACAGTCTTTGAATTACATTTTTTGTGTCACTAGCCCGAATTCTTATATACTCAATGTAAACCCGTACATATTCCTTTAGCCAAACTACATAATTCTTTTTTTTCACTAGCCCGAATGACAGTTTACTAGCCCCGGGCTTCGGGCTAGTGAGTTAATTCGATTTACTGTAGTAATAAATCTGTTAGTTATTATTATTTATTGTTTGTAAACATCGCTGGGACCGCAATATTTACATTTTTGTCGCTCCCTGTCCCATGTATCTCAATAATGCGTTCATCTTACCCGCAAGTGTAATTTTGGTGTGGGCCTAGATCACACCAAGTGTTACTTTGGCTTCTGTACCGCTACTGATTTCCGTTAAAACATCATTTTCCTTTGGAGTAAATATTCAATAATGGTACCATAGTTGTGTAATGTTTGTCAACATCATTATTGTGTGTTTTATAAGCTTAAAGTCACAGCTAATGCAACTTTACTTTAAATGTATATTATTAAACATGTTTGTTGGTTGTATTTTTTTATTTCTATTTTTTTTTAGCCATCTTTTGACAACCCGTTTAATCTCCCCATCAATAGCTAGGTGGAGCAATGGTCAGGGAGGACCATGTTTTAATGTTAATATTCGGTATTATAATGACATGGAGTAAAACACATCCATACATTCAGTCTAGGATTGGTTGTTATTTTTGCGATGTTATCAAAGTGTAACACGCCAATGACCATCCACAAACTGTGTAAAACCGTGTAGCATAGCGGTGTGGTTTCATACGAAAATTGTGGCTGATCATTGACGTGTTATTCGTCGATAACATCGCAAAAAATAAAATATCCAATCCTTATAACTACGAAACTCTATCAATTGAATTGAATTGGATTTTATAGTCGCACCAACAGCTAAGGTCATATGGCGAGTTTCCAGCTTCCATTGGTGGAGGAAGACCTAGGTGCCTTTTCTTGCATGGGCGGGCACCTGGGTAGAACCACCGACGTTCCGCTAGCCAGCTAGATAGCTCCTCACATAAAGATTCCTGGTCACATGAAAGCTTGAACCCACGGCGATGAGGGCAGTGTTGTCAATAACAACCGATTGCCGATAGAAGTCATCGGTTGAAATCGTCTTCGCATCGGTTGGAATCACGGAAGCAAAAAAAAAAAAAAAAAAAGATCGAAATAGCAGAGGAAGATTTTACGTACGCACCGGCGTTTGTTTACATTGCGTGTTTCCCGCTCTATTTATTCATCGTAACGGAGTAGTATAATGAGTTAGGAACCAGCTTAAATCACGTGTACTCGGTAAAACGGTAGCGATAATACAAAACTTTTTATTGGCTGGGAAATGAATATTAACCAATAGACTTTCGCGTTGCATACGGGACTTCGCAGATTTCTGAAAAATGATCTGAAAGTGAAAGTACGTGAACAGCTGTTGAAATGGAGAAAAAACGCAAAAATGAATCGTCTTTGATGCACTTTGGGTTTACCCGCCAATCTGGTAGTAAAAGCTATATGATACGATCAAAACACCCGATCATATTGTGATTTGAAGAAACAACAGTCCGTGAACCATCCCAGGGCTAATCATTCGTACTTGGTCACGTCTATTTATCAGTTTTTACCGGATTTTTTTTGTCCTGCACTGCATATTTGTTGTTTGTGAACTGTCTTTTGTGGCCGTTTTTTTTTTGCGTGTGCCTCAAGCTTTCTGGTCAACATGTAATTTATAAAATTTTAATTGGAAAAAAAATCACTTTTGCTAATAAAATGTTGACCTGTTTGGCAATCAAAAATGACTAAAAGTAGCACAGAAATGACTGAAAATAGCCTCTCAGAATGAGTATTATTCAGGAGCTTCGGGGGCTTCGCCCCCCTGAAACCCCTACCAGGGCGTTGCCCTGGACCCACAAAGGGGCTCAGACCGCCCCCTTGACCCCTGGTCTATCCTTTCATTTTATCCTTCTATCCCTAGTCAAAAAGATAATGAAAACCCTGTGAGGGGCAAGTGATATGAAGTCAGAGACTCAAACCATTCAGTCACGGATGCCCCTGAACCTCTATCAAAAGATTTTTAGTAAAGAAGTAACAGACAATTTAAAGTTATTATATGCGCAGTTGGAACAGTGAAATTTCAATTCAAATTTCCGATAAATAAATATTTCTACCAGAAATTGAGCATGTTAAAGCAGTATGTTAAGACGAAATGCAAATTATAACAAGAGGCCAATGACCTTGAAGCCCTACTGACAGGTTTTTGATAATAAGATCCGCATTCCTGTGAAGTTTCATTAAAATCCGTCAAGTAGTTTGAGAGGAGTAGTCGCTACAAGTTTTCCTTATATAACTCTATGTAAACAATGATGGCCGCTGGCGGCCATGTTTAATGTCAAATCAAAATAATTTTTGACAAGGATCAAAATCATGTCATACTGATCATTTTAGAAAAAGTCCCATATCAATATCACTTATAGTTTTCAAGAAGTAGTCGCTACAAACTTTTTGTAAATCTATTTTTAGCCATGGTGGCCATCTTGAATTTCCGGCCGACCTGAAATTTTGCTAGAATCAATTAGACATCAAGAGCAACATTCCTGTGAAGTTTCATGAAAATCTGTCGAGTAGTTACAGAGGAGTAGTCGCTACATTTTTTTACTAGATAACTCTATGTAAACAAAGATGGCCGCTTTAACATCGTATCAAAACAATTTTCAACAAGGACCAACATCATGTCATGCTGATCGTTTTGGAAAAAGTCCCATATCAATATCACTTATAGTTTTCAAGAAGTAGTCGCTACAAACTTGTCTTTTGAAAATCTATTTTAGCTGTGGCGGCCATCTTGAATTTCCGACCAACTTGAAATGTTGTTAGGATCATTAAGACATCAAGTGCAACATTCCTGTGAAGTTTCATGGATATTCGTCGAGTAGTTTCAGAGCAGTAGTCGCTACAATTTTTTATTAAATATCTCTATGTAAACAAAGATGGCCAATGGCAGCCATGTTTAACGAGAGAATCAAAACGATTTTCGCAGGGACCGACATCATGTCATGCTGAACATTTTAGAAAAAGTCCCATATCAATATCACTTAGAGTTTTCAAGAAGTAGTCACTCCAAACTTGTATTTTAAAAATCTATTTTTAGCTTTGGCGGCCATCTTAGATTTCACATCAACATGAATTTTTGCTAGGATCAACTAGACTTCATAGGCAATATTTCTGTAAAGTTTCATGAATATCCATCCAGTAGTTTCAGAGGAGTAGTCGCTACAAATAAAACAGACAGACAGACAGACGGACGACGGACGACGCACCACGGCATAAGCTCTGCTGATCTCTGATCAGTCGAGCTAAAAACATATTAAATAAACTTTGAACGTTTATACTAACCAAGGATTAAGCTAACCGATCTTTGAACAACTGGGCCCAGAATATCAAGATGTTATGTCATACATACAAAACAAGTTTGCACGACCAATGAACTTTGACCTGCAATTTTTTTATATATATGTTATCGGAAAACAACAAGACATTTCTCCCACTAATTAACCAATCAGAACGTAGCATATTCATATATAGTTCATAGTTTGTGATGATTGTTACTTATTGTTTATTGTACGGTGTGACAGAGGGATGGATTCCCGAACCTCATATAACTATAGAGGGGCAAAAAACAGGTCACTTAACAGAAACTAATGACAACTCCTACCTTCCATAAGTGGTGGTTCATCTTCGTAGCTGTCTGCACCTGGGGGTACACCGAAGGACTGTGACTGGTCAGGGGTCAATATGGTGGGGTTGTAAGCGGCCGGCGGTTGACCTCCATACGAACTGTCCACACCATAACCCTGGGGCTGCTGGCTGTAGTCAAACTGACCAAACTGTCTGTAAGTATAAATAGAACTTAATGAGGAAGTTGCAGGGCCTCTTTTTTTTGAGAAAATTTCAAAATATTCGAGAAAAGAAGCGCGAGATTTGTCAAAATTGGGAAAAAAAGGAGCTTAATTTTCGCTATCCAGGAGAATGTTTTTAAAGTAAATTTTCATTAAAATGTATGTTTTAGGTAAAATATTAATCAAGTATTGAATTAATCATTTATTTTAACATACAAAATACTTTTAAAAGTCTGTTACTTTTATATAAAAATATATATTTAGGATCATACATGAGTACTCATTCATTATTGAATTTATTACACGAGTTGGCAAAATGATATAATGCGAGGCTCTTGCTAACGAGTTTAATAAATTCAATAATGAATGAGAACGAATGTTAGATTCTATTTATCACATAACTCACATATCAACTTTTATTGTATTTTGCCTGTCGCTTTAAAACGCGAAACCGACATAAACCGTGGGAATTGGATCATAGTCATTATCTGTTTTTGTTGACTGTGACACTAGGCTTATTTGCATACTTATATAACTAGTGGTATAACGGATTTATAGAATGGTGTTATTCCACTCCCACACTGTAAATTATATGATAAATGTAGTTAATATGCAGTGCGGGAGTGTAATAAAGCAATGATACTTTTGTCATATTACACAAGTGGAAACATAAGAAAATAAAGGTCGAATTATTGTTCGGTCTCATCTGTCTCGGAAATGCCTCGCCAATTTCCGTAACGTTTAAAATACCGGATTACGGAAATTGCCGAGATTCCGTTGTTCGGTGTCGTACGGAGAAGAAGGGGTCAACAAACGACGTCACCATACAAACACACGACATCATCATAAAACAACATTATATATAGGCAGCTGCAACAGTAGAAGTTCTTATGAAGCTTTTCTGGAGTTATGTGATAAACAGAACTCACATTTCATGCTTATTGAAAATGATGTGTTGGATAAAATTAATATGATGCTGGGCACAGTCTCTCATCTTATAATGTTATCCAGCTCAGTTGATACATTCTATATTAAACAGACACTCATTGATATGATGCTGGGCACAGTCTCTCATCTTATAATGTTATCCAGCTCAGTTGATACATTCTATATTAAACAGACACTCATTGATATGATGCTCGGCACAGTCTCTCATCTTATAATGTTATCCAGCTCAGTTGATACATTCTATATTAAACAGACACTCATTGATATGATGCTGGGCACAGTCTCTCATCTTATAATTGTATCCAGCTCAGTTGATACATTCTATATTAAACAGACACTCATTGATATGATGCTGGGCACAGTCTCTCATCTTATAATGTTATCCAGCTCAGTTGATACATTCTATATTAAACAGACACTCATTGATATGATGCTGGGCACAGTCTCTCATCTTATAATTGTATCCAGCTCAGTTGATACATTCTATATATATTAAACAGACACTCATTGATATGATGCTGGGCACAGTCTCTCATCTTATAATTGTATCCAGCTCAGTTGATACATTCTATATTAAACAGACACTCATTGATATGATGCTGGGCACAGTCTCTCATCTTATAATTGTATCCAGCTCAGTTGATACATTCTATATTAAACAGACACTCATTGATATGATGCTGGCACAGTCTCTCATCTTATAATTGTATCCAGCTCAGTTGATACATTCTATATTAAACAGACACTCATTGATATGATGCTGGGCACAGTCTCTCATCTTATAATTGTATCCAGCTCAGTTGATACATTCTATATTAAACAGACACTCATTGATATGATGCTGGGCACAGTCTCTCATCTTATAATTGTATCCAGCTCAGTTGATACATTCTATATTAAACAGACACTCATTGATATGATGCTGGGCACAGTCTCTCATCTTATAATTGTATCCAGCTCAGTTGATACATTCTATATTAAACAGACACTCATTGATATGATGCTCGGCACAGTCTCTCATCTTATAATTGTATCCAGCTCAGTTGATACATTCTATATTAAACAGACACTCATTGATATGATGCTGGCACAGTCTCTCATCTTATAATTGTATCCAGCTCAGTTGATACATTCTATATTAAACAGACACTCATTGATATGATGCTCGGCACAGTCTCTCATCTTATAATGTTATCCAGCTCAGTTGATACATTCTATATTAAACAGACACTCATTGATATGATGCTCGGCACAGTCTCTCATCTTATAATGTATCCAGCTCAGTTGATACATTCTATATTAAACAGACACTCATTGATATGATGCTGGGCACAGTCTCTCATCTTATATTGTATCCAGCTCAGTTGATACATTCTATATTAAACAGACACTCATTGATATGATGCTCGGCACAGTCTCTCATCTTATAATGTTATCCAGCTCAGTTGATACATTCTATATTAAACAGACACTCATTGATATGATGCTCGGCACAGTCTCTCATCTTATAATGTTATCCAGCTCAGTTGATACATTCTATATTAAACAGACACTCATTGATATGATGCTCGGCACAGTCTCTCATCTTATAATGTTATCCAGCTCAGTTGATACATTCTATATTAAACAGACACTCATTGATATGATGCTCGGCACAGTCTCTCATCTTATAATGTTATCCAGCTCAGTTGATACATTCTATATTAAACAGACACTCATTGATATGATGCTCGGCACAGTCTCTCATCTTATAATGTTATCCAGCTCAGTTGATACATTCTATATTAAACAGACACTCATTGATATGATGCTCGGCACAGTCTCTCATCTTATAATGTTATCCAGCTCAGTTGATACATTCTATATTAAACAGACACTCATTGATATGATGCTCGGCACAGTCTCTCATCTTATAATGTTATCCAGCTCAGTTGATACATTCTATATTAAACAGACACTCATTGATATGATGCTCGGCACAGTCTCTCATCTTATAATGTTATCCAGCTCAGTTGATACATTCTATATTAAACAGACACTCATTGATATGATGCTCGGCACAGTCTCTCATCTTATAATGTTATCCAGCTCAGTTGATACATTCTATATTAAACAGACACTCATTGATATGATGCTCGGCACAGTCTCTCATCTTATAATGTTATCCAGCTCAGTTGATACATTCTATATTAAACAGACACTCATTGATATGATGCTCGGCACAGTCTCTCATCTTATAATGTTATCCAGCTCAGTTGATACATTCTATATTAAACAGACACTCATTGATATGATGCTCGGCACAGTCTCTCATCTTATAATGTTATCCAGCTCAGTTGATACATTCTATATTAAACAGACACTCATTGATATGATGCTCGGCACAGTCTCTCATCTTATAATGTTATCCAGCTCAGTTGATACATTCTATATTAAACAGACACTCATTGATATGATGCTCGGCACAGTCTCTCATCTTATAATGTTATCCAGCTCAGTTGATACATTCTATATTAAACAGACACTCATTGATATGATGCTCGGCACAGTCTCTCATCTTATAATGTTATCCAGCTCAGTTGATACATTCTATATTAAACAGACACTCATTGATATGATGCTCGGCACAGTCTCTCATCTTATAATTGTATCCAGCTCAGTTGATACATTCTATATTAAACAGACACTCATTGATATGATGCTCGGCACAGTCTCTCATCTTATAATGTTATCCAGCTCAGTTGATACATTCTATATTAAACAGACACTCATTGATATGATGCTCGGCACAGTCTCTCATCTATAATTGTATCCAGCTCAGTTGATACATTCTATATTAAACAGACACTCATTGATATGATGCTCGGCACAGTCTCTCATCTTATAATTGTATCCAGCTCAGTTGATACATTCTATATTAAACAGACACTCATTGATATGATGCTCGGCACAGTCTCTCATCTTATAATTGTATCCAGCTCAGTTGATACATTCTATATTAAACAGACACTCATTGATATGATGCTCGGCACAGTCTCTCATCTTATAATTGTATCCAGCTCAGTTGATACATTCTATATTAAACAGACACTCATTGATATGATGCTCGGCACAGTCTCTCATCTTATAATTGTATCCAGCTCAGTTGATACATTCTATATTAAACAGACACTCATTGATATGATGCTCGGCACAGTCTCTCATCTTATAATTGTATCCAGCTCAGTTGATACATTCTATATTAAACAGACACTCATTGATATGATGCTCGGCACAGTCTCTCATCTTATAATTGTATCCAGCTCAGTTGATACATTCTATATTAAACAGACACTCATTGATATGATGCTCGGCACAGTCTCTCATCTTATAATTGTATCCAGCTCAGTTGATACATTCTATATTAAACAGACACTCATTGATATGATGCTCGGCACAGTCTCTCATCTTATAATTGTATCCAGCTCAGTTGATACATTCTATATTAAACAGACACTCATTGATATGATGCTCGGCACAGTCTCTCATCTTATAATTGTATCCAGCTCAGTTGATACATTCTATATTAAACAGACACTCATTGATATGATGCTCGGCACAGTCTCTCATCTTATAATTGTATCCAGCTCAGTTGATACATTCTATATTAAACAGACACTCATTGATATGATGCTCGGCACAGTCTCTCATCTTATAATTGTATCCAGCTCAGTTGATACATTCTATATTAAACAGACACTCATTGATATGATGCTCGGCACAGTCTCTCATCTTATAATTGTATCCAGCTCAGTTGATACATTCTATATTAAACAGACACTCATTGATATGATGCTCGGCACAGTCTCTCATCTTATAATTGTATCCAGCTCAGTTGATACATTCTATATTAAACAGACACTCATTGATATGATGCTCGGCACAGTCTCTCATCTTATAATTGTATCCAGCTCAGTTGATACATTCTATATTAAACAGACACTCATTGATATGATGCTGGGCACAGTCTCTCATCTTATAATTGTATCCAGCTCAGTTGATACATTCTATATTAAACAGACACTCATTGATATGATGCTGGGCACAGTCTCTCATCTTATAATTGTATCCAGCTCAGTTGATACATTCTATATTAAACAGACACTCATTGATATGATGCTCGGCACAGTCTCTCATCTTATAATTGTATCCAGCTCAGTTGATACATTCTATATTAAACAGACACTCATTGATATGATGCTCGGCACAGTCTCTCATCTTATAATTGTATCCAGCTCAGTTGATACATTCTATATTAAACAGACACTCATTGATATGATGCTCGGCACAGTCTCTCATCTTATAATTGTATCCAGCTCAGTTGATACATTCTATATTAAACAGAAACTCATTGATATGATGCTCGGCACAGTCTCTCATCTTATAATTGTATCCAGCTCAGTTGATACATTCTATATTAAACAGACACTCATTGATATGATGCTGGGCACAGTCTCTCATCTTATAATGTTATCCAGCTCAGTTGATACATTCTATATTAAACAGACACTCATTGATATGATGCTCGGCACAGTCTCTCATCTTATAATTGTATCCAGCTCAGTTGATACATTCTATATTAAACAGACACTCATTGATATGATGCTGGGCACAGTCTCTCATCTTATAATTGTATCCAGCTCAGTTGATACATTCTATATTAAACAGACACTCATTGATATGATGCTGGGCACAGTCTCTCATCTTATAATTGTATCCAGCTCAGTTGATACATTCTATATTAAACAGACACTCATTGATATGATGCTGGGCACAGTCTCTCATCTTATAATTGTATCCAGCTCAGTTGATACATTCTATATTAAACAGACACTCATTGATATGATGCTGGGCACAGTCTCTCATCTTATAATTGTATCCAGCTCAGTTGATACATTCTATATTAAACAGACACTCATTGATATGATGCTGGGCACAGTCTCTCATCTTATAATTTTATCCAGCTCAGTTGATACATTCTATATTAAACAGACACTCATTGATATGATGCTGGGCACAGTCTCTCATCTTATAATTTTATCCAGCTCAGTTGATACATTCTATATTAAACAGACACTCATTGATATGATGCTGGGCACAGTCTCTCATCTTATAATTTTATCCAGCTCAGTTGATACATTCTATATTAAACAGACACTCATTGATATGATGCTGGGCACAGTCTCTCATCTTATAATTGTATCCAGCTCAGTTGATACATTCTATATTAAACAGACACTCATTGATATGATGCTGGGCACAGTCTCTCATCTTATAATTGTATCCAGCTCAGTTGATACATTCTATATTAAACAGACACTCATTGATATGATGCTGGGCACAGTCTCTCATCTTATAATTGTATCCAGCTCAGTTGATACATTCTATATTAAACAGACACTCATTGATATGATGCTGGGCACAGTCTCTCATCTTATAATTGTATCCAGCTCAGTTGATACATTCTATATTAAACAGACACTCATTGATATGATGCTGGGCACAGTCTCTCATCTTATAATTGTATCCAGCTCAGTTGATACATTCTATATTAAACAGACACTCATTGATATGATGCTGGGCACAGTCTCTCATCTTATAATTTTATCCAGCTCAGTTGATACATTCTATATTAAACAGACACTCATTGATATGATGCTGGGCACAGTCTCTCATCTTATAATTTTATCCAGCTCAGTTGATACATTCTATATTAAACAGACACTCATTGATATGATGCTGGGCACAGTCTCTCATCTTATAATTGTATCCAGCTCAGTTGATACATTCTATATTAAACAGACACTCATTGATATGATGCTGGGCACAGTCTCTCATCTTATAATTTTATCCAGCTCAGTTGATACATTCTATATTAAACAGACACTCATTGATATGATGCTGGGCACAGTCTCTCATCTTATAATTTTATCCAGCTCAGTTGATACATTCTATATTAAACAGACACTCATTGATATGATGCTGGGCACAGTCTCTCATCTTATAATTTTATCCAGCTCAGTTGATACATTCTATATTAAACAGACACTCATTGATATGATGCTCGGCACAGTCTCTCATCTTATAATTTTATCGAGCTCAGTTGATACATTCTATATTAAACAGACACTCATGTATGCTCTTCTATGTTTTTATCTTTATTTTGTTTTGTTTTAAGATTGGATTTTTTTCCAGAATTGGGAAAATATAGTGTTTTTTTTGCAATTGGGATGGGGCTGACTTAAATAAGTTAAAAAGACCCTGAAACTGTATTATGGCCCAATACTGTATTGGTAAAGGAATTGTTATTTCCAGAAATAAATTGGCAGAAGCATTCTGTAGTTAATCCTTTGATGCTGATATGTTAAATGTTAAGCATGAAGTATTGACTTGCTTAACCCTTAACCCACTACATATATATAATGGACTGTTCTTTCTTTGAAATAAGACCATTCTATTTATGTGATAAAGGGGTATCAGCAGTCAGCCATTGTAAACCCCGATCCACCTGCGAGTTACTTGCAGGCTGATCTGGGTTTACAATGGACGCAAAGGCTATTATAGTCGTGCTTAGCGGGTTAAGGGTTAAACAAGAAATAAAATATTTCTAGCAGGCCCTCACATAATTTATTACATTTTAAAAATGGTAAGTATATGTTTTAATCCAATGTTGTGTGCTTACATCAGTGTCACTGATTTTGACATAAAACCAGTAACTCATGGTCACAGTACATGTACTATTTCAGAGCTAGTTAAAATGTCTTTTAAAGATATATAGTTAAAAATCATGATTTTAAATATAATTTCCTTTATATAAGAACTCCATATCTTAATTTTACAAATAGAAATTGAACAAATAATAATAATACTTAAGTTAATATATATAATTACATGTATTATAGGTTATTGAATTTGTATGGCTAAATATTACTTGGAATGAGTTGTTTTGGCGCAGGACGACTCGCAAGCTCGTCGTCTTACGCCAAAACAACTCATTCCAAGTGAATTTGTATGGCTAAATATTACTTGGAACGAGTTATTTTGGCAAAGGACGACGAGCTTGCGAGTTGCTCGTCGTCCTGCGCGTCGTCCTTCGCCAAAATAACTCGTTCCAAGTAAACTTTAGCCAAACAAATTCAATAACCTTTTTATTGTATACTTTCATATTGTTTTCGATCAATGTTAATTGTATGACTATTACCTTTCTTGTATGTGTGTTATTCTTATAGCTTTTGATGGAATTCCTATCTTGTCATTCAGTTTCATTTTGTGTGGATGATTATTTTAAGCGAAAACGACGTCGACGTCGGATGACGTCATTAAAAACATCAAGCGATTTTCTAAAGTTTGTTTACCATTCGATAACGTTAAAAACAGTAGGTGAGTGACCATTTCAATTATTTTATCAATTTCTGCCATAAAACGTTGAAAAGAAACACGTATTTTTTTTATTGACACTATAGGAACGATTCCGTTATTTTACTTGAAAGTAGTTCCTTGTTTCTATTTCGCGGCTCTTAGCAAGCACGAGAAAAAGTTCCGGTGCAATATCAATGTGTGCAGTATCGTAGAATATTGCACACTTAGCTCAATGCAAACTAAGCGGGACAATATGAAAGTATACAATAAATGAATATACTGCATTATTTATTATTATTGCATAAAAGGGAGATAACTGAAAAAACACACAAAACATTATAAAGTGAACTTAAACAGTTTTAAGCTGGATTTCTTTCAGTACTGGTTGGGGGCCACTTTCCGTCCAAGCCCAGTTTCCATCATTCTCATTTAAAAACTGTTTTTACACTGCAAATTACTTATGCGATGTCACTTATTGACAGATGTTTTGCACTGAAGACTGAACACAGAAAAAACAACCAAAACGTAAATAAGCAGTACAAAAACGAAAGGGATTTCTCCGAAAATTGTGTTTACTTCCTTATATGGCATTGGGGATGCGCGCGCATACTGCCGCTTAATAAACATTAAAAACACTGTATTGACGCCATATTTTTATCCCACTTCAGAAGACGCAGTTAAAATATACTGTGATAATATATTTTAACCAAAGAGAGGCAACTTCCCTTCGTTATAGTGTAAAACTGACATCCAAGACAATATTAAATTGACGTTACCAAGCGCAATGTTATAGCGATCGAGGCAAATGATGGAACATTGCAAACATACAATTTTTACAATGACATCGTTGAAAAGACTTGCAAACATGTTTTTAATTCATTAAATTTTATTGTATCATGACCTAGTTAAATTTATCACTCATTAAAAAACATGATGGAAACTGGGCTCGTAAACAAACTGATTTCTCAGTTTTACTCTATTTATAAAAAGGTCACTTGCCACTTTGATAATTTATATAAAACAAAAGTCTTTGGTGTCAAATTTCCAGGAAGAGGTAACCTAATAGAAAGTAGAGTAAATATTGTCAGGATACATAGATTTGTATGAAAAATTAGTTTATGATTACACAAGTGACGCAAAGTGCACCCCCAAACCCCCACCCCCACACCCACCCCCTGACCAGTACACATCAAGAAACCAGAAACTGTTCTTTCTTTGAATTAAGACCATTCCATTGATCTGGGTTTACAATGGTTTGTTTGTTTGTATGATGTTTTACGTAATTTTCAACACGTATAATTATGACGGTCGATTTTTTGTGGTGGAGGCAGACCACCTATTTTCCTGGGTAGGACCAGTACTGTACACCTCCCACCATCCCTTAGAATCGGGGTTTAGCAGGTTACGGGTTAAAAAATTGACCAAAAACATGGTATTCTGTTAAAAAAATGGATATATATATATACATGTGCAGTACAGATAAGAAGAACTCCTAACCAAAAACAGTAATTATTGCTGCTCCCAGGGAGAGAATATTTCCAAGTTCACATTATTTATAAAATACCTCTTTAACTATAAAAAGCAAAAACTCAAGTACACGGGACCATCCACATGACCAACAAGACAGAACTGAACTGAATGTTGTTTAACGGCTCATCAACACAGTATAGGTTATTTAGAGCCGCCCCAGAGAGAGGGGAAGGATACATAGGAATCCGGGAACCTGCCCTACTCTTATTATCGAATAGATTCCTATGGTTCTTTAACGTGCTCGAAGGATAGACCGATACACGGGACCGCCCGGTTTACGTCCCCATCCGACGGACGAAGCTAAGGAAAAGTGTCTTGCCCAAGAACACACCGACGGAACTCAGTGGCACCACGGAGGATTGAACCCGGGGCCTCCGGTTACAAATCTGCCGCGCTACCGACTGTGCCACGCCAGCCCCTCTAACAAGACAGTGGTTGTTCAGTGATGTTTTAAGATAACAAAATAATTGTTCTGAAAAGAATTGGTAGACAGGCTCTTCTTTTTTCTAAAAAATAAAAAGATGCATGATGGCCCGGCCAGTAGCTAGGCTTGAAATTTAACCTAGGCAAACTGAGTTCTAGGGGGTTCCTGGGGCATGTCACACTCTCCCCCGGCTATTTTATTATTATTTCTACATCTCAACCAGTTGTTCAAAGATCGGTTAACTTAACCGAGCGTTAAGTCAATATTTCAAATCTCTCTGAATTTCAGATAAATAAATATTTCTACCAGAAATTGAGCATATGAAAGCATCATGTTAAGAAGAAATGCAAATTAAAAACTTTTAATAATACAAAACATATTTTTATGAGAAAATGTACTTTGAATGTTTACACTAACCAAGAAATAAGCTAACCGATCTTTGAACAACTGTCCTGTGTTGAGATCACGCGATATTTTTTCAGTTTAAAGCCTAATATGATTTTACTTAATATTCCTTTAGAATTTCAGATCAAATTTTCTATACCTTCCCAAAACTCGACTGAGGCGCAACTGTCTTGGTGTGCCTTGACGTAGCTAAGAGCCTAAATCAAGCTTACCAATACACCACAGTGCCCTCATAAATTAAGACAAGAGGTCAATGACCTTGAAGCTCTACTGATTGATTTTGATTTCAGGAAGTAGTCGCTACAGACTTGTTTTTTGAAAAAATATTTTTAGCTGTGGCGGCCATCTTGAATTTCCGGCCAACCTGAAATTTTGATAGGATCAATTAGACATCAAGAGCAACATTCCTTTGAAGTTTCATAAAAATCTGCCAAGTAGTTTCAAAGGAGTAGTCGCTACAAGTTTTTACTATATAACTCTATGTAAACAAAGATGGCCGCTGGCAGCCATGTTTAACGTTGAATCAAAACAATTTTTGACAAGGACCAACATCATATCATGCTGATCATTTTAGAAAAAGTCCCATATCAATATCACTTATAGTTTTCAAGAAGTAGTCGCTACAAACTTGTATTTTGAAAATTTATTTTTAGCCGTGGCGGCCATCTTGAATTTCCGGCTGACCTGAAATTTTGCTAGGATCAATAAGACATCAGGAGCAACATTCCTGTGAAGTTTCATGAAAATCCGTCAAGTAGTTTCAGAGGAGTAGTCGCTACAAGTTTTCATTATATAACTCTATGTAAACAAAGATGGCCGCTGGCAGCCATGTTTAACGTCGAATCAAAAAGATTTTCGACAAGGACCAACATCATGTCATGCTGATCATTTAAGAAAAAGTCCCATATCAATATCTCTTATAGTTTTCAAGAAGTAGTCGCTACAAACTTATTTTTTAAAAATCTATTTTTAGCCGTGGTGGCCATCTTGAATTTCCGGCCGACCTGAAATTTTGCTAGGATCAATTAGACATCAAGAGCAACATACCTGTGAAGTTTCATGAAAATCCGTCAAGTAGTTTCAGAGGAGTAGTCGCTACAAGTTTTCATTATATAACTCTATGTAAACAAAGATGGCCGCTGGCAGCCATGTTTAACGTCGAATCAAAACGATTTTCGACAAGGACCAACATCATGTCATGCTGATCATTTTAGAAAAAGTCTCATAGCAATATCCCTTAGAGTTTTCAAGAAGTAGTCGCTACAAACTTGTTTTTTAAAAACCTATTTTTAGATTAGGCGGCCATCTTGGATTTCACATCAACATGAATTTTTGCTAGGATCAACTAGACTTCATGGGCAATATTTATGTAAAGTTTCATGAATATCCATCAAGTAGTTTCAGAGGAGTAGTCGCTACAAATAAAAGTTAACGGACGGACGGCCAGACGGACAGACGGACGGACAGACGGACGGACGACGGACGCCGCACCACGGCATAAGCTCTGCTGATCTCTGATCAGTAGAGCTAAAAAGAGACGGATAATATGCAAAGTTAATTAATTATGAAGGTAAGCATGTTATTCTGATTTGCACATCTTACCTGTCCTGACTGTAGCCGTAGTCAAACTTGGCAAACTGTCTGCAACAAAATCTCACACATTTTCTCTCATTCTGTCATTGGGATATGCAAGCTTTAATACAATATGACCTACTTAGGCGTAGTAAACTCTCAGAATCTAGGGCTTTCTGCCAGGGCATTTGAGCAAAGAGGCACACTACTAAACAGGTGCTCAAAACCGTGTCCTTAAAACTAACCCACCAAATAACTGCACTACAAAACCGTTTATCAAAACTCTATCCAGGTGTTCAGATCATATAATAATGTGTATGTGCTGATTAAAAGTATACTTTTTTCATAGGTTCTTAAAATGAATATGTGTAAAATGAGCTATGAGCTGGTAACTCTTTTCGACACTCCAGTTTTGGGGTTTGGCCTGGCTGGTTAAAGCCATTTATATTGTGTCTATATAGAGCGTGGATTCTCAAATATGTAAGTTATAAATATATATCTCATCGTCAGTAGGTTTAGAAATGGTGTTCATAATTATGTTGTAAAATTTGGTTGTTGGTGGGATAGCTACTTTAATTTCTTGCCACTATGCCTCATTTTTAACAAAGGGTCAATGACCTTGAAGCTCTACTGATAGGTTTTTTGTTAGCTAGATCAGCATTCCTGTGATCAGTGAAGTTTCATGAAAATCTGTCAAGTAGTTTCAGAGGAGTAGTCGCTACAAGTTTTTACTATATACATGTAACTCTAGGTAAACAAAGATAACCGCTGGCAGGCTGGAATCCAAATGATTTTCGACAAGGCCAACAACATGTCATGCTGATCATTTTAGAAAAACAATTTAAAAGTCAAACCTGCATTAAGAGAACACTGAAGGAAAGAGAAAAACTGGTGGTGGAGCAAAATTAATACATGTATGCGGTCACTTAATATGTGTGCATTTTAATTTAAATAAACAATACGTAACTGAAACATTGGTCCCTTAACTCTTTGCCTGCTTAGGGTGACTACAACAGCCTTTGCAGCCATTGTAGACCCACATCAGCCTGCGAGTACCTTGCAGGCTGATCAGGGTTTACACTGTCTGGCTGCTCATCAGTCATTTAACCAAAACACCCCTTTGTAACATAAATGGAATGGTCCAATTTCAAAGAAAGGACAGTCCATTATACATTCATAGTGGGCTAAGGGTTAAACAGTGGTGTTCTCTGGAGCATGTTGGACTGTATGCAAACGGACAATACAGAGTATCTGATCTAAATTTCTATCAAAACTCTTAACTTACATTTTTACAGATAAAGGTGGAAAAGGTACATTTTAGATAATCTTTCTTCTTTAAATTTTAATATATTCAAAACATCTTTTTTACCTTACCCACACCCCCATCTAATTTTGGCTGCGATTTATTTTTAAATTACGGCTGCATGTCTGGCTGTCTATAATATAATACACTGTCATCAAGCTGATTCAATTCACATACATGCAATGGAGTCATTGTACACTACATTTTAGCTAAGATAAGTACAGCAGACACAATATCATTATCAAATCTGGACTTGGACCGGGAACCAGGGGTCAAAATGGTAGTTGCCGAAAGTAGTCCCATATACAGTTGACAGTAGTGTTATTTGAGATGCTGTGTGAATGAAAGTGCACTCCACAGGTAGTGTAGATTAATATTTGTGTGTAAAGAGTAGATTCCCAGATGTTTTGCTGCAAGAATCAGGTTAATCAGAGCCGAGACAAGTGAATGGCACTACTTTTTGTGAGGTAAGATTTGTTTGTGTTCTTCGTCAGATTTGACCTGAATTTGTCATAATCGATACCTACTTTCACTTTGAGCAAAATTCTGAAGTTTAAAGCCGAAATAGAGCTTGATTTTTTGCTATGTCTGTGTTGTGCTGGCTTTGAAGATGGTTTACTGACACTTTCAAGTGTGACGGAGTACGATGGCATGTGTGACACCATTTTAGGCTATAATGTAAGTCTATGGGAAATTAATAGTGGTCCAGTTCCTATGTATTCTGATATATAGGAGTCATCATCAAGACCAGAACTAGCCTGGTCCAATATCGGATGGTTCATTACATGAGAAGAAATGGAAAGTTATGGGAATTGCATATAGTTAAACATCATATTAGTTTATATTGGGACAGCAACCTCAGAGGGAGATGGGATGATGGGTGAAGTTTCCCATCAGACAGGGGAGAACCCAGGTGGGCAGAGGTCTGAAGTTTAAAAGTGCATTTAAGGCCTTATTAACTGAGAAGAAGACCTGTCATGTGAACTTACTCTTCTTGCCCATACCCAGTCTGGACGTAGCCGATGTCCTGATGCTGGCTCTGGTTATCGCCATAACTTCCTGTGTAGAAGCCATCATCCTGCCCAAACTCTGACATTCTTTATAAGTACAGGCTGGATTCTGCGAAAAAAGTGTTAACAATAATTGTGAAGTTGAAAGTTAAAAGTCTTTAAGACTGTGCTGATTAAGCAAATGTGGAATTATATGTATTAACAAGAGGGCCAAGATGGCCCTATATCGATCACCTGAGTAATGGTCCATTATCAAATTTCTTCGAAATCTAATGATCATATACAATCTGTGCAAGTTTGGTTAAGATTGTCCAAGAAATGTGGCCTCTGTTGTTTACCAACATTGATATAAAGACACTGACAAAGTTTGGTAAAGATCAAAGACAAAATGAAGGTGCTAGAGTGTAACCTCTGGGGCATGGCTAAATGTGACCCCAGGGCTACATGTTATATATGAGAGCTGTGTGCCTTGTGGTTTCAGAGAAGAAGTTGTTTTTTTTAAGTTTTTCCCTATACAAGTCTATGTAAAACATGTGACCCCTGGGGCAGAACCAAATGTGACCCCAGGGTCACCATTTTAATAAACTTGGTAAAGGACTATAAGCGCATAGTAAATGCAAAATATTAAACCTCTGGCTCTTGCAGTTTCAGAGATGAAGATTTTTTTTAATTTTTCCCTATACAAGTCTATGTAAAACATGTGACCCCTGGGGCAGAACCAAATGTGACCCCAGGGTCACCATTTTAATAAACTTGGTAAAGGACCATAAGCGCATAGTAAATGCAAAATATTAAACCTCTGGCTCTTGCAGTTTCAGAGATGAAGATTTTTTTTAATTTTTCCCTATACAAGTCTATGTAAAACTGTGACACCCGGGCGGGGCCAAATATGACCCCAGGGTCACCATTTGAACAAACTTGGTAAAGGACCATAATCTTATAGTAAATGCAAAATATTGAACATCTGGCTCAAGTAGTTTCAGAGAAGATTTTTTAAGTTTTTTCCTATATAAGTCTATGTAAAACTTGTGACCCCTGGGGTGGGGCCAAATGTAACCCCAGGGTCACCATTTTAATAAACTTGGTAAAGGACCATAAACTCATAGTAAATGCAAAATATTAAACCTCTGGCTCTTGCAGTTTCACAGAAGATGATTTTTTTAATTTTTCCCTTTATACAAGTCTATGTAAAACATGTGACCCCTGGGGCAGAACCAAATGTGACCCCAGGGTCACCATTTTAATAAACTTGGTAAAGGACCATAAGCGCATAGTAAATGCAAAATATTAAACCTCTGGCTCTTGCAGTTTCAGAGATGAAGATTTTTTTTAATTTTTCCCTATACAAGTCTATGTTAAACTGTGACCCCCGGGCGGGGCCAAATATGACCCCAGGGTCACCATTTGAACAAACTTGGTAAAGGACCATAATCTTATAGTAAATGCAAAATACTGAACATCTGGCTCAAGCAGTTTCAGAGAAGATTTTTTAAGTTTTTCCCTATACAAGTCTATGTAAAACTTGTGACCCCTGGGGTGGGGCCAAATGTAACCCCAGGGTCACCATTTTAATAAACTTGGTAAAGGACCATAAACTCATAGTAAATGCAAAATATTAAACCTCTGGCTCTTGCAGTTTCACAGAAGAAGATTTTTTAAATTTTTTCCTATATAAGTCTATGTAAAAATGTGACTCCCGGGGCGGGGCCAAATTTGACACCAGGGTCACCATTTGAACAAACTTGGTAGAGGATCATAAACTTATAGCAAAGGCAAAATATTCAACATCTGGCTCAAGCAGTTTCAGAGAAGATTTTTTAAGTTTTTCCCTATACAAGTCTATGTAAAACACCTGGGGTGGGGCCAAATGTAATCCCAGCGTCACCATTTGAACAAACTTGGTAGAGGACTATAAGCTTATAGCAAAAAGATAAAAAAAATATGCCTCCAGTGAGATTTGAACCCACGACTCCTGGGTTTTCCAGTGTACATTAATACCAAATATTGAAAAAGGGCCATAACCATGTATTATCTAGGTATTAATACCTTCCCCATATTTTTTATCATATTAAAAGTGTTTTTCATTAACAAAAATAAGGTCATTAATAATAGAAAAAAAAAATTGTTTTGCCTACCAACCTACCCTAATTTTTTTGAAGCCGTTAGCGGAAACAAACCATTTTTTTTTGCCTAATTCAAGGGCCATAACTTCGGTGTTACTGGTGCGATCGAGCTGGTTTTTGAACTTGATTGAGCTTTTAATCAATATCAACAATCTCGCAAAGTTTGGTAAAAATCACAGCTAAGCACCCGGCACAGAGCTAGGATAGTAAAAGATGGACTTAGAGTGATTAAAATATTAATTAATTGATTTCTGGACCCAAACAAATGTTTATATATATTTATATAAGTCCATCTTTTACTATCCTAGCTCTGTGCCGGGTGCCTGTGGTAAAGATAGGATGCAAAATGGAGGCGCTAGAATGTTGACATTGAAGACAAAATATAGCAATTTTCGTTAATTCAAGGACAATAACTCCGGTGTTACCGGTCCGATCTGGCTTGTTTTCAGATCCGTCTGAGCTTACATTGATATTTACAATTTGGTGAAGTTTGGTAAAGATCGGATTAAAAATGAAAGTGCTAGAGTTGTTGACATCAAAAAGGTTGTTACTGGTCCGATCTGGCTGGTTTTCGAACTTGGCCAAGCTTTCATCAATTTTAGAAATTTAGATAATTTTTGTAGTGTCCAACCTATTCGTTATTAGGTCTGTGGTAATTTGAAACTAATTACCCTCCGGTAAACAATTTTGAATCTTAGTTTCTCGTTTGAAGACCGGCTGTACGTTTATCATCGTCAATTTTCGATCCAGTTTGCGTAGAGTAGCTGTAATACCTACAGCACTGAAAAATCGATATTTTTGACTGTTAATAGTGTTATATGAATTAGGGACTACCCGGACCATGGGACATCCCGGACCACATTTAGGACAACCCGGACCACGTTTTAGGAGGACCCGGACCACATTTTAAAACAACTGGGACCAAGTCTATAATGAATATAAATGAGTATAAACATGTATGTGAGTTATTTAGAATGAATATTAAATGCATTTAAAAAGATATTTTGAGAAAATAAACGTAAATTGAGTCAACAATAGCTATATGACAATAATTAATGTATGTTTTGCATTACCTCAATTATATAAATAAGTGTATGTTTTATAATCAAACAGAAATTAAAATTATATAATTATATTAAAATAAAACATTATCTGACCTTTGAATTTCTTATAAATATTTATAAGTATATTGATATTTTGCACGTGTACATTATATATATATATGTGTATAATTTATGTTATTAAATCAGGCCTGCCAAATCTCCTGATAAAATCCGGATTCTCCGGATTTTTTAGTCACTCTCCGGATCTTTGGATTTTTCATCAAAACAGAATGTTCATAGTTTAACAGCTATATTTTTACAGTTTATCAGCTATTTCCCGAATTGGTCCTGTTACGCTCCCTAGTCAGAGTATTTACAAATGCCAAATCAACGGGGGTCATCCATGTAATATACTGACTGAATATACATCAACACCTAAGGGCATAATTAGTTTCCTCAGTGACACAACGACATGTGCAATAACAGCGATATATCTGTGACTTCTTTAATTGGTCAAGCTAACTGAAATCGCAAGTGTGAGGAACTACCAACTCCTTGTGTGTGGTACCACTATAACAACTGCTGCTGTGTACGATGGTTATAATTTATATAAGGGTCATGAAGACTTTGTGTATTTGCATTAAGAATGCATCTGTTTAGAAACGACCTGCACATTCATAAAAAAAAATTGTGGTAGAAATTAAACTCTTTGTAATCGAATTACTTTGCTAATTTATTATTTAATATAACTATCAACAATGCATCAATTTGTATTAATATTTTAAAATTGCGCTTTAAAAAATGTAGTGCGAAATTCAAGTCGCGCGCTCCAAATTTTCATTTAAAAATGTTCTTAGCGCGCTTTAAATCTTAAATTAAAAAAATCTCAGGATTCTGTGTTAAAAAGTTTTGGCAAGCCTGTTTATATGCGTTTTTTTATTATTCTTTATTTTCATTTACAATGGCACCACAACTTCAATGTTCAGAAAGGCAATACAAATAATAGCTGAAACAAATATATTAGTTTAATTTAAATATTTTTTTGTTTTGTCTAATTGTTCAATTATATCTTTAATAAAGAGCAATATTTAAGGAATTTAACAGTTATTTTCACAGGAATTTCTCAGGAATTTTGACAGAATTTCATGAGTAAATATATAGAAACAGGCCAGTATTCAGTGCAACACCAAACGGAATATAAAGTACATGTATTATGTACAATATACTATAGAGAAGTTATTTAAAATAGTATTACATTCAGAAATATGAAAGGATTTACACTATTTTTCTTGAAAGGGACTTGTAACAATAATGTAAGTTTATTGCATTTTTAAACTGATGGCAGTTTAAGATGTTTTTTTAAGACATAACTGAAATGCCTCCTAATATTAGATATTTAAGTAAACATGACTAGCATGCCTAGATAATTATTCCATGATGAGTTTAATACTATTGATATTAACCTGCGAATAAGGCACTTGCATATGCATGATTTCTTGTTAAAATTGAGACACAAACACAGACCGATCTGACAACTCATTCCAAATGAACTTAGTTTATGAGTATAAATGTATGACTATTAGTATCACAAACCAAAATAAACTTATTTATTAGACAACTATTATGTTATAAAAGTGTGGTCCGGGTCGTCCTAAAACGTGGTCCGGGTTGTCCTAAATGAGGTCCAGGATGTCTCTTCCGGGGGGGGGGGGGGGGATGTCCCATGGTCCGGGTTGTCCCTATATCGTGTTATATCCCTAAAATCGCCAAACCTTGCACCGATGTTTGGCAAATTCGATTTGATACTCTGAACCTTCGACAACAGTATTAACAGTATGAACAGAACCATGGGTCGGATACACAAATTATTTCGTGCATTTACAACTTACTGAATTTTAGAAGAAATGAAAGAAAGTGACAGCTTAGAAGTTACCCCACCCACTTTTTTCATACAGGACCAGGTTCAATTGTGTCATGCAAAGAATAACTGTGCAGTATTTTGTGTATTAAAAAGACACATACTAACTGACGTTTTATTTTATACCTAAAATATAAATTATTACTGTCCTAAGTTTCTCTGAATGTCTCTTGACAGTTGTCTTGTTGGCGAAAATGTATTGAAGAGCTCTTTTTTGGAAAACGTATTCGGTTCGACTTCCGCTCACTTCCTTTTTCCGGTAGCCATCCTTGTTGATAAGGTACAAACAGAAATTCATAAAATATCCTTGAATATCACTTCAACTGAGACAACATCTCACGAAATAAATTGTTAATTTGAATTTCTATGAGTATACTGTTGTTGCTTGTATGTGTTATCAATGTATATTTCCCGTTGTTTTCACCAAATCTGTATTTAAAATACGGTCATGATCGTCTTATTTTGACGTTTCCAAATAAATTGTATTGTACGACTTGGTCTTGCAGTACGAATTCTGTTTCAAACTGAAATTCATTTGTAAGAATTATCAAAGGTAAAGAAAAGGCTTTGTATGTTTGAAAATGTTGAAAACTGGCCAGAACATACTTTATGGTTCTTTCAACCGGTCACAGACACACGTCACACAGGGAGTAGGGAAGGCAACAGTAGGACACTATCTGGATACCTTTCCCTGCTGTTGCTGTGCAATATAATATATTCAAATGGTTTTGTGGTGAGAGTATATATATATAGACTTGGTTACAAATTACACAGAAATCCAGTGGCGCTGTTGAGACTCGCCCGTCATCTCCCGATTATAATTTATAGTCGGGCCATGCTGTGGCGGCCCCTACGTGACCATTTTCTGTTGATATACATGTACAATGTTTATACCTGTAGCCGCACCATAGAGTATCCAAGGGGTTAAGCGAGCTGGTGCCGATAGAAACACCATATACGTGTCTATCAATGGAGTTTTTGAAACCATTCTGATTCATGCTGGTGGATGACACAACATGCTCTGGTAGACTGTTCCATGCATTGATTACTCTGTGGCTGAAGAAACTCTTCTAGCTCTGGTTTTTTTCAGCTTTAGTGAATTTCCCCGCGTAATACTAATGTTTCATTTGAATAGATCGCTGGGATCAATTCCCTATCTTCCACTTAGAATTTTGTAGGTTTCTATCATGTCGCCTCTGTGTTGCGAAGCTCAAGCGTTGTAATATTTAGACATTTTAATCTTTCGAGATAAAATAGATGTGCTATGTCGGTTACAAGCTTGGCAGCTCTATGCTGAATTTGTTCAAGTATTTCAATATGTTACGCCATTTTCTTATAGATGTTGGGCAACTTACTTTGTGTGTCATGATTGACAGACCAAACAGAAATAAGATCGTTTTCTTGAAAATTTTAGGGTCAAAATATTAAGACTGATCTCTCTAAATTTATTATTCTGTGGGTCTCAATTGGAGATTCTCACGATGAAATCATGTAAATTTCCACTTTAGCGTTACGAAATGTGGAAATGATATTTATTATAAGATTGTTATCTTTTAGTTTCACTTTTTTTCTTTTTCAGCAAAGATGAAGACGTTGTTTACAACACAAACTATCAATATCCCAGATGGGGGTATGTACTTGTTTATCTTCCATGAGTTTAGTCATTGAACATTTTATATACTTTTAATTACAGACAACAGACATATAACAAAAGTAACTTATGTTAAACCAGATCCCCTCCTGAAAAGGTGCGTAGTTGTCTAGTAGAGCATCTTTGGCATGTTAGCGTTTAAGGCCATATTTAACGGTACAATGTGAGAAAGCAATTTTATTATGGTGGACAGCTCTCATGACTTTTGTGTTACGATGTGTAGGCACAGTAAGTTGTACAGGAGATACTGGTTATTCTGCTATATTTTATGGTGGCTGATGCGGAATCATGCTTGCTTTGCATATGAGGGGCGGGTTGTATTGCCTACGGGTGCTGGTGAACATTATAAAATAACTTCTGATTGTACCAGTTGGAAAAAAGTAATTTTAAAATCATAGATATCTGTTCAGACTGAGCATAGCACTGCACTTTAATTGTTCTTGTGTTTTATTTAATAAATTAAAGAGGTGTTGTGTAATAACTGTAAAAATTAAGCAAGTTATAACTTATACACTACACCAAAATAATATTAAATCATTGTTTATAAACAAATATTTACTTTATTGACATTTTTCTACTTTCAGTTGAAGTTCGAGTGAGGTCGAGGAAAGTTATTGTGAAGGGTCCCCGTGGCATCCTGACTCGCACCTTCAAACATCTGGCTGTGGACATTACCATGGATGGTAAGAATAAACTGAAGGTTGTCAAGTGGTTCGGCAAGCGTAAGGAGCTGGCAGCAGTCAACACAGTGTGCAGCCATATCCTCAACATGATCAAGGGAGTCACTAAGGTATACTTTCTTTGAATACATAAAGTGCGACAGTATTATCCAAACTATGAAAACTGAACTTTTATGTATTAGTTTAATAGAGGCTACGAAGTGAAATTTTAACAATTAAGAAACTAAGGGAAGGAGCGCAGCGACAGACCGGGGTTTGTTAATTGTTAAAATTTCACTTCTTAGCCTCTAACTGTGTTTGCCCTACTTTTTCCCCGCGCTTCTACTAAATCCGCCTCGTTGTGTCGAAACAAGCGCGTGCCATTTAGTAAGCGATTTCTTAATCATTAAATGGTTAAAACTGGTGATCGTTAGAAATTTACATGAATAAGTACGCCATTTTTAGCTCTACAGGCCAGCAGAGCTTATGGGATGGCGAGTTGTCCATCGTCCGTTGTCCGTCCGTCTGTTAACTTTTGCCTTGTGAACACTCTAGGGCCTTCATTATTAATTGAATCTTTAAGAAACTTTGTCAGTGTCTTTATATCAATGAAAGCTCTGACAAGTTCGAAAACCAGCCTGATCGGATAAATTTCACCGGAGTTATGGCCCTTGTTTTGCTGAAAAATGCCATATTAAGCCTTGTGAACACTCTAGCACCTTCATTTATTATTTGATCTTTACCAAACTTGCACAGATTGTTAATATCAATGAAAGCTCGGACAAGTTCGAAAACCAGCCAAATCGGATCAGTAACACCGGAGTTACGGCCCTTGTTTTTTCCCAAAAATTGCTATTTTCTGCCTTGTGAACGCTCTAACACCTTCGTTTATTATTTGATCGTTACCAAACTTGCACAGATTGCTAATACCAATGATAGCTCGGACAAGTTTGAAAATCAGCTAAATTGGGTCAGTAACACCAGAGTTATGGCCCTTGTTTTTTCTGGAAAATGCCATTTTCTGCCTTGTGAACACTTTAGCACATTCATTTATTATTTAATCTTTACCAAACTTGCACAAATTGTTAATATCAATGAAAGCTCAAACAAGTTCGAAAACCAGCGAAATCGGATCAGTTACACCGGAGTTATGGCCCTTGTTTTTTCTGAAAAATGCATTTTCTGCCTTGTGAACACTCTAGGGCCTTCAATATTAATTGGACCTTTACTTAACTTTGCCAGTGTTTTTATATGAATGAAAGCTCGGACAAGATCGAAAACCAGCAAGATCAAAATAATTTCACCGGAGTTATGGCCCTTGTTTTGCTGAAAAATGCCATATTAAGCCTTGTGAACACTCTAGCACCTTCATTTATTATTTGATCTTTACCAAACTTGCAAAGATTGTTCATATCAATGAAAGCTCAGGCAAGTTCGAAAACCAGCTAAATCGGACCATTAACAGCGGAATTATTGCCCTTGATTTAGTTAAAATGATATATTTTGACTTGTTAAGACGGCAGGGCCTTTATCTTTCATTCGATCTTTACCAAACTTTACCAGATTGTTTATATAAATAAAAGCTCGTATCGTTTTGAAGGCAAGCCAGATCGGACCAGTAACAGCGGAGTTATGGCCCTTGATATAGTTAAAAATGCTATATTTTGCCTCGTTAATTTGATAGAGCCTTCATCTTTCATCTGATCTTTACAAAACTTTACCTGATTGTTTATATCAATGACAGCTCAGAAAGTTTCGAAAACCAGCCAGGTCGGACCAGTAACAGATGAGTTATGGCCCTTGATTTAGTTAAAAATGCTATATTTTGCCTCAAGATGATAGGACCTTCAACTTTCATGTGATCTTTATGAAACTTTACTAGATTGTTAATAGCAATGAAAGCTCGGTCAAGTTCGAAAACCAGCCAGATCGGACTAGTAACAGTGGAGTTATGACCCTTGATTTAGTAAAAATCCTATATTTGCCTCGTTAAGACGATAGGGCCTTCATCTTTCATCCGATCTTTAAGAAACTTTACCAGATTGTTAATATCAATTGAAAGCTTGGACAAGTTCGAAAATCATCCAGATTGGACCATTTACATTGGAGTCATGGCCCTTGATTTTCTGAAATGTGCTATATCTTGGCTTTATTAAGACGAAAGGGCCTTCATTTGGCCGGATTTCATTGAAACTATGCAGGGATGATCAGTACCAAGCCTAGTTGTACATAGTCACTGTGTTCCAGTTGAATGATTTTGGCAGAGTTATAGCCCTTTAAAGGTTTTAATACACAAACTTTGTTCTAACTAGTTCTCCTGAACCCCTGGCCGGATTAAACGAAACTTTTTAGAGATGATTGATTCTATGTCTAGTTGTGCAAATCATCGCCGTGTTCCGGTCGAATGATTTTTGGCTGAGTTATGGCCCTTTAAAGGTTTTAATGCACAAACTTTGTTCTGACTAGTTCTCCTGAACACCTGGCCGGATTTAAACGAAGCTTTTTAGGGATGATCAATGCCTTGCTAGTTGTGCAAATCATTGCCGTATTCCGGCTAAATGATTTTTTTGGCAGAATTATGACCCTTTAAAGGTTTTAATACACAAACTTTGTCTGATCTACTTTTCCTGAACCCCTCGCCAGATTTCGATGAAACTTTGCAGGGATGATCAGCACCAAGCCTAGTGTGCATATCATCGTCGCGTTCCGGTTTACAGATATTTGACAAAGTTATAGCCCTTTAAAGGATTTTGATACCACAATTTTTTTCCAGGCTAGTTCTCCTGAACCCCTGGCTGGATATAGACGAAACTTGACAAGGATGATCAGTATTAAACCTAGTTGTGCAGATCATTGCCATATTTCGGATGAATGATTTTTGGCAGAGTTGTGACCCTTTAAATGTTTTTTCTACACAAGCTTTGTCCAGATTAGTCTCTTCTGGATTCTTTGCCGGATTTCAGCAAATCTTGGCGAGAATGATCAGTACTAAGCCTAGTTGCACCTGTCATTGTCATGTTCTTATGGCCCCTTATACATAAACTTTATCTTGAGCCAGTAGAGCGTCCACAGGCCCTCTTGGACCTCTTGTTTTAAAATTCCTCACCGTCTGATTGGACGAAAAAGTAGGGCAAACACTAAATTATGCAGTTGTAGTTTAGAAGTCCAGTGTTTTTTTAACTTATATAAATGAGTCCGATAAACGGCCCAATTCCCAATTGAAAAAATTGACCATTTTTCCCAATTTCCAACTAAAAAATCTCAAATCTAAGTTGTTTTTCCGTCAATTTTTCTCCTGGGATATTCTCAATACACAGATGTAATAGATCTTCCGAGTTCTGTTTTAGATTAATCTTCTTAATAAAGTTTTTTACCAGGGTTGTACGTTTCTTCTGCTTTTCTGTGTAAATTGAAACGCAAAACACAGCCTCGTCACCCCGAGAACCTCCGTGAGCGATGGGTTAATAAAAAATAAAGGACGAATAACAGAAATCGTCTGGGCCAGGAAACTCCTCGGTCATGAGAATATGCAGAGAATCTGGTGCAACCCTAAATGACAATGAACTTAACAGCATTGTTAACATTTTCAGGGACAACAAAAACAGGGAAATTATTCTGTAACAACACATTACAGTTGTGAAAATATTTTATTATGCAAATCATCAATAAATATGTAATATTTCACAAAATACAAAAACAACATTTTTCCAATTTTGAGAAAAATCACGTTTTTTTCCAATTTGACGGGCCACGGATCCATTCCCAAAATGGTGGAAAAAAACGCTGAAGTCGGGGAAGTTTGATAGGTTTTTTTCTGGCGGAGTAAGGTGCGAGTATTGATAGCAAATTGTAGACCTGTTATTGATTTCGGAGATAATAATTATCAATTTATTGGCTTACATAGTAATGACATTGAGGGGCTTATGCACAAGTAGGCTTCAGCCGTGGGGGCGAAATGTTTTTTACAAACTGCGCTCAAAGTTTCCGAAAAAGCAATGAAATAGCTGCTTGTAGGCTATACTTCATAAATATCCTTTCATTTACAGTTAAAATTCACTTCAAATTGCATCCAGACGAATCACAATCCCTAAAAATATTGGCAGGGCCTTTTTACAGAATTTGTGGGGGGAAATGGCGTGATTTTTGTAGTTTTGGGGGGAAATAGTCGCCATAACGTATTGGTAAAAATGTTATATCCACCTTTCATGTGTGTTACATTTTTTTGTGTTAACTTGTGTACCTATTAATGTTCTCTCCCTTCAGGGGGGCAGGTTGTGAGGGTGAGGTGGAAGACATACCCACAGGAATAGGGGAAAAAAAGAACTCTGGGGTGGGGAATGTGATGCAACCCGTTACAAATATGTGGTTATTGATAACTGAAAAAGACATAAATGACGCTCCTAGGGATCTATTTGTGATGTTCTTTTATTCCCCCACATGGGTATGCCCTTATCATCCATCCCCCTCCCAGTGGGGAACAATGATAGATACAGTACAAAAACATTTAAGAAAACCAGGGACGTAGATGTCCCTGAGAAAACTAAAGCCATAGTCAAACAGCCATTTGTATTTAATTTCATGTCAGAACAAGATCACTAGTCCTCATCGGTACTCAATACTTTTGTACAAATTTAAGTTCAGAAGCGATAAACAATCTGTTTTTGTCTCTGTTTGGGAGATCTCTGTTTATTCATTAAATTGTTAATGATGTGCCATATTTCTCAACATAACCGTGGTTCACTATTTCAGGGATTCTTGTACAAGATGAGATCCGTGTACGCCCATTTCCCCATCAACGTCGCTGTTGAACCCACCGGCAAGAGTGTCGCCATCCGTAACTTCTTGGGCGAGAAGTTCACGAGACATGTAGCCATGTTGCCAGGTGTGAATGTTGTGAATGCTCCAGGAGTGAAGGACGAGTTCCACCTCTCTGGCAATGACATTGAACTGGTGTCCAGATCAGGTGGGTAGTGCATTCTGTAATAATGTTATAGACTATAAATGTGGGTTGCCCAATATGTTGTACCTCTCTGGAAATGACGAGGTAGGTAGTGCATTTGATTCCGTAATAACGTTGGGACTAAATAATGTGGGTTGTCGAAAAAGTTGCATCTTTTCGGCAAGAACATTGAACATTGGTAGCGCAGTTGTTTCGTAATAATTTTATAACAATATATGTGGGTTGTATAAAAACTTATACCTCTCTGGCAATGACATTGAATTGGAGATGAGGTAGGTAGTGCCTTTTGATTTCTTAATAATAGTATGACTAAATATGTGGGTTGTCTAAAAGTTCTCTGGCAATGACATTGAACTGGTGTGCAGATCAGGTGGGTAGTGCATTCGATTCTGTAATAGTGTTATAGACTATAAATGTGGGTTGCCCAATATGTTGTACCTCTCTGGAAATGACAAGGTAGGTAGGTAGTGCATTTGATTCCGTAATAACGTTGGGACTAAATAATGTGGGTTGTCGAAAAAGTTGCATCTTTTCGGCAAGAACATTGAACATTGGTAGCGCAGTTGTTTCGTAATAATTTTATGACAATATATGTGGGTTGTATAAAAACTTATACCTCTCTGGCAATGTCATTGAATTGGAGATGAGGTAGGTAGTGCCTTTTGATTTCTTAATAATAGTATGACTAAATATGTGGGTTGTCTAAAAGTTCTCTGGCAATGACATTGAACTGGTGTGCAGATCAGGTGGGTAGTGCATTCGATTCTGTAATAATGTTATAGACTATAAATGTGGGTTGCCCAATATGTTGTACCTCTCTGGAAATGACAAGGTAGGTAGTGCATTTGATTCCGTAATAACGTTGGGACTAAATAATGTGGGTTGTCGAAAAAGTTGCATCTTTTCGGCAAGAACATTGAACATCGGTAGCGCAGTTGTTTCGTAATAATTTTATGACAATATATGTGGGTTGTATAAAAACGTATACCTCTCTGGCAATGACATTGAATTGGAGATGAGGTAGGTAGTTCCTTTTGATTTCTTAATAATATTATGACTAAATATGTGGGTTGTCTAAAAGTTCTCTGGCAATGACATTTAACTGGTGTGCAGATCATGTCAGTGTGACATTATTGTTTCTGTTTTCGATTTGTTTCTGTTTCGACAAGATGCGTTCCTTACCATTATAGTCCGTACATAAAATATTTAACTTTCTATAGATGGGGTTTGCAAAATATTCAGATAGCACATTCAGCATGTAAGTAATAGATAAGAGTATGGTCTCAGTGAGTTGGTTAGTTTAAACGGCGAGAGGGACGTAGCCCATCGAGACGTTTAAATTAACCAACGAGATGAAACCATACTCTATTAGTTTTGTAGCATGTCCATTTCAGCTCCCTGCCATACTCTAACTTCTAATAACTGGTATTTGTAGTACACCATTTATTCTGACAGGCGTTATTTTCAATTAAACGATTTACACCTGTGCTGTTACAAAGAGAATTTTCAGTGACCATGCTACAATGATATATGTATTTTAATATGAACAATATAAACAGAATTAAAGACGTTTTAAGAGTCAGTATTTATAACTAGTGTCCATTGTTTAGATACGTTTTAACGGTACGCACGGCAATGTTGATTTTATCTCGTTTTGTTATGCATGTATGTGCAAGCAGGTTTCAAATCGAATTGATACTTAATAAATCCAGGTGCGCATGTTGATTCTTGATAAATACTGCCTAGATTGGCATGTGGAAAAATTAAAAGGTTTTTATTTACCACTAACAATGCCAGTTCCTCCGATTTATTAAGCCGGTATAATTTTAACTTTAAATGTGCTGGTGTAATAAATTTATGCCATAATTAAATAAAAAAACAAGACAATTTGGAGTTTTCTTTGATCTCATATTGTAGCTTTAAATATTTAATTGGTGCAGTATAATCACCAATTATTACTTGTATACAAAAAACTGTTTAAAGGGACACGTGGCAATCAATATATTTTTTTTTTAAACTAGCGGCGTCTCGTTAGTTTTTCTACATAAATTCCATTTGTTCAGTCATTAATGTTAATTATAAGAATTGTATCAAGTCATTTATTTTTGCATATTATTAATTTTTGATATTATAGCACAAATAATATATTAAAACTTGTAGTATAATAAGACGAAATAGTGAATACTTAAAATTTGATTTATTTAAATGTAACCAGGGTAAAAGTAAAGATGATACTGGATATATAAATCGAGACACCCATTTTAAATACTTCAAGATTGCCATGTGTCCCTTTTTAAACAAATATTAATACTGATTTGCATAAACACAAGTTGTCTAGACAGTTAACCGGATGTTACCAGTTTGAAAAAAATTATGAAGAGTACTGTAAGTGCCCCTTTCAAATAGAATTGAATAACAAAAGTTTTAAATTGCATTTCACGTCTTTATTTCAGCTGCTCTCATCCAACAGTCTACTACAGTCAAAAACAAGGATATCCGAAAGTTTTTGGACGGTATCTACGTCTCTGAAAGGAGCACAGTTGTTGTCGATGCCGAATAGATGTTGTTGCACCTGTACAAATAAAGAAAAAAAGGAATTTGTCTCATTTAATTAATTCGAGTGTGGGTCCACATATCCATTTTTGTCGCCTGCGTATCATGACAGACCCTTAGGGATCACTTTGTCATCCGTCACATTAATCTGCATCCTAACCTTGGACATAACTTTAAAAGTATATGGCCTATATTCTTAAACTTTACTGACATATTCATCTTATCCCAGGGAATGTAAGACTTATTTCAGCTAACTTGCTCACAACTTGGCAAAATGTTGAAATTGGGTCATGAAACGTTACACGGTTAATCCTTTTCAATTATTTATTTAATGCAATCGACATTTTCCAGGAACCCCGAATTTCATTTTGGCCGAGTTCTGTCCCTTTTAGCTTGACTTTTTCGAAGAAGAAAAAAGTTGTCACTTTGATCGTTGTCTGCATCATCCCCGTCCCGGTTAAAGTTTGTATGTAAGCTTGCATCTCCGAAGCTACTTTGCATAATACTTGACATAATGTATGTATCATCATTAGCGTCTCCGAGGCTGAATGGTTCGCAATATATAGAGGTAAACTTACATCACAGAGAAACTTTCAATTGTATCAACTTGTATGAGGTTTATGAGATAAATACATAATTTAGAATCTCACAATATCTTGCAAAAAATGACTACCTACCGTCCCTAATTTTTAGCTCTACGGGCCGAAGGCCATCAGAGCTTATGGGATGCCGAGTTGTCCGTCATCCGTCCGTTAACTTTTGTCTCGTTAAGACGATAGGCCCTTCATTTTTCATCCGATCTTTACCAAACTTTAACAGGTTGTTAATATCAATGAAAGCTCGGATAAGTTTGAAAACCAGCCAGAAGTTTGAAAACCAGCCAGATCGGACCAGTAACAGCAGTGTTATGGCCCTTGATTTAGTTCAAAATGCTATATTGCTATATTTTGCCTCGTTGTTAAGAAGATAGGGCCTTCATTTTTCATTCTATCTTTACCACATTGTTAATATCAATGAAAGCTCAGACAAGTTCGAAAACCAGCCAGGTCGGACCAGTAACAGCGGAGTTATGGTCCTTGATTTAGTTAAAAATGCTATATTTGGCCTCGTTAAGACGATAGGGCCTTCATTTTTGATCCTATCTTTACCAGATTGTTAATATCAATGAAGGCTCGGACAAGTTCGAAAACCAGCAATATCAGACTAGTTACAGCGGAGTTATGGCCCTTGATTTAGTTAAAAATGCTATATTTTACCTCGTTAAGACAATAGGGGCTTCATTGATCATCCGATCTTTACCAAACTTTATCAGATTGTTAATGTCATTGTAAGCTCAAAAAAGTTTGAAAATCAGCCATATTGGACCAGTAACAGCGGAGTTGTGGTCCTTGATTTAGTTAAAAATGCTATATTTTGCCTCAAGACGATAGGGCCTTCATTTTTGATCCTATCTTTACCAAACTTTACCACATTGTTAATATCAATGAAAGCTCAAATAAGTTCGGAAACCAGCCAGATCGGACCAGTAACAGCGGAGTTATGGTCCTTGATTTAGTTAAAAATGCTATATTTTGCCTCAAGACGATAGGGCCTTCATTTTTAGCTCTACTGGCCGAAAACCAGCAGAGCTTATGGGATGCCGAGTCGTCCGTCGTCCGTCGTCCGTCCGTTAACTTTTGTCTCGTTAAGACGATAGGGCCTTCATTTTTCATCCGATCTTTACCAAACTTTAACAGGTTGTTAATATCAATGAAAGCTCGGATGAGTTCGAAAACCAGCCAGATCGGACAAGTAACAGCAGAGTTATGGCCCTTGATTTAGTTAAAAAATGCTATATTGCTAAATTTTGCCTCGTTAAGACGATAGGGCCTTCTTTTTTCATCCTATCTTTACCAAACTTTACCACATCGTTAATATCAATGAAAGCTCGGACAAGTTCGAAAACCAGCCAGATCGAACCAGTAACAACGGAGTTATGTTCCTTGATTTAGTTAAAAATGCTATATTGCTATATTTTGCCTCGTTAAGACAATAGGGCCTTCGTTTTTCATTCTATCTTTACCAAACTTTACCACATTGTTAATATCAATGAAAGCTCGGACAAGTTCGAAAAACAGCCATATCGGACTAGTAACAGCGGAGTTGTAGCCCTTGATTTAGTTAAAAATGCTATTTTTTGCATCGTTAAGACGATAGGGGCTTCGTTGTTCATCCGATCTTTACCAATCTTTATCAGATTGTTAATGTCGTTGAAAGCTCGAACAAGTTTGAAAAACAGCCATATCGGACCATTAACAGCGAAGTTATGGCCCTTGATTTAGTTAAAAATGCTATATTTTGCCTAGTTAAGACGATAGGGGCTTTATTGTTCATCCGATCTTTACCAAACTTGATCAGATTGTTAATATCAATGAAAGCTCGAACAAGTTTGAAAACCAGCCATATCGGACCAGTTACATCGGAGTTATGGCCCTTGATTTACTTCAAAATGATATATTTTGTCTCGTTAAGTGGATAAGGCCTTCATTTTTCATCCGATCTTTACCAAACTTCATCAGATTGTTAATGTCTATGAAAGCTTGATCAGGTTCGAAAAACAACCAGATCGGCCCAGTAACAGCGGAGTTATGGCCCTTTATTTTGTTAAAAATGCTATAATTTGCCTCGTCGTACGATAGGGCCTTCATTTTGCATCTGATCTTTGCCAAACTTTACCAGCTATTACGACTGTCTTTTTTATATTATTTTAAATTTTATTTTAATTATAATTTTTTTTTTTTTTTTTTTAAATTATTTCTTTTTTTTTCATATTTTTTTTTTTTTTTTGGAAATTATTCCTTTTTATATGTATCTATATATTTTTTTTTTAGCTCCAGTCGGACCAGTAACAGAGGAGTTGTGGCTCTTGATTTAGTTAAAAATGCTATATTTTGCCTCAATACGGTATAGCCTTCATTTTTCATCTGATCTTTACCAAACTTTACCAGATTTTTAATTATGGCCCTTGATTTAGTTAAAAAGCTGTTTTTTGCCCGAAACTTTCAAAAAAACGTAAATGGCAGTCACTCGCTTCATTGATGTTATAAGAGCCATGTTAGCCAGTAGAGCGTCCACAGGCCCTCTTGGGCCTCTTGTTGATCCTATCTTTACCAAACTTTACCACATTGTTAATATCAATGAAAGCTCGGACAATTTCGAAAACCAGCCATATCGGACTAGTAACAGCGGAGTTATGGCCCTTGATTTAGTTAAAAATGCTATATTTTGCCTCGTTAAGACGATAGGGGCTTCATTGTTCATCCGATCTTTACCAAACTTTATCAGATTGTTAATGTCGTTGAAAGCTCGAACAAGTTCGAAAACCAGCCATATCGGACCAGTAACAGCGGAGTTATGTCCCTTGGTTTAGTTAAAAATGCTATATTTTGCCTCGTTAAGACGATAGGGGCTTCATTGTTCATCCGGTCTTTTCCAAACTTTATCAGATTGTTAATGTCATTGAAAGCTCGAACAAGTTCGAAAAACAGCAAGATAGGACCAGTAACAGCGGAGTTATGGCCCTTCATTTAGTTAAAAATACTGTTTTTTGCCTCGTTAAGACGATAGGGGCTTCATTGTTCATCAGATCTTTACCAAACTTTATCAGATTGTTAATAACAATGAAAGCTCGGACAAGTTTGAAAACCATTCATATCGGACCAGTAAAAGCGGAATTATGGCCCTTGGTTTAGTTCAAAATGCTATATTTTGCCTCAATACGGTAGGGCCTTCATTTTTCATCTGATCTTTACCAAACTTTACCAGATTCTTTAGTTATGGCCCTTGATTTAGTTAAAAAGCTGTTTTTTGCCCGAAACTTTCAAAAAAACGTAAATGGCAGTCGCTCGCTTCATTGATGTTATAAGAGGCATGTTAGCCAGTAGAGCGTCCACAGGCCCTCTTGGGCCTCTTGTTTAGAGCATACGATAGGAAACGCACCTGTTTTTTTTTGTTGACCTTAACAATGTTGCGTTGTAAACATTCGCCTCTCACCACTGGGAGCTCGATTTGTGAGGAAGTGTCAATTCTTATGGATGGTGGGAGGTGTACAGTACTGGTTCTACCCAGAAAAAGTGGGTGGTCTGCCTCCACCACAAAAATATCGATGTTGAAAATGATGTAAAACACCATTTAAAAAAAAGTATCATCATTAGACAGGTTCTATGACTCGCTTTTAACACAAATATGGCCCCTTTTATGGTTTGAAAATTTGGTTAAGGTTTGTATGTAAGCTTGCATCATGGTTACCGTGACAAAAATCCATTGTCGCTCTGCAACTCCTCTACCCTGAAATTCATGGGCCGACTGCCTGAGGTGTGAGGATGACCCCTTTGATTTTGCGTGACTCGATCTTGAAAGTCCTTGTCCGCTCTGTAAAAACTGGGAGTATGGGGATGTATTTTGAGTTTTTAAATAATTATTGGAGTTGTCTGGGGAATGAAACAATTTTTCCATTGTGGGCGCGTGAATTTTAAATCTTACCTTGAATAATCAGCTGTAAAAATAGCGGTGTTGATCTGGTTTTGACGGGCTACTACACATGTAAATTTGTAGTAGCCCTTTTGACTCTATAGAAATTTCTGGTACATCCAGACATCAACTTTTGGTAACCCGCAGACTCCGGGCATGTGATTTGTCAGACCCTGATGACAATGATACTTGATTATTTCACATTTGATTGACAGAAACAATACAGTACTTTCTTAACATGTTAAACAGTAGAGCTTCTTCGGGTTTAAATAATAAAAGATTAAATTTCAGCCGTCCAGGCATTCATTTGTCAAAATGTGACAAATGTGGTAAAAATAATGGCTAATGTGTCGTGCCTTTAACAAATACCTTGTTAAAGTGAACTAGTGAAAAGATTGACATTTTTTAGCCGTCACACATCACTAAACAAACGCTGTGTGAATGTTAGTAAATACTAAAAGGGGATCTCTTCGAAGCAACAAACACAAACGAGAGAAAAAGAGACCGGTTTTATGTTCATGAGAGGTAATGTAAGGTGCAACACCTCGCACCCTTAGAACCGGATGCCCCCACTGAAAACAACCCCGAAAAATGTAAAATTTGAATAAAAAAGGGATTTAACTGTTATTAAATACTATGTCGGTTTTAACACTATCATTACGCACAGCTTGACATGGGTAAGGATCATGTAGTTTCAACTATCGGTTGAACATTGTGGAGATAGACGCAGGGGAGGTTTGAAGAAAAAAAGGGAAGTAACTCCTGGAATACATGGTCGATTTTAATGCTGTACCGATGTGCTGGTTTTGACATCTTGTAAGCATCCTATAGTTTCAAAATAATCTTGTTTTTAACTGGGAGGAGATAAACGAGATATTTTACATTAATTAGATATAGGGTCGACCTGTAATAAAAGGTTAATTTTAATGCGGTATCGATATACATAGGTAGCACGCACTCGGCCACTGTGAGACTTCAACCTGGGTCCTCCAGGCCCAAGTCCAATTCATGCTATCCACTGGGCCATGCCAGCCCCCTCTGAGGCTGTCTTGGCCATGTAAAAAGCTTCAAATGTAACAGATGCTGTAACTGCGTTCTTGAATAGCTCCAGAGAATTTAGTTTTCATAGGTTAAAATATTTAAATACCAGTAGTTGGCAAATGTGACAGTATACAGTTATCACATGTGTGTTTGGGGAACAGTCAAAACTGTTTTCCCTTGGTGTCGGGGGATGTCAGTGTGAACTGTTTCCCTCGGCCCTTTTTCAACAAATTTAACGTCTTCCGCTGATTGAGGCTGTTAACTTTCAAAGCATTAGGTCTGCAACAAGGGAAAAATTCAAGATGGCCGCCATGTTTAAAAAACAAGTTTGTAGTGACTACTTCTTGAAAACTATAAGTGATATTGATATGGGACTTTTTATAAAATCAGCATGCCATGGTGTTGGTCCTTGTTGAAAATAATTTTGATTAGAGTTATTCACAGTTATATATAAAAATCTTGTAACGACTACTTGACAGATTTTCATGAAACTTTACAAGAATGCTGATCTAGCTATCAGATTCTATCAGTAGAGCTTCACGGTCATTGAGCTCTTGTTTAGTTTACTGGTTTTTAGCTCTACTGGTCAAAGGCGCGAGCTTATGCGATCACTTTTCTTCCATCGTCCGTCTGTTAGCAATTTTATAAAATCGACATCTCTGAAATTGCTTAAAGGATTTTGATGAAACTTAATCACAATGTTACTTGGGAGGTCCCCTCTCAGATTTGTGTTTTATATATATGTTATTTGGGGGTTCTGGGCCACAACCAAAATCACCCCAAATAATCTAAAACCACCACACAAAATTTTCAGTTTTACTGAAAATTAAGTCAATTTAACTGGTTATTTAGCATGTCCAAGGCGCTAAATAACCAAACATTTTAAACTTGAATTGTGAAAATGTTTTAAATTTAGGTGTTTAAATTTTATTATAAAATAGAGGTTAAACATCAAAACTTAGGTTAACAAACTTTTTTAAAAAGATGGTACTGAATTGAATTGAATGTTGTTTAACGGCTCATCAACACTGTATAGGTTATTTAGAGCGGCCCCAGAGAGAGGGGAAGGATACATAGGAATCCGGGAACCTGCCCTACTCTTATTATCGAATAGATTCCTATGGTTCTTTAACGTGCTTAGACCGATACACGGGACCGCCCGGTTTACGTCCCCATCCGTGTCTTGCCCAAGAACACACCGACGGAACTCAGTGGCACCACGGAGGATTGAGCCCGGGGCCTCCGGTTACAAATCCGCCGCACTACCGACTGCGCAAAGCCAGCCCTCAGATGGTACTGAAGAACCAACGTTTAAAATTTTTACCAAATTATTTTTTAATACAAGCTAATAAGCATGATTTAATATAAGTTTAATTTAAAAAAAATAAATTTATATGCCTTTTTATAGTAACATTAAAGTAATTAGCTCCACAATTATAACAAAATTTGTATTTTGCATAAGTGCCTTCTCCACACCATAAACATGGTGAAACACGGCTTGTTTTTAATCTGTATTTGTGCAAACTGCAATAATTAGAATCCTTAGTCGGCTTATTTTTTCACAGCGAATGTAATCCTACTTTTAAAAATTGGCAGACTTTTATACTACTCTCCATTTTATATATATATTTATTTTATATTTAAGAATTTATATTTATTATACATAACAAAGAAAAAACATGAGCAGTGAAAAAAACGAAGAGACTAAGAATTTTAGCAGACCTGTACAAAACAGGAGCTATAAGCAAATAAGAATTAGCCCATAGTCTTTTGACTATTGAAATACCAGAAAAAACAGATATACCAATTCTAGCAGTTAAGGAACAAAATTCTACATTAGAAAATTTAAGAAAGAGACGACATAACAAAAAACTACGTAAAAGAGAAAAGAAAAATTAAGATGTTATAAATGAGCATAATAAAAAATATGCCGATTTAAAACAAAATGTTATAAACGAACTAAAACAAGATATCAAAGATAAAAAAGATGAAGAAAAATTAAAACTAGTTGACAATCCAATATGCGGATATTTTCGATCATACGAAATATCTGTAAATAAATACAAAGATCCTCAAAAACTATTCCGTGATAAAAAATCTATCGTTACAAAACAAATTACCAAAGAGCTGGAAAATAATGGATTAAAGTTCAATTAGGTCTTACTATAGATTTATTTAAAGATGATGGTGCTACCAAAAAATACACCACAGCAGTATTACGCAGTGAACAAAATGCCATTTTGAGCCCTGAAAAAATAAGTGACTTTTAGGATGAATCTTCTGCATTTATACAAGAAAGCTTAGAAAGATTTACAAACACAGCATCTGGATTAAATATTGCAAAATATGAACCACTGAAAGGTTCTTCATATATTATTTTACCAAAAGAATTAGCTAACAAAAAAGCAATTATTAATGTAAAAAATAATGATGATAAATGCTTATTTCATGCTATACATTCTGCCCTAAACCCAGCCAAAGATCATACTTACAGGTTATCAAATTACCCCAGCATAGATTTTCTATAAAAAGACAAAATTGACTTTCCCACTCCAATTTCTCAAATTTCCAAAGTAGAGAAACAAAACAACCTTGCTATCAACGTTTATGGATATATCATAACAGGAAAAAATAAAAAGGTAACTATTTCCCCATATAAAATATCAGAACAACCAAAAGATATCGAGCGAATTAATCTGCTCTTAATATCTGAAGATATTGAGGTTGAAAATGAAAAAGAATTAGAAAATGATCCAAATAATGAAGAAGGAATCATAGATGACAACTATGACCCTGATGATTATTCCGACAAACCAGCAAAAATAACAAAATATCACTATTGCTGGATTAAAAATCTGAATAGACTACTCTATGACCAAAACAAACATAAAGGTAAAACTTACTTTTGCGATCGTTGCCTTCACGGCGTTTCTGGAAAAGGACTACTTATCAAACACAAATAAGACTCTGATGGTATCAACAAAAAATCTGGCAGAATAGAAATGCCGAAAGAAGGTAAAAATACTGTAAAATTTAAAAAACATCAAAATCAGATGCCTGTGCCTTATGCAATATATGCTGATTTTGAGAGTATAATTAAACCGCAATCAATCAAATTTGGAAAGAAATCTGAAATTCAAAATGTACACGAAGCTGATAGTTTCGGATACCAGGTTGTCAGATATGATGGCAAAGCTAATGATTATGTTAGTTACAGAGGTGAAGATGCTGTTGAAAAGTTTTTAAATCGCATAGAATGTGAAAAGAGCAAAATTAATAAAATATTGGCTCACCCAAAACCATTAATCATGACGCAGCAAAATGAGGAAGATCATGAAAAAGCAACACATTGCTGGATATGCGAGGATGAAATAGGTAGAAAATGTGGTAAAAACGGCAAAGTAAGAGATCATTGTCATTTTACAGGTGAATACAGAGGTGCAGCACATAATAACTGCAACCTAAAGCTGAAAATAAAACCAAACAAAACACCTATACCTGTTATATGTCACAACCTCAAAGGATATGATAGTAATCTTATAATGCAAAAAATACATAAAATGACAGGTAATATTACATGCATCCCAAACAACGCTGAAAAGTATATTTCATTTAGTGTTGGACAACTTAGATTTTTGGATATCTTTCAATTTATGGCTTCGTCTTTGGAAAAATTGGTTAATGCAACAGACAAATCTGATTTCAAAATTACCAAAAATCAGTTTGGAGAACAAACAGATTTACTTTTACGAAAAGGTGTTTATCCATACGAATATATGGACAGTATGGAAAGATTTAAGGAAACGCAATTACCACCCATAGAAGCATTTTACAGTACATTAAGAGGTGAAGGTATTACCCAAGAAGATTACGAATACGCTCAAAAAATATGGAAAGAGTTTAACTGTAAAACTCTTGGAGACTATCATGATTTATATCTAAAAACTGATGTAACTCTGTTAGCAGATGTATTTCAAACTTTTAGAAAAACATGCATGAATGCATATAAACTCGATCCCTTGCATTACTACACAGCACCTGGATTATCTTGGGATGCTTTACTTAAACATTCAAAAATAGAATTAAAACTTTTGACAGACATTGACAAGCACTTGTTTGTAGAAAAAGGAATGCGAGGTGGCATAAGTATGGTATCAAAAAGATATGCCAAAGCAAACAATCCAAATGTAGCTGATTATAACCCTAACGAGGAAATCAGCCACTTAATGGATCTGGATGCAAATAATCTTTATGGGTGGGCAATGAGTCAGCCACTTCCATGTTCTGGCTTTGTTTGGAAAACCAAAACCAAAAACAAGAGTGGAAAATTAAAATTTTCTAAACCAAAACCTGGCAAAGGACAAATACTCGAAGTTGATTTGGAATATCCTAAAGAACTTCATGAAGCTCACAATGACTATCCACTTGCACCGGAAAGATTAGCAGTAAAAAAAGAATGGTTGTCTGAATACCAGACAGATCTGTTGGAAAATAATAGCATGATAAATACAGAACAACTAGTCCCAAATCTTATGGACAAAGAAAAATATGTGATACATCATAAAACCCTGGAACTGTATTTATCTTTGGGCATGAAACTAAAGAAAGTACACAGAGTATTAGAATTTAATGAAAAACCATGGATGGAATCATACATAAACCTAAACACAGAACTTGGGAAAAAAGCTAAATCACAATTTAAAAAAGATTTTTATAAACTTATGAACAACTCTGTGTTTGGTAAGACAATGGAAAATCTACGCAAGCGAACTGATATAAAACTAGTCAGAACTGACGGCTCTGAAAATGAAAAATTAAGAAAAATACTAGCCAAACCCAATTTTAACAGGCGTATAAAATTTTCAGATGAATTGTCAGCAATACATGTAAACAAAACGAAATTAACATTAAACAAACCAATCTATGTTGGGATGGCAGTATTGGATTTATCAAAGTACATGATGTATGACTGGTACTATAATACCCTAAAGAAAAAATACGGGGATAAATGTACTTTATTATACACAGACACTGACAGCTTGCTGGTAGAAATTAAAACAGAAGATGTGTACAAAGACATGGCTGAAATGAAAGATGAGTATGACTTGAGTGATTATCCGCAAAACCATCCACTGCACGATAATACAAATAAAAAAGTAATAGGCAAGATGAAAGACGAATGTGCTGGTGTTGCTATAGCTGAGTATGTTGGATTAAGACCCAAGCTATATTCTATTTTGAGAGCGGATGAGCAGATTATGAAGAAAGCAAAGAGAGTAAAAAAAGATGTAATAGAAAAAAATATAAACTTTGAAAACTACAAGGATGCATTGTTTAACAAGAAAAAATACACCCATGAAATGAACATGATACGCTCAATAAAGCATGAGATATATGGTATAAAAGTAAACAAAGTTACATTATCACCATTTTACTCAAAAAGATATATACGAGAAGATGGAATTACAACTGATGCACATGGATATTACAAACATTTATAAATTTGGGTATCAGCAGGAACAATATAAGTAGTTCTTCTTTGACAAATCCTCTTTGTGGCGCTGGTGCTTTCAAATAATAAATTCTTATGCCTTGCGTCACCATATAACTTTTAATCTTGTGAATATCTACACTCCACATTGGATCAGTTGCTCTGCGTCTTCCACCTTCTTGTTCCCCGGGTTGATATAAATATCTTACACTTGCATTCACACAGATAGGATCATCTTTAAATGTTTTTGTTTCAACAAGAGGGGGCTTTTTTGTCTCCACATTTATTGCTTTGACAACTTCTGGTAATCTCTTTACCCATTCTCTATTACGTTTTTGCGAATCTATTTCCTTAGCATACTGATAACCAAACAACCTTTCAGCTAATGTTTTGTTAAATCTTTCCACTATAGCTTGGTCTCTGTGTATTTCTGTTCTGCCCCGTCTGATATTTACTTTGTGTTTCGCCATCAACTGCGATACTGCACCCATGAATTCTCTGCCTGGATCCACTTGTAATAATTTTGGATATTTCCAATGCCGACTGTATATTTTTTCAAATGCTTTGGCAACTTCTTTACTATCCTTGGAAGTCAGTGGCTCTGCTTCTTTGTATCTACTCGCAATATCAACCACAGTCAATGCATATTTATGTGTCTTGCGTCTAAAAGTATCATGCGGCAGAAATAACAAACCAGCTTGATGCACTCCATTCTTAGCAGAAACATCAAACCTGCGTCTAATTATTTTCTTTGGTGCTGGTAAATAAATCTGCCACACAGCTTGTTTCTTTAAAAATTCTAATGCCTTTTTTTCACTGACACCAGCCTCTTTTGCTTATTTTTTAACTGCTGAGTAACCTCTCCAAAATCCTTTTGGGCTGTAATAAATCTTTTCCATTTTTCTACTAAAGATTAAAATTTATATAACTATAAAGAAAAAAATGGAAATCACAACTGCACGATTTTATGAACTTCTCGAAGAGCAAAATCAATATAGCACAAAGAAATGGACAGACTTGGAAATAAATAAAATATACACTAATACAGATACAAAAATAATGGATACTCAATATGGCCCATCCACGGTATTGACATTATTAGACAACGGTGAAGTATGGGCGCCTGATCATCTTTAAAATAAAATAGAGAAGAGTGCTAAACCACCATATTATATTCGACCACTTGGATTGAAACCATGTAAAAACAACAAAAAAAATAGTTATCATGCATATGACTTAGTCTTTCCAGTTGTTTCAAAGTAAACATATAACTGAGTCATTCCAAAGTAATTATAGTTTTAAACTATTTTTTTTTATGAAATCAATTTATACGCCACAAATCCAGTTGCAGCCATGCCCACCACAATAAACGTAATTTCTCTATTCTGTTGATCCGGAGATGGTGTATAGAAATCACTCAACTTAGGCTCTGGTTCAAAAGGCAAATGTTTACCAGTTATATAATAATACTGTTTCATAGCTTGGTCTACATTATCAAAAGTCTGCTCTGCATGATGCTCTTTTTGCAGTTGCTTATTAATAAAATCTAATCTATCTGTTCTTTTTTTATTCCAAGCCGCTTGTGCTGCGTTCAATTGTTCAACTGCTTTGTCATGCCTTTGTCTTTCCTCATCTAAATGACTTCCCATTTTTGAAAAGAAATAATTTGAACCGCTAAACGCCAATGCGTTTGTTAATGCGCCACCGATCATCATTGCTACTGCACTTGCCATTTTTTTTATATATATTTTTTTAAATTATTTCATAATATCCGCAGGAATAATACCTTGCTTAATCAACATATCCTTTGTAGCCATTGCTAACATTATATCCACAGACAGCATCCCAATATCTGTCATATTAAAATCCACTTTAGGGGCTGGTCTTTTTAGTAGTTTTCTGCCAATCTCAGAATATCCAACAGTTAGAAGTGTTTCCACTCCAGCGTGATACATCATATTTACAATTTGTTTTCCGTCAATACTTGTTGCCATTTTTTTTAATTATCTTTTATATTATTTTTTTAAATAAATTATTAAAAATAATCAAACGGGTCTTTTGGTGCAACATGAACAGCAACAGGTTGTACAGGTTGCGTAGCAGATTTCTTGTTATAAATATACAAACCCAACCCAAAAATACCTAATAAAACCAGACACGGTGGAATATAATTTTTGTATACGTTTATTTTGATTTCTGGTTCCTCTTCATCTATTGTTATTTTTGTTATTTCATCTTGCTCTGCATCTTGCTCTGCAGCATTTTGATTTGCAGCATCTTGTGCATCCTGTGCATTCTGACGCTTTGCCTTTCTTGCCGCTGCTCCTTTTTTCCCAGCTTCTATTCTTTTTGGATTTTTTACTTTTTGTTGTTCAACCGATATAACTTCACTCTCTTGGTTCTCCATCATTTATATTATCTATATTTTTATTTTTATTAAAATCAATATGTCTAACAGTTGTCAGTATTGCTGTAAATGGCGCTAAGCACATCCCATACCTGTAATACAACTCACAACAAGCACTTGTCAAAGCATGATTAATAAATGGGTCTTCCTCCAAATCTTCTATCAGTTTTGGTGGATAGGTTACATTAAAATATTTTGATACTCCCATCACATACAAGTTAATAAAAGAATTGCCTAAAGTCTTGGTCATATTACTTGCCCCAAGCCTTGCTTCATATCTGCAGTAAAGTTTGTTAATTTCATCCGGGGGCATGCTATCTATATTCGTGAGTTGTATGTCTTTACCCAAATATTGACGGCTACCACCGCCAGCCACTATGGCTGATAATCTTTCTTTTTTTGTTTCTTGTTGCTTTGATTCATCTAGTTCCGTCTGTTCCGATATATTTTGTAATAGTTCTTCCGCATTCATTTTTATATTAGTAATCTTATTTTCTATCTTGAAATAAATATAAAATACAAAACAACCAGCTGCGATATTCATGCAACCAGTAATTGTTAGTATTGTTCATAGCATTGTTATTAACATTGCTATTTTTTTATTAACATTATTAATTTGCTGCAAACATTGCTATTAACATTGCTACTTTGCTATGAGCAATGCTATTAGCATTACTATATTCATGTCAGTATTGCTATTAACATTGCTACTTTGCTTTTAGTATTACTATTAGCAACAGTTGTAAAAAAAAAAGGAATTATTTGACGGTATTATACCTGCGGATATTATGAAATAAATATATTTTGTAATAATAAAAAAATATTATATAAGAAAAAATGGATTTGAAAATATCAGACGATAAGATTAGTGATTATGACAAAAATAAAATAGCACAGGAAATTATGACAAAGGATGACGTAAAATGTTGTATATGTGTTTCAGAAAGTAATTTTTTACAAACGTACGCAAAAGGTGCACAGAAAACGCCTGTAATTTCTGTGACAAAGGATGGCGTAGAATATTTTATATGTGAGCCAAGAAGGTATGTTTTACAAGACCCGATACAACGTAAAAAGAAAAACATGGAGAGTGCTGTTGTACCGGTATTGGTTGGTGCATTGGTTGGCGCGTTCTGCGGCTGGAGCGGCTGGATTTAGTTTTTTATTTTCCAAATTGGAAAAAATTATTCAACCCAATAACCAGTTGGTTGGTCAGTCCTCAAAATTAACTTGGAATATTTAGTCTTTGCTAAAGCTTTTCTTATTCTGGTTCTTTTTTCCAGCGTCGGAATAACATCATTTTCTCTCAAACAATTTTCATAACTATCTCTGTCCTTGGTGTAAAACATACACAACCATTTTGCTTGCTCCCTCAAATCTTTCAATACAGAATTATATCTCTGTGAAATGACCCACACTGATTGTTTTGCGTGACGACCAGAGAATGCCAACTCTGACAACATATCTTTTTTCTTTGTTAATTCTTTTGTGGCGGAGCAATCATCAATGATGTATAGTGTGGGCTTGCCAGCATATTGTTTGAAAAATAAACGCAGCATTTCTTTACCGTTGCTAACAGGATTGACTATTATTATTTTTTTATCTTTTGGGTGTCTTACATCTCCTATCCAGTATCTATTTTTATAAGCCTCGTTCCACTCTATGGTTGGGCACAATATAATTATATGTTCAAAAACTCCAACATACTCTTGTTCAAGTATGTCAAGAACAAACTCTGTTTTGCCGCAGCCTGTCTGACCACAGATAATGGCACTGTGTGGATATTTAGGATATTTTTGTTTGTGCAAACTAGTATCGTACTTCTTTAAATCTTCCGTCTTCGAAATTGATTTGCGCGTCTTGTATTATATATAGATAAATATTTAAAGGTTGATTTGCATCTGCTTTTTTATTTATTAGTATCGTTATGCCTTCACTGCCGTTTTCTATTTTTCTTCCACTGCCGTATAATAAATTGTCATCACATGTTCTAAGGTCAAGCCACAAAGCGTATGATTTTGTTAGATAGGTCTCAAGAGAAACATTGGTAAAGTTTAAGTCCCTCGCCACTATTTCTGTCACTTTGTTTCTTTTTGATGTTAAGGCAAAATATTTGTTGATTTCATCCCAATGTTGATATGCCCTCATGCCCTGACTATACAACTGATTTGGTACGCCCTTTATTGTCATTTCAACCTTTTCAATCTTTGGGTTGTAAAAGGATTCCGTGTCTGTTCTTTCTGGGTCTTCAAACAGCATTAGAATACCTTTCATGCTCCGTGCTGGTACATTAATGTTGATATTCCAAAGGGTATCAGATTTTTTTGCTATTAGTTTTCTATGTCGCAAGATACGATCATACATAAATACTATATTACCATTCATTTGCTGTCTTATTTGTCTGGCTAATTCAACATCACTAACCATGTCAAATTCCAAGCAGATATTTTTTATTACATAAGATGCATCAGCATCACTGCTTTTGTTAACTTTGTTATAATCGTTTAACGTTAATTCATATTCTAGCCTATCACCAAGCCCCGCTTGATAAAATGGCATATGACTTTCTAACATTTCAAAGTCCAGTGGAATACAAAATCTATTTCCATAAGCTGCTGCTATAGCTTCATCTTCGGTGTCTGAGGAAGCATCTCCCGCACTAACTCTATGTTTTAACATGTTTGCTTTACCAATACCTTGGTAAGCTATGTTTACTCGTTCGGTAGGGCTTTTCCATAAATCTACATAACTGTGATATATATCACTGTCATCTATTGACATGACTTCATTGCCACTTATTCTTATTGTCATTTTTTTTCACAATTGCTCTACCCAGATTCTGGTATAGAGTAGCGTTGGCGTCTGTTCTGCTTTTAAGTTCTATTTCAAAGGCAAGACGAGCAGTACGTGGAACTATTACATCATTAGTACTTAGATTTGGAAATCTCACAAGCAGTTGCTGGTTTTGGTCTATTGTTGATGGATTATTAGTTATTACTACACTTGTGCGAATGCCCTTGGCACCATGAGGTTCTCTTAGTTTTCTATGAGGGTTGAGTTTGTTTCCGTAAGCTGACATTGTTTTTATTTTTTTTAAATATATTTTTTAAAATTAAATAAAATAAACAATGGCTGAGGGTGGATATGACAATCCTATGTTTGATCCAGATGATTATCATAAATATTATGATGATGATTTACCAATGGTGCCTGATGAGCCTGTTCAAAGAAGTCTTCTTAATCAAAGCGACCATATTGCTGAACTCAGGGGAGAGCTGGCAGAAGCCACACTTGAAATATACAAGAAAAATCTTGTAAAATCCTTTTATAATGAAATAGAAAAACGATATAAGATGGCACCGGACAAAATGGATTATGACCAGTTTAAAGTATCAGATGATGGTAAAACATTATACTGGGTTGTTGGTGATAAAGAAATAAGAATAACTGCCAAGCAAGGTTCTTTTACATTTCTTGCTCTTGGTTCTTTGGCAGGTGAATATAACAGGGTTATTGGCTCTGGGGGAACAAGGGGAACAATGGCGGTAAGACAATTTTTAAATTTGTCAGAGTATGACAGTAAAACAAAATTATCACAAAAAGCTCGACAAGCATTGGAGAGCACAAGAAACGATTTACCAGATAATGTGGATGCTATTCCATTACAAGATTTATCACATATTATGGATAACATAGAGACATCAATGGATATCATAGAGGAGGCATTAATTTATGACTGGGGTGTGGATGAGCGTCCTGATGTTTCAACACAAACAAATATAGACAAGCGTGAAATGGATGGAATAGTAAAAGCGATGACAACTGTCAAGGAAGAACTCACCAATAACTTGGCAAAACTCACACAACTTGATAAAGACATAACAAGAGTAAAACAAAAGTTAGAACAAGCTAAGACTGACGATGATGAATTCCAAATAAAAAGAATTAGCGATCGCATCAAAGACCTTGAAGTTGAGAGAGGTGCAAGGATGGATGTTATCAATGAAAACAGAGAAGCTTTTCGTAACAAGTAAGCAGGATAAAAGAGACAATAAACAAAATGTTAAACGAGGATACAACTCTTGGTGAGAGGATCAAAACCTTGTTCAGGGAGCAAGGTATTACTATTGTTAGTATTTTAACTGCATTTGGTATGATTCTTGGGGTGATAATTAATTCTATTATTCCCACATCAAGTGCTGCGCCAACTCCAACTCCAAAGCCTGATCCATCAAGTGTCAAGGACTGGATAAAAAAAAACACTAAGTAATCTTGGTAAACTTCTTGCCAACATAGCTGGTAAAGCTGCTGCAGCACTTCCAGGAGTTATTGGTGCAATAGTATCATGGCTTTTATCTGCAACAGGTAATGTTATTAATTGGTTTGGTAACAATCTGTGGGCTTTGCTTATGTTTGTTTCGGGGTTGTTATATGTGGCAGCCAAAGAGTGGTTCAGTAAATCTCGTAAATAAGTAATGCAGCAAGACCTATTACTATGGTACCAACAATTATAGTTGTTTTGTTATCTTCATGTTCAATCGCTATTTTTTGTATTTCTGGTGGAATATGCTCCACAGTTTTATGTGTTGATGATTTATTAAAGTCCGGCAGAAATTTCTTTGTTGTGGTGCCTTGAAAAGTCTGAACACTTTTTGGTGGTACTGTTTTTATATTTACATCATTATTCAATCCTAATGCTTGTGCATCAATTGCTATTACAATTTCATTATTGTAGTCTTGTATTGTTCCAATTCTTAATTCCATGTCACTCGGAGACATGTACAATCCACTTCCATAGACAAAATTTACTTTACTTCTTGCATATTTTAGGGTGTTTTTCATATCTTGAAATTTGACTGGGCAGGTCGATGGGGCTATTTATTGCGTGCCAGAAATTGTTTTTGAGCATCAAATCCGTTCCAGTTCCAAGTATATCTGTTCTTGTTTGTGATTGCGAGCCAAGGATTGCCCAGCAGTATGTTCTTATGCTGTCATTGATGCGTTCTACTCCTGCTCTTGTGAAACCCGCAGAATCATCTAGTATAAAAGTAGGCCAGCTGTTGTCAGCCTCAGATCCTTGTGCAATGTAATCAATGTGATATGTTTTATCGCTCTCATAGACTGTAAAACTCATCGTTTTGTTGTCGTATACAACATTTATCAAAGGATGATAACCAATATTTGTCCAGTAATTATAAATTGTTCCTAGACCATCATTATAGCTTTGTTTCTGTCTCCAGTCCGAATTTAAGTCAACGTTAAACTCCTTGCATATTCTCTCGTATGCGTTTCGGTTATATGTGTTATTAAACGCATTCCAATTTGAGTCTTGCGGCATTGCTACACTCATCTAAAATAATATTCTTCTGACTTGGTAATAGACATGAAATCGAAATAACGAACCAACCAGAGCATCAGCTTTTAGATGATTGTTGAAATCAATACCATATCCAGTTGTCGCACACCAAATAGCAAAATTCAACTGGTTTTGCCAAAATGACATCCAATCTGTTCCCCAGCTTTGGACTATAGCATCTGATTTGACGTATGGACGTTTGTATTTTTCAAAGACATTGGAAAATGATGCTTTAAAGCCTTTACCGTCTGATGTAATGACTATGTTTTGATTTATTATATCTAACACTTTTTTGATGAAAGTATTTGAATAGTGAGCATCTGGGTTATATTTGAATTCTTTAGAAATCATTTTATTTGTATTTTTTATATATATATATATCAAAAAAAATGTTTCATACAATTTCAAACATAGACAACTCTATTAACTTACAACAGTATATCGATAATAGAGATGGAACTAAGCGCGTTGGATTAAAAAGTTTTACATACACTATCGGTTGGTATAATATTAATCATGAAGTCATAAAGATGAAAACCCCAGATGAAACGCATCATTTACCAGACGGACTCTATAACATTCAACATTTGGCAGACATATTTAACTAAATAAATACAAATATTAGACTATCCGCTAATGATCAAAATGGTATAGCCTCTTTAAAGACGCTAACAGAGACACGATTATCAAGCGGTCTTTCAAAAATGCTGGGATTCAAGGACAGGAAATGGTTGACAGATATTCATAGTGGACAACAATCAATTGATTTAGCTCCTTATAAACAGCTATATGTTCATCTAAAACAAGTTAATACGAAAAATAATTATTTTAATGGCGCGCCAAGCACTATTATAGGGGTTATACCTGTAGTAACTAAGAAGTTTGGAGATACAGTATATACACGTTTTTATCCTGAATATCACTGTCTTACAAATGGTGCAATTACTGAATTGAAAATAGAAGTCAGAGATGAGCATGGCAACAAAAAAGATAATCACGGTTTGCCTATGAGTTGTGTTTTAGAAATTTTTTAAATATATATTTTTATAAAAAAAAAAAAGAGTATATTTGGACCAAGAGACACTGATATAGAATACTTAGAAACTGAGATAGGACACTTAAGGACTGTGGCCACTGATGTTTTAGATTTATATGATCAAGTTGGGTCTATTAATAACCGTTTTAAACGATTAAAAGATAGAGTTGATAATCTTAAATATGGGATTATAACAATATTTGCGGAGGCTAAGGGTCCACTTGTATTGAATAGAATACTCTCATTTGGTAACGGTGGAGCAGAAACAAATGTGGGGCATGTAATGACACGCCGTGGTCGTATTATGGGAATAGGTTTAGCAAGTGAACGATTAGTTGGTGACGTATCTCTAATAGTTTCTGTTAATGGTGTTGAACAACCAAATTATGGCACAACGCTTCACATCATCCCACGCAACCACGATAACTTTAATAGTCCTTTAGATATTGGTGCTGGTTCTGTTATTAACTTTGTATGCAAGACTGCCAACGCTACCGCTATAAATACGGTGGTGTCATTATTAATTGAATTAATTTTTTATTTAATAATAAAAAAATTAAGCAACCGACAGCACCAAGTATATATCCTGAGTTGCCAGTGGAAGACGGACAAAATTATAGATTACAAAAGATTTCTGAGATTGAAAAAAAGTTAATTACAGAGCGAGACACACGCAAGTCTCTTTATAAAAAATATAAACGTGGTATTAATATCACAGATGGAATTGACACTACCTTGATATCTGCAGGTGTTATTATGGCCGGGATTGGATTTGTTGTTCCAGTTTTGTTACCTTTGGAAATAGCAGCAATAGTATGTGGAGCTACAGGTGTTTGTATTAATTTTATCAGACGCAAGCTTAATGCAAAAGCTAAAAAACATCATGAAATAAAAACTTTGGCGGAGTCCAAGTTAAATAGAAAAAGCAGTTAATATCAAAAGCGTTGAGTGATGCACAAATATCTGAGCAAGAGTTTAAGTTGATTTTAGATGAGTTGGAAAAATACTATAAGTTGAAACAGGACATCAAACAAAAGAAACTTGAAATTAGTGAAGTTCAAAAAAAAGAACTAGTGGAGCAGGGAAGAAAGAAAGCAATGGCAACCTTACAAAAAAGTCTAAAAAGTGTGTGATTAATTGTTTTAGTAGTGTGTTTGAGTATGATCCACCCCCTTTGTATTCAAGGTCAGAGAATTGTTGATTTGTGTGTAATTTTGATAACAAATCAACAAAATTGTTTTGTATTAAAAAGCATTTTATATTTTTGGGAGTGTAATTTTGATAACTATTAAAAACAAGAGGCCCAAGAGGGCCTGTGAACGCTCTACTGGCTGTTATACCATTGATGAATCGAGTCGTACTACATGGTGTCTAGAGTGTACACAAGGTTTTTCAAGTATTTGACCTAGTGACCTAGTTTTTGACCCCATGGGACCCATTTTCGAACTTGACCAAAATATAATTAAGACAACATTTCGACAAAGTTTCATCAAGATCGGGTCAGAAATATGGCCTCTAGAGTGTACTAGTGACCTAGTTTTTTACCCTGTGTGACCCTAGTTTTTGACCCATTTTCGAACTTTAGCAAGCTATAATTGAGACAAATATTCTGACAAAATTGCATCAAGATCGGGTAAAAAATATGGCCTCTTGAGTGTACACACGGTTTTTCCAAAGTTTGACCTAGTGACCTAGTTTTTAACACCATGTGACCCATTTTTGAACTTGACCAAAATATAATTAAGACAAACATTTTGACAAAGAGTGTACACAAGGTTTTTCTAATATTTGACCTAGTGACCTAGTTTTTAACCTCATGTGACCCATTTACAAACTTGGCCAAGATATAATTAAGACAAACATTCTGACAAAGTTGCATCAAGCTCGGGTCAAAAATATGGCCTCTAGAGTGTACACAAGGTTTTTCCAATATTTGACCTAGTGACCTAGTTTTTGACCCCACATGACCCATTTTCGAACTTGACCGAGATTTCATTGAGACAAACAATTAAGATAAACATTCTGACAAAGTTGCATCAAGCTCGGGTCAAAAATATGGCCTCTAGAGTGTACACAAGGTTTTTTCCAATATTTGACCTAGTGACCTAGTTTTTAACTTCATGTGACCCATTTTCGAACTTGATCAAGATATAATTAAGATAAACAATTTGACAAAGTTTCATCAAGATTGGGTAACAAATATGACCTCTAGAGTGTACACAAGTTTTTTCAAGTATTTGACCTAGTGACCTAGTTTTTGACCCCATATGACCCATTTTTGAACTTGACCGAGATTTCATTAAGACAAACATTCTGACAAAGTTTCATCAAGATCAGGTCAAAAATATGGCCTCTAGATTGTACACACGGTTTTTCCAAAGTTTGACCTAGTGACCTAGTTTTTAACACCATGTGACCCATTTTTGAACTTGACCAAGATATAATTAAGACAAACATTTTGACAAAGTTTCATGAAGATTGGGTCAGAAATACGGCTTCTAGAGTGTACACAAGGTTTTTCAAGTATTTGACCTAGTGACCTAGTTTTTGCCCCCACATGACCCATTTTCGAACTTGACCGAGATTTCATTGAGACAAACATTCTGACAAAGTTTCATGATGATTGCATCAGAAATGTGGCCTCTAGAGTGTACACAAGCAAAAGTTAACGGACGACGGACGACGGACAACACACCATCCCATAAGCTCTGCTGGCCCTTGGCCAGTAGAGCTAAAAATTAAACTTTGGTTCTTCAGTACCATCTTTTTAAAAAAGTTTGTTAACCTAAGTTTTGATGTTTAACCTCTATTTTATAATAAAATTTAAACACCTAAATTTAAAACATTTTCACAATTCAAGTTTAAATGGTTTGGTTATTTAGCGCCTTGGACATGCTAAATAACCAGTTAAATTGACTTCATTTCAGTAAAACTGAACATTTTGTGTGGTGGTTTTAGATTATTTGGGGTGATTTTGGTTGTGGCCCAGAACCCCCAAATAACATATATATGTTTTTCATTGCCGCCAGTCATCCAAGATGGCCACCATGGCTAAAACTAGGTCAAATTTAAGGAAATTTCAAACGACATCTCTGAGGAAACCACTTATTCCATTATTGTGAAATACCATAAATATGTTGCTTGGGTTGGCCTCTATCAAGTTAGTGTTTTTCGTTATCGTCGAATAATCAAAATGGCCGCCACAGCGACCCAAAGTTTACATAGAGTTATATAGGAAAACGTTAAAAATAACATCTTCTCTGAAACCGCTTGAAGGATTTTGATGAAACTTAAATCACAATGATCTTTGGGATATTTCCTATAAGAATTTTGTTTTTTGCGGCTGCCAGTCATCCAAGATGGCCACCACCATGGCTAAAACTAGGTCAAATTTAAGGAAATTTCAAACGACATCTCCAAAACCACTTATTCCATTCTTGTGAAATATCATATACATGTTCCTTGGGTTGGCCTCTATCAAGTTTATGTTTTTCGTTATCATCGAATAATCAAAATGGCCACCACGGCGACCCAAAGTTAACATACGAGTTATATAGGAAAAGGTTGAAAATGACATTTTCTCTGAAACTACTCGAAGGATTTTGATGAAACTTAATCACCATGATATTTGGGATAGTCCCTCTCAGATTTGTGTTTTTCGAGGCCGCCAGTCATCCAAGATTGACGCCATGTCTAAAACAAGGTCAAATTTAAGGAAATTTCAAACAACATGTCCTCCGAAAACACTTATTTCTTTCATGTGAAATATCATAAACATGTTCCTTGGGTTGGCCTCTATCAAGTTTGTGTTTTTCGTTATTGTCGAGTAATCAAAATGGCCACCACGTCAACCCAAAGTTTACATAGAGTTATATAGGAAAAGGCTAAAATTGACATCTTCTCTGAAACCTCTTGAAGGATTTTGTTGAAACTTTATCACAATGATCTTTGGGGTAGTGCACCTCAGATTTGTGTTTTTCGCAGCCGCCAGTTGTCCAAGATGGCCACCATGGCTAAAACTAAGTCTAATTTAAGGAAATTTCAAACGACATCTCTGAAACCACTTAATCCATTCCAGTGAAATATCATATACATGTTCCTTGGGTTGGCCTCTTATCAAATTTGTGTTTTTCGTTATCATCGAATAATCAAAATGGTTGCCATGGTGACCCAAGGTTTACATAGAGTTATATAGGAAAAGGTTAAATATGAAATCTCTCTGAAGGATTTTGTTGAAACTTTATCACAATGGTTGGCGTCTATTAAGTTCGTGTTTTTTGTTTTCTTTTCTTGCAATAATCAAAATGGTCGCCGTGGCCACCCAAAGTTTGTATAGATAAGGCTAAATATGACATCTTTACACAGTAGAGGGTCTACAGGCCCTCTTGGGCCTCTTGTTTGGTCTACTCAAGATTGTAATTGATGTTAGTACACAAGTCTCTTTGTCTCAAAAGTTAACAGGACGATAACAGTTGCATAAGATCTGCTCTACTTTTTTCAGTTGAAACAGATTTAACTTTTAACATTTTGAACATCATTAGAAATTCAAAAAATACAGAAAGCCTCTGCTATGGTGTGTGGTGAGGTCAAAGTCGAAACAAAGCCAGATTAAAGCATGGAATACATTTTCATTTTAATAAATACCTTTCATGTTTATAGGGACTTCATAAAATAATACATATTCAAGTCATAAATGAAAATAATATTTTTTATACAGTTATTATTATAAAGAGTCAAGAAATATAATAAAACAAAAAAACAACATTCAACTTTGCCAGAAGCAATTATCCACATATATATATATATACCATATAAATATCACAGAAAAGTAAAATCCCAACAAATGTATACATTTTTAACATCTAACAAATGACAAAAAGAAATGGTATGGTGTTTGTGGTACACCTCCCGCCATCCATAAGACGACACTTCCTCTCTTTAAATTGAGCTCCCTATGGGATTCGAACCCGCAGCGGTGAGAGGCAAAGGTTTACAACGCAACGTTGTTAACCATTCGGCCACGGAGATGAAAGAATGATCAAATCAAGCATTTAATTAAAATCTTACACAAATAATAAAGATCTTTCGCTATACAACTGCTGTTATGACATACAATTCTGTTTTGAAGAACATGGCTGTTAGAGTCTAATATTCGGTTTTGACGATAGTGTTATGGTCTGATATTCAGTTATGACAAACAAAACTGGGAATGTCAAAGCTCTTGTGGTCCAAGATTGTGTTTTGATGACCACAGCTGTTTTGGTCTAATAGTCAGTTTCAATCATCATTGCCCTTTTGGTCTTATATTCTGTTCCAACGACCATAGCTGTTATGGTCAGTTTAAATGACCATAGCCATTCCCTTTTGGTGACTGTGTTGGTCTAATATTCTGTTGACAAAGCTAGAAAAGTTAACCATTTTGGTCTTGTATTCTATTTTGATGACCAAAACTGGGCACTGCATAACTGTATGGCTGTAAGCACCAAAACTGTTATGGTCTATAACTTTTGTGTTGATGACATCTAATTTAGATCATACCAGCTATGGTGCTCACAGCTTATTGACTGTACGGAAGGTCTTACTGGTACGGAAGGTCTTATGGTAAATCATCATAATATTCTAAAGATTTAAAATCCCTTACATTATGTTTTTTTAATTTTCTCAAAATATTACATCTCAACAGTTCACTAGCTAAAGCGTGACAACGTTCTGTTCCAATGATAGTTCTAAATGAAACAGATTTAGTTCTTTATTAAAGAAATTAAATATTTTTAGCGGTTATATTGTCCCTGATCAATACCTGGTGGGCGGGTCTTGAATTTCATCGATACCAAAGGCTGCAGGCCCCCAGTTCCCATATATTTCAAGTCCCAAACACCATGTTTAGCTCTCGCACAATATAAACTCGCTGGAAATTTTTATGTATCATAATACACATTTTGTCAAGAGATTGCACAAGATACAAAGAATTTCTCACAGCTTTCATTATCCCTTCCAACATCAAACGAGAAGAATATTTCCTATTTAAATATGTGTTGTAATTTAGCCTCGCTTAAAATAACGCATGCCATTGCATTTTTGTTTTGCATCTGACGTTTAAAATGACGTCTCAATGGTTAACATGTTTTCTGGCATTTAAAATAATGTCTTACGGCGGACATACCAGATGTCCAAGGTATTGTATAGGATTTTTAAAACCTCCCCAATAACCAATCACTATCAGCATTGAGTATTTTAATAAACCATGTATCAAGAAAATACGGTCTCCTGAACTATGGGGACTCTGCTATGAAAATTAAGCTAGATTAATAAGATTTAAATGTGGAAACAGAAAAACTAAATAAATACTGATACGTCTTCTTGGAAATTATGAATTTAAAACAATAGTCATTTTAGTGCTGCTATTGAAAACAAAACAATAAGCGCAGACTTCCAGTAGCTCGAGTTAAGTGTTCCTTTTGGGGACAGGAAATGTTACTCGACAGTCGACACCAAGGACAACGCCACAATGTAGACCGAAACATCGGTCCATACTAGCCAGGCAATAATAAAAAGAACGACCCAGAAGACACCCAAAATAATCCCTATGTGTCTGCTATATTGACAGACGACAATAAGAAGAACATTCCCGAAGACGCATGAAGTGTTCTCTGTGTCTGCCGACACCAGTAATAAGGTCCACGCTATCGACTACGTGTGCGTGTGAGAAATGATGAGCCAGCTGATAATGAAGTAGAAAAGGAATATTGGATACATCGCCAGAACCTTTCTTGTGGGTGGCTGACTCTCCGCTAGGAATGCTGTCGATGCTGAAATACAAGTAACAAAATGATCTTCAAAAGTGGGAGAAAGAAACATTTCATAATAATATGTGCTCGTAAGTCCCTTACGCAATTGCACTTGTTTACAAATCTTTTCTAAACATAGCATGGATGCTTTACATTGTGTGAAGATGTGCATGGTTCCCACAGTTTGATCCAACATTTTATGCCCTTTTTCGACTTATCTATGCTCATTGCCTACAAATGACTGAACTTGTTGCCTGAACTCCTTGTGTTTTTATCTCTACTGGCCAAAGGCAGGCCAGTAGAGCTTATACCATCGTCTTTTGTTCGATGTCCGTCTGTCTGTTAAATTTTTGATGTCAATACTCTAGCACCTTTGTTTTTCATCCAACTTTACCAGATTATTAATATCAATGAAAACTTGGATGAGTTTGAAAACCAGCTATATCGGACCAGTAACACCGCAATTATTGCCCTTAACGAAAATTGCTATATTTTGTCATGTTAACACTCTAGCGCCTCCGTTTTGAATCCTACCTTTACCAAACTTTGCCATATTGTTATTGATGAAAGCTCGGTCAAGTTCGAAAACCAGCCAGATTGGACTAGTAACACCAAAGTTATGGCCCTTGAATTATTGAAAAATGTGTTAAATTTTTACGTCAACACTCTAGCACCTTCATCATTCGATCTTTACCAAACTTTATAAGAATTTTTCTACCAATAAAAGCTCGAGAAAAAAACTGAAAACCAACTAAAACGGATTAATTACACTGGAGTTATGGCCCTTGATTTAGTTTAAAAATTTTGTATTTTGTCTCAAGACGATTGGACTTTCGTTTGGCCGGATTTCAGCAACTTTGCAGGGATGGTCAGTACCAAGTCTAGTTGTATATATTGCCACCGTGTTCCTGTTGAATGATTTTGTCAGAGTTATGGCCCTTTTCAGGTTTTATGACACAAACTTTGGACTAGTTTTCCGGAACCCCTGGCCAGATTTCAATGAAACTTTTTAGGGATGATCAGTACCAGGTCTAGTTGTGCATATCGTCGCCATGTTCCGGTTTACTGATTTTGGCAGAGTTATGGTCCTTTAAAGGCTTAATATACAAACTTTGTCTGGACTAGTTCTCCTGAACCATTCTCTGGATTTTAACGAAACTTCAGTGATGTCAATACCAAGCCTGGTTGTGCATATATTTTAGTTAAAAAAGTGATGTTTTGCCTTGTTAAGCCTTAGTTTTTATTTAAATGTTGTTTTTTACCCTTTTTTTGTTATTTTATTTTATTTAAATATTAATATTTATTTTTTTAAATTTTTATTTTTTATTTTTTTCATTTCATAGTTTCATTTGTTCAAATTGTTTTAATTAACTTTTTTTTTCTTTCTTTTTTTTTAACGCCTTGGCAGGAAGCATTGGTATGATTTCTAATTGTGCCTATTGCATTTTTTCAGGTTCGTTGATTTATGTTGGAGTTACGGCCCTTTGACAGTTTTTACCCCTTAGAGCCATACTCAGGCTCTCTTGTTTTTGCTGTTAAAGCCAGTACAGCGTCCACAGGCCCTCTTGGGCCTCTTGTTTAACAGAGTTATGGCCCCTTATACAGAAACTATCTTTAGCCAGTAGAGCGTCCAAAGGCCATCTACTGCCTCTTGTGTTACAGAATTCTTCCAAACTTTGTACACTTGTTCGACATCATGCCGTTTAATGCAGAGTTATGATCCTTTTTTTACAGAGATTTTCTTTTCATTGCCTGCCGACACTTGTCGCAATTTTTAGTGATTTTACAAGTTTTGTTACCATGGCAACCACATTTCTTAAGCAAATCTACCCAAAAGTGGAGATGCACAACTACACCATGAGACAAACATTCTTGCCAAGTTTGGCATTTGTAGTGCCAGCTGTTCTTGAGTTAACACGAAGACAGCAATTTTTAGTGATTTTTTCCAAGTTTTGTTACCACGGCAACCACATTTCTTATTCGAATATACCCAAAGGGGAGTGCACAACTAGACCATGACACAAACATTCCTGCCAAGTTTCGAGTTTGTAGTGCCAGCCGTTCTTGAGTTATCGCAAAAAGAGGTTTTTCGGGATAGACCGACCAACATTTTTTTATATGTTTTGCTACCACGCGCGCAATAATCTGATCTTAAAGGTCATCCTCACACCTGGAGGTCAAATCAGTCTATTTCATGTCTCAGGAATAACTTTGGAAGCACTAAAGGGATTTCATGAAACTTCACACAAATGTAAATCACAATGAGAAAGTGTGTCGCATGCAAGAATCATGTCTCAGCCATAATTTTAAAAATACTGAAGCGATTTCCAGTAACTATACGGAACAAAACAAAATAGGTGTGTTTAGAGCATAATTTTAATAATGTATGAATTCCTAATTATAAAAACCTTTTCGGGAGCATTTGTCTTGTTTTTCAAAAAGGTGACATTAAACATTTATCTGATTATTTATCTACAACCTTGACTGCATTGTTATATATGATGGTATGCACACAAGATTGTGTTTGTGCTCAAGTTACTTCCTCAAAATGATAAGTAGAAAATTACAAAATTCCTCACCGAACGTTGACCAGGCGAACCCGAGCACGACGATTATAAATCTGACAACAAAGAGTGTCGTCGTTTGACTATCGATGATGAGGATACATCGACACACTATGAGAGCGATGGTGAGTGGACATACACAGTAACCCAACACGCAGATACTCTGGAAAAACGAGCTGCAAAGAAATAAAGTACAGTCAAATCGATGCAAGAGAAAACCTATATTAAGAGCCCAGATCAAGCCTTAAGAGATGCCAGTTTCAGTTCCCAATTGTATTGCTTTAATTTAAATGCACCTATATTAATTTTTTTTAGAACACTTGTGTTGCGAGACCAATTTTACTCCCTTAAACCCTTGGTCTTTTAATGCAAGGTTCCATCTTTTTTCTCGGCAACTGAGTAAAAGTATACAATGTCAATGAACAAGCGTTAACCCTAAATATCAATAATTTATTGTGAATTTAATACGCGTATTCGACTGGCCACTATGGTCTTAATGAGATATCAACAAGACCAGTTCATGGTAAAGGGCTCTTTACACATATATAGGAGTAGTTATAAATGCAGACAAATCCACATTTAGGTTCTGCAACCAAATATATACTAGAAGGGTGCTCCAAGGAGCATTTGTGTCGCCTGCCGTGCGCTTATTTCAGCTTGGTTAGGTCGCAGGTTAAAAGCTTTATGAAAAGGGGCATAACTCTGCCAAAATGAAAGTCGGAGTTGGATATCCTTGGGTTTAGTTGAAGAATCATTTTGATTCGACATTAAACATGGCTGCCAGTGGCCATCTTTGTTTACATAGAGTTAAATAGTAGATGAAACTTCACAGGAGTGTTGCTCTTGGTGTCTAGTTGATCCTAGAAAAATTTCAGGTCGGCCAGATATTCAAGATGGCCGACACAGATAAAAATAGACTTTTAAAAGACAAGTTTGTAGCTACTATTTCTTGAAAACTGTAAGTGATATTGATATGGGCCTTTTCCTAAAATGATCAGCATGACATGATGTTGGTCCTTGTCGAAAATCATTTCGACCTTAAACGCGTCTGCCAGTGGCCATCTTTGTTTACATAGAGTTATATAGTAAATACTTGTAGCGACTACTACTCTGAAACTACTTGAAGGATTTTCATGAAACTTAACAGAAATATTGCTCTTGATCTGTAGTTGATCCTAACAAAACTTCAGGTCAGCCGGAAATTCAAGATGGCCGCCATGGCTAAAAATAGATTTCTAAAAAACAGATGAAGGAATGGTGTTTTAAGGCACGTCGACACATAAATAGGTCATATTGTGCGCAAAAACTGATGATAGATAAAGAAATGACGTAGTAATTAAAAATTAATGTAAATATATAAAGATAAAACTATTTACAAATAAGGGATGATATGGTAGTAATATAAACTATATATGTAAATCAACAAATGCCCGTCAACGGGTATATAAACAAGTAAATATATATAAGAACATATAATGATTTATATAGTCCGAATTCTTTCAGGAAATCTAAATCAAGTCTAAAATCTATAGTATCAAATAACTCATAATATTAACACTGTAGTACCTTTGACGCATAGGATCAAAGTCTACACATTCCAACAAGATGTGTTTGACCGTTAACGGTGCAAAGCAGGGTATAATTTCTGGTAATTGCTCTCCTTGTAATAAATATGAATGAGTATAACGTATATGCCCTATACTGCACCGGGCTAAAACAACTTCTTCCCAATGAATGGGTCTACTAGAAGAATGCCATTCCCCGAGTAACGTTTTAACTGAATGGAGTGTATTGTTAAATGACAAACCCCAAGGGGCTTGCCAAGAGTTACGAATATAAAAAACAAATTTGTAGCAACTACTTCTTGAAAACTGTAAGTGATATTGATATGGGACTTTTTCTAAAATGATCAGCATGAAAATTATTTTGATTCGACATTAAACATGGTTGCCAGCAGCCATCTTTGTTTACATAGAGTTATATATAAAAACTTGTAACGACTACTCTGAAACTACTTCGATAGATTTTCATGAACATTCACATGAATGCTGATCTAGCTATCAGAACCTGCCAATAGAGCTTCAAGGTCATTGACCTCTTGTTTAAAAATCAATTTTTAGCTTTGGTGGCCATCTTGGATTTCACATCAACGTGAATTTTTGCTAGGATCAATAAGACATTATATAAGGTCATCAATATCACTTATAGTTTTCAAGAAGTAGTCACTACACTTTTTTTAATGCCCTCGAAGGGCGGCATATAGTAGTCGCACCGTCTGTTAGTCAGTCCTTAAAATAATGTCAAAAAGTCTGGCATTCCTGGACAGATTTTTAAATAACTTGGCACAAGTGCTCACCACAAGAAGTGTCGCGCACAAATCCAGGTCCGTGACTCCAAGGTCAAGGTCACACTTAAAGGTCAAAACCACTTCGGGGGCATTTGTTTTAATCTAATTTTAGCCGTGGCAGCCATCTTGAATTTTCAGCCGGCCTGAAATTTAGCTAGGATCAACTAGACATCAAGAGCAACATTCCTGTGAAGTTTCATGAAAATCTGTAAGTAGTTTAAGAGGAGTAGTCGCTACAAGTTTTTACTATATAACTCTATGTACCTGGCAACCATGTTTAAAGTTGAATAAAAATAATTTTCGACAAGGATTAACATTGTTATGCTGCTATTCTAAAAAAAGTCCATATCAGTATCACTTATAGTTTTCAAGAAGTAGGCGCTACAAATTTGTTTTCTAAAAATCTATTGACTCCAAGGTAAAGGTCACACTTAGAGGTCAAAGGTCAAAAAGAAGTGCTTTCGTGTCTGGTTAATAACATTCATCGACAGATTTTCAAATAACTTGGCACAAGTGCTCACTACAACAAGACAACGTGTCGCGCGCAAATCGAGGTCCATGGCTCCAAGGTCCAAGTCACATTTAGAGGTCAAAGGTCAAAACCACTTCGGGGGCATTTGACACCTACAGTGACATTTCTTGTTTAAAATCTATTTTAAGCCATTGTGGCCATCTTGAACATCAAGAGCAACATTCCTGTGAAGTCTCATGAAAATTTGTCGAGTAGTTTCAGAGTAGTCGCTGAAAGTTTTTATTATACAACTCTATCTAAACAATGATGACTGCTGGCATCCATAATTAATGTCGAATCAAAATAATTTTCGACATCGATCAACATCATGTCATGCTGATCATTTTAGAAAAAGCCCTAAATCAATATCACTTTTAGTTTTCAAGAAGTAGTTGCTACAAACTGTTGCTTTTTATGCTCCCGAAAAAAACGCACCGTCCGTCCGAATTCTGTCTGTCCGTCATTCCGCGATCGTGTCCAGAACGTTACTTCACAACCCCTATAGGGATTTTTAAATAACTTGGCACAAGTGATCATCATAACAAGACGATGTGTCGCGCGCAAAACCCAGGTCCGTACCTCAAAGGTCAAGGTCACACTTGAAGTTCATAGGTCAAAAACAGAAAACGACTTTGTGTCCGGACCGTAACGTCCCTTGCCCCTGCTGGGATTTTAAAATAACTTGGCACAAGTGATCACCATAACAAGATGATGTGTCGCGCACAAAACCCAGGTCTTCAAGGTCAAGGTCACACTTGGAGGTCAAAAGTCATATTGTGTCCGGTCAATAGCTCTGGCATTCATGGACGGATTTTCAAGGTCAAGGTCATACTTAGAGGTCAAAGGACACTTCGGGGGCATTTATCACTTACAGTGATATTTCTTGTTTTTAATCTATTTTCAGCTGCTAGGATTAACTAGACATCAAGAGCAACATTCCTGTGAAGTTTCATAAAAATCCGTCAGTAGTTTCAGAGAAGTAGTCGCTACTACCGACAGACGGACACCGCACCATGGCATAAGCTCTGGTGATCTTTGATCAGTAGAGCTAAAAATATGTTATAAACTAGTTTAACAAAATTAACTGTCAGAAGTCGGAACAAGTTTCAAAATTAAGAAGTAGTCGCTACAAACTTGTATTTTAAAAATCTATTTTTAGCTTTGGTGGCCATCTTGGATTTCACATCAACATGAATTTTTGCTAGGATCAACTAGACTTCATGGGCAACATTTCTGTAAAGTTTCATGAATATCCATCTAGTAGTTTCAGAGGAGAAGTCGCTACAAATAAAAGTTTATGGACAGACGTACGGACAACGCACCACGGCATAAGCTCTGCTGATCTCTGATCAGTCGAGCTAAAAATCGGTCATAACAAGATGAGAAGTGCTTTTAATACCTATAACTTTAAATTGATGTTAAATGTGTTTTTTTTTATACTTACATATTTCCTCCTAGAAGTTTAGTATTGAGCGTGACAACAACAGCCCCAACCCAGTATATGACAAACACCTCGGCAAACTGCGGACCTCCGTCACTCATTTTGTTGAGGTCGTCGGAAGAACCTTGTAGCATCCTGGGCATGTATAAATAATAAGACTTCTTATCCACAATATTGAACGGTTATATGTAACATTATTAAAAGACAAAATATAATGTAGGGGCAATTGAAAAGATTGAAGGACAACAGGAATTCCACAGGATCGAATGTATGTGAATTTAAATTTGGTACAAACTAAAAAATATTTTGCGAATATTCATTTACAGATATTTTAATTGTGTATTTGTAAATTTGTGTATTTATTTTATATCACATAACATAGGTAAAATAAGTGTTTAGTTGTTTTACATGGCTAAAAACAGAAAACTATGCATTTTGAAAGTATCACCAGATCTAAAGTTATGACACAAAATCACTGCACGTTTCCATTTTCCACATAATCATTTAAACAAGAAAGCTGTTACTTACATTGCCATAAACACACAGAGTATCAAAGGTCCCCACAGGTCCCCTAAAATAAGGAACATAAAAATAATTAAACACTGCTCAAGGCAGAATGAGTTCACGTAAATTATAAATTTGAGTATTTCCTGTGAAAATAATTGTAATTTGATAACATTTTTATTTAGGTGAGAGCCTTATAAGGATGTTTGTACTATTAAATAAACTTATTTACATTTCTATGAGTGAAAGATGGGGATTTCTTGGTGAAAGAAAATTCAGAATTGCTAAAATATTAATAAATAGCTCCGAACACTAAAATAACTACACAAAAATAACTGTGACACTGAGACACGAATAAAGTGTTGATGATGTTGAGATGATGTCAACATCATCCATGATAACGTTCAATAAAGCGAAACATTTATTAAGTTGAAATCAAACATAAATTTAAAATGTAAATAGATTATTTAACTGCTGGGTTCGATTAAATAGGGAAGTCCTTAACTCGACGGTAGACATGTTTTGTTATGTCACTTTCTCGCATCCGCTGTTTCTGAAAAGAACCACGCAACTACCATCTTGTGTAGGATATATATCCCTATAGTTGATCCCAGCAGTTAAATAATCTCTATCTACTGCAAGCTGTGCAGGCTAGTTTGAAACAATGTTACGGGTCGTCGTTATTGAGTGAGAGTGGTGCATTCCATTATCTGTCAGAGAACTGTTGTTTTGTAAAATTTTCACAGCCATGCTTTGTTTGTTTTGCCAGGAAAATTGTTGAAATGATTAATTTCAATAAATAACTTACATTCCCTCAGTAGTGCAGTGCTCTGTTTGGGGTAGAGTACATGCCAGAACTTGACCCCGACAGCCTTCAGGTCTCTCATCTGTAATTATATTGATCACAAGTCTACACCAAAAAAATAATCTAAGGCTAGCCATAATAAATAGTACCATATCTACAAAAAAGGGCCCTATCCTATATTTTTTATAGAAATTCTAGATTCTTTTTTTTTTCGCTATCTAGTTGAATATTTCTCTTTTATTTCATAAGGTTTTTACTGCATGTAGTGTCATGTTGTTTTACCGACCTTCCTATCCGTACATTAATGAAATCCCTAGTTGGGGAAACAGCAAATATATATTTTGTTTAAGAATGGCCTTTGAAGTAATTTTTTCAATCGACATGGTTTCAACTGAAGTCACGTCGCACCTATAATATTCCATATTCGAATATGTAAGTCACTAATACCACTGATAACCAGGGCCCTGTATTATTAAACATCTTATTTGTAACCGGAGGCCCCGGGTTCAATCCTCCGTGGTGCCACTGAGTTCCGTCGGTGTGTTCTTGGGCAAGACACTTTCCCTCAGCCTCGTCCGTCGGATGGGTACGTAAACCGGGCGGTCCCGTGTATCCGTCTATCCTCCGAGCACGTAAAAGAACCATAGGAATCTATTCGATAATAAGAGTAGGGCAGGGACCCAGATTCCTATGTATCCTTCCCCTCTCTCTGGGGCGGCTCTAAATAACCTATACTGTGTTGATGAGCCGTTAAACAACATTCAATTAAACATCTTACAATAAGTCTTAAATTTTAAAACCGTTCGCTTTTTTCACCTAGGCATTCAATGTAGACAATTATGTGTGCAGATAGTGCAGAAATATCACATGTAAAGAAAATAAAATGAAATCATGTTTATTTCAAAAGTGTAATTTATAGTGAAGTATTTAAGAAATTGATTTACGATCAAAATGGTCATAAGTTGTTTCATAAAACGTGGCCCAGGCCTGTATTTGAATTTGACTGTAATGGTGGGATATGCAATTTACAATTAATGATGTAACCAATGAAATATAAATTTGTATTTTTATAGTTCATAGGACGCTGGTACAGTTTAAGATTTCATGACACAGTCACACACACGACTAAATGGACAAAAAACGTGTTTGTTAACATTATTTTATTAGGTTATATGGATTTTAAACTGTATGTAACTTTAACTTACAATGGTGTCCTTAACAGGTTCATCAAGTGTAGACAACTCATCTTCATCTGTCTTGAGGCCAGGAACATTTATGTCCCCTTCCAGAGAAACGTCATTTAGGTCCTGCAAATAATAAATATATTTTTGAATAAAGTTCCAACTACCGTAACCGACTGCATAAAGTGACATTACAGGAAGGCACATGCTGACGTTGTTAAGGACCGACTCCAACCTTAAACTCCTGTTATGAAAGATGTAAGTAAAAAAAGAAAAGCACAATAGAAAGCAAATTAAAGTGTACCCAAATGGGTTAATGTGGCCCAATGTTGATGCCTTGATTTGCCCAATATCAACAACTCTTACCAACTAGACGGCCAAACTCCGCATAATGACGTTTAGTGTCTACTGTGTAGTATAATTCATCCTGACAAGTCCAGTGTGGAATATCTCCAGAATGCCATACATGCAAACTTAGCTCCCCCACTATTAGCCTGGTCCTCTGAGTTTGTAGAGGCTCATCTTGTATGGTACCACTAGAGAATGGGTCTAGCGCTATGCCATACATGTACGAGGGCCGTTCAAATATACGTGGACATGTTTAATAGTTATTACACTTTTATAAATCAAGTAAATTAAATTATATAGCAATAAAGGTTTACATTTTCACTCTCAAATCAGTAAATATTATAAAATTATATGAAACTGATTTAAAGAAATACAAGTTTTTATGACCCCACTGTAGATGCCAAGGAGCACGTCATTTGTGTGCTATGGCTTCGTCGTGAAAACCGAAAAGATCCTAAGTTACCACGTTATAAATTATGAAAAATGCTAGAAATAATAGACGTGATTGTTATTTAATTAGATTATTGTATAATTCATGGTTTGCATTAAATAAATATGTTACAGCATTGTTGAATAATCATGTTTTATAAGTACTGTATATCACAGCTTCGGAAAGAGATCATATGAATTTGATCGAGATTCAATATTCAAAATATTTAGAAAACAAATAGCATAGTCATTCCAAAAGACATGTTTATTGAAAATATATAGGTATTCTTAATTTATTAACATATATATTTTGAAGAAAATATGTAAGATTTTAAAATTATATGTTTTTGCATTTCATTTTTGTATTAAAATTTTTGTTTTATTAAAAATTCCTATGCTTAAATATCTTATTAACATTTTAGTGCTCCGTGATTTTTTCTGATGTCGTCAATTTCAACTTTAAAGCAAGGAAGTGTTGGTATACTTATTTATATTTATCATTGTTCACCTTGTTCCATTATAATATAATAAAATTTCATAACTGTAATTTTGGAATACCATTGACAATACTACTTTAGTTTTATGTATTATTTAGCAATTTCCGAAATGCAGTTAAGATATTTAGCAATTTCCGAAATGCAGTTAGGCCAAGCAAAATAATATGTGTGGTTCAGGTAACACTGGCAAAAGAAATAGGGTAGGTAGGTAGGCATTTTTTATTTATTTTTTCTCAATAATGAATTCAATTCTGATAATGAATTTAATATGTTAAATTACTATACATTGAGTTCGACTTTTTTTGCATTATCAACAATTTTTTTTTTTAATTTTTGCATAACAAGTTTTAGTGTCGACCTCTTAAAATAGGGTGACCCGGTCGGTCAGGTTACCTGAACCACACATATTTTTTTATGTGGCCTTATGAAATACAGACGTCACATTTTGGACTATTCCGTAGATGGGTTTCTCGCCCTATTATATCATTCATTGCAATGCAACTAGACATGGTATCGATTTTTTTTTTAAATCATTTGATTTCTTATGAGTTGGATTACAACATGTATGAATCTTAAAGGTTTACGTCAATATTGAAAAAGTCCACATATTATTTGAACGGCCCTCGTATTTGGTAATTCTCTTGTTTCTGGTGAGATCCCCACGCACACAAAATAGGTAAGAAGACAAGGCCTGTCCATTTTTTGGGGAAAAAGCGCTCATTTTTCAGTTTGGGTAAGCATCAATTAACTGTAACTAAGGAAATATGATAATGCTATGCTTATTTATATTTTCATCCATTATTTATTATAATTACTAACTTCTCAGTCATAACTGACTTAATCTCAGTCATAACTGACTTAATCTCAGTCATAACTGACTTAAAAGACAAACACACATTGCAAATTCTGCGAGACAGCTGCTGTTTAGAACAAGAGCACAGCCAACGGTGCAGACCCTAGACTTTGGTGAATTTACAATTGATAAACAAGGTATCCATCAATAACATACAAGCTTTAACCAAGATTTCTAAGTATAAAAGGGGCCATAATTATACAAGATGCCAAATATGTGTGTTTCAATCCATTATTTGTAGCATGGTCACTGAAAATTCTCTTTGTAATAGCCCAGGTGTAAATCGTTAATTGAAAATACCACCTGTCAGAATAAATGGTGTACTACAAGTAATAGATAGAGTATGGTCTCAGCGAGTTGGCTTATTTAAACACCGAGATGTGATGTCATAGTGACCAGGGCTTCTAAAATCGCCGGTTTATCAGTTCCCAGACCGAAATCTGTTTCTCCAGACCGTTTTTCTTTTCAAAATCTCTGTTTAAATCGGTCCAGATATTTTACCTCTGGTCGTTAATAAATCTGGTCGTTAATAAATCTACAATTGCCCTTTACCTTAAACTATGCCTTGCGGCAATATTCTTTGATCCATAACACGATTGTTTGTCGCTCGCTGTGCGAAAGTAGGTCATTTGGACTAAACCATTACCGATAGTAGGGAGTTTTCCGGAAGAGTCTATAGCTAGGTAGCATGAGAAAGTATATCACACGTTCTGTGGGTTCACTAAAGCGAGTGTTACCGTCTGTAATTTCTTTGATATAGCGTTAGTCATAAGGTGTTAGCCTCTTTGCTTGTGTCGGTTTGTTTTTTTAAGTGGCCAAGCTGGGACTGAAATTTGTTTGCGTCATTAAAAAGAATTAAAATACCGAGTGGTGTTACTTGTTTGTTTGATATTTTTTTTTACAATAACTTTAAGTATAATATTAATGACATTAATAATATTAATGACATTAATTAAGGAAAGTGATCAAACAAAATGTTAGAACCGACAAATGAACTCGACTGCCTCTAAATTACATTGGTTACCACGGTGATTCTTCACGCGACTTCCGGTTTATTAGACACTTCCGGTTCAATTCCTCAAATGATCAACAATTTTAATATTGAGTGAAAGTTATTCATTCAGTAAAGCGAAGACATGATGTCAGTCATTAAAATGTACAAATTGTGATAAAGTAAGTTATAAATAATACAAACATAAATTTTAAATAGTTCTCTATATAAATGACTAAACGGAAAAAATGCATGGTGCAGCTGACATGGTGGGTGGGGTACGGTGATTTTCAAAATAAGTGCGATTCTTGCGGCAGTAAAAACCTGGACCAATTTGCATTTTAAATTTTGGAAGCCCTGATAGTGACCTTACTCTAAATTCCAATATCTGATAGTTGTAGTACGGTACCCTTTACCCTGCCCCTTTAGTTACCCTAAATTAAACGATTTAATGCTCTGCATAAAGCAGCATTCATCAAACGAAATGTCACCGATCATGCCACAACTACCAGTTATTGAAAGTTAGAGATTGCAGGGAGCTGAATGGACATGCTACAAACAAATAGAGTATGGTTTCACTTACTCTATCTACCGTATTTACTCGATGAGTCCGGACACTCATTAATTCCGGACACCTAATTAATTGAAGGAAATAATAAAACTAGTGTTCGGACATATTAAAAATCAAATTTATTTCAATAGTTTTGATGGTTTTATAAATTCGGACATCGGGAAAAAATGAACTATTCGCCGAAAATGACAGGTTAAAATTACGATCAACGACTTCTTCTAATTGCTGATTGCATCCCGATAATTACTAACAGAAGCAGCAGAATATACTTCAATGAATTTAATTGTAACTTGTTTGATGCAATTAAATAAAAAGGTTTTGATCGTGATTTTTTACTGTTATTAACGAGCCATTTTGAAACAATTACATTATTACTGACCCATGTTTATAAACATCCATATAAATTCTGTGTGATCGGTCAGGCGCGTGTTGAAACAATTGTTTACACCAGGTAAAACCATTCCAATGTAGGTGTTACGGGTTGTTTTGGTAGCTAGTAGGCCATTCCATTATCTGGCATTACCAGCAAAAAAATACGGACTCGCTCACACAGGTAAAGTGCTATGCGATGTACAGAGATCAAATATATTTTATTTCATACTATAAGCATGGCTTGCCTTATTTTTTAGCTTCAATTTGAGGAATAACATGATCGTGCAATTAAATGGACAAAGAACACGACTATTTTATAATTTTAATTGTTTGTTTTTTTCTTTATTTATTTTCTGCAATACTTTGTATGTTTTTATTTTAATAAAATAATCAACATGTTTAAAAATTGCATTGTCTCATTATTCAATAAAGTTTATTGCTACATTTCAAACAAAATATAATAATTTAATATAATAAACTACATGTCATAATTGTTCATTAGTTCATTGTTTACACATTTTTTATTAGTTCACTGTTGTGGATTGAATCGCATATAGCCCAGTATACTATTACACAGTCCGCACTAGCCAGCATTAACTACACATGTGACTAGAACCTGACAGTTCCACTACCCGCGTGTAAAGTGTGTCTCGGTGTGCTGATTTCACAGGTTTTACAGTTTGCCCAAGTTGAGTACCGTAATTTTAGACAGTTTATAGAATAGCCGTTTAATTACCAATAAGTGATAATTAATGGACGGATTTTCGTAATTACCGTAAACTATGAAGGTGAGATTTCCCCGAACATCACAAGTAAAAATACTTACCATAGAATGTTAATTTACGGTTCCTCTCAAAATATTCGGACATTGGCAAATATGCGTTAATTTTGGAAAGTTATATTTCCGGACACCAAACAATTTTATTATTTTATCCCGTCCGAACTGATAGAGTAAATACGGTATTACGTAAAGCACTTTTGGAGGTATAAGCTTACATACAAACTTTAACCAAATTTTCAAAGAATGAAAGAGGCCATAATTTTGTTAAATAAAAGCAAGAGTTATAGTACCTGGCTCTTTTTTGTGCTATCTAACGATGCTGAATGCATGTGTGAAGTTTTAATCCATTATGTAAAGTACTTGGCGAGATACCAATTTACATACAAACTTAACCAAATTTCTTAAGTACAAAAGGCGCCATAATTTTGTTTAAATAGATGCAAGAGTTACAGAACCTGGCTCTGTGATGTTGTGTTATGATGCCCAATATATTATGTTAAGTTCTTTGCGAGATACAAGCATGCATACAAACTTGAACCAAGTTTTCTAAGTATGAAAGGAGCCATAATTCTGTCAAAATAAAAGCAGGAGTTACGTGTAAATATAGGTTTATTCAATAAGTGAATAATTTGAAATGCGGTCTAGATAAAGTGATCGCGTGTCTTATGTGTTGGCCGATTTGGTACCGTTTTTTTACATTACATTTCTAAAAATACACATGAAGTGCTCAAAATAGCAAAAGCCGAACAGGGAACCAGTTTATAAAGGTTTATTGTAACCACTAAACCTGACAAGAACTTGATATACAATAATACTGGTTTCCAGTATGATTGCGAATGAGATAATATATGAATTGTCTTGATAGTGAGTCAGACACAATGTCCGACTTGCTTTGTCAAAATTATGCTTTGCTTTGTCAAAATTATGAATATAAAACAGGCTGTTTCTGTATGCGAAACAAATGTAAACAACTGGATACTCGCGGAAGAAAGTGCCACACATGGAAAGAAACCTGGCTGAATTATTGGTTTACAATGTAAATCCGTCATAAATTGACATCTCTACAAAGGTTCAGACTTGCAGTCACTTTACCCTAGTTCCTCCTTTTTGGCGAAGTTTCTGAAGCATAACACAATGTCTGTCCAAAGAACCACTGAGCAGTAGGCCAGTGGAGAACCATGCTGAAATACTGCAAGTTGAACATAAATCAAAATCAAGAAAACGCAGGTTTCTCTAATTTGAGTTTCAATAAACCATGTTGCATTTTATTATTTTTAAATAATTTATTGTCCGACAAATTTGTATGAAACATGCTTCAGGTATTTCAGTGAACACTTCTACAATATGTTCCCCTTTAACAGTGAATTATCAAAAATGGGTAGTTACTTGTTGTTCGTGAAACTCCACGTCAGACATGTTGGAAATTCCGGTTTTCATCTGTACCTCTCCAGATGCTCTATGAAAATGTAAATAAAATGCAAACCTCCATTTAACTCGGAACTAATTTTTCATTTGGAAAGTCTCGGATTCAAAGGAGTTTTCCGATGTTTACCAATACAGAATTTACACGTGTGATTTAATAGATGCTTTTGACAAACTTGAAGACAATTATCATTGTCAACTGAGTGAAGTATGTCTAATGTAATTAATTATCATTTCTTAACCTGTTTATTCCTTTATGTTTGTTTCACGTTTTAACTTTATGTCCCTGGACAAGACCTGGGACGAAAATGACAGGGATCGGTACGCCAAACGCTCGACGACTGCTTCACTGCGCATGTGCTATTAGGGAACAGACTGCTCCTGCATTCTATACGAATTGAATTGAATGTTGTTTAACGGCTCATCAACACAGTATAGGTTATTTAGAGCCGTCCCAGAGAGAGAGGGGAAGAATACCAGGGGCGTACCTGGGCATAGGCATGTACGCACATGCGTACAGGCTATTAAAGAAGCAAAAAAATAAAAAGGGCTAAAAATGTGAAATATGCAATAATAACTGAAGGTATAGGGTGGTTAGGCACATTTGTGAATCCAAAAATCGATGGTGCGTATACCCAAATTAGCCCCAGGAGCGCCCGTGGATACATAGGAATCCGGGAACTGTGCCCTACTCTTATGATCGAATAGATTCCTATGGTTCTTTAACGTGCTCGGAGGATAGACTGATACACGGGACGGCCCGGTTTACGTCCCTATCCGACGGACGAGGCTAAGGGAAAGTGTCTTGCCCAAGAACACCGACGAAACTCAGTGGCACCACGGAGGATTGAACCCGGGGCCTCCCTCCACTTTTAAACGAGGGTAAACTCTTTTTTGCACAAGTTTTAATCGTACCTAGCGATGATTGCAAGTCATATTGAAATAGTGTTTGCATACGTAACTAAGTAATGAATTTGGTTTTAACAAAAAAATGCTTTTTAACTCCTCTTAAAGAATATACACATATAATCCGAGCCTTCTCTGACCTTAAAAGCCTTTTTGTAAAAAAAATTTGCGGCTTTACAGCCAGATGAAATATCAAAAATCGTTAAAAGAGCTGGTAAGGTCAGAGAAGGCTCGGATTAATACACATACAACTTGATATAGAGAGTGTTGCTGAATATAAAGATAGATAGATACAAAGAAGCTGGTTGCGAGGAAGTGCTGTAGAGGTACAGACAGTTGTGAAAAGATGTTTGCTTACATGGAAAACTGTCTTAACTTTTTCAAATGTGTTGATCTGCTTATAGCTACAGATGGGTTCATTAGTCTCAGGTTGGTAAATTGACTAGGTTGACTGTGTATTGACTTCAGAACAAATTGCACATTATTGCATGCATGGACCGTCTAACTCTTATGTGTATATTTGGACATTTTTTGTAAGAGACAAGTTAGAAATATATATATTAATCCGAAATTAACTAGAAATATATATATTAATCCGAAATTAACTATCTGTTTTTATATTATAACCTTTTCAGACCTTGACCAGAATGTGGAAGAGAGTTTTCCTAGTGACAGTGTTATGGTATACAGCAATGTCTGGTGCTATAGGCCAAGTAATAGAAGATGATTTCAAGGACCCTCTCGCTGATGTTCCAATAACAGGAACTTTTGACAGCAAACCTACTGCCTTTGAAGCCTGTATCTTTTTATGTATTTAAGTAATAGTAAACTAAAGATAGGTATTTTATATTGTACGGTACTATATACATGGTACGACCATTTTACAGCCTCATGGCATTGTAAAAAATATATGTTTGGTAAGCAGGGCCCTCACGCTACTTTGGGGGAAGGGGCCCGCAGCCCTCAGAAGGGGGAATTTTTGTAACGGGGGGGAATTTTTACAACAAATAAAAAACTCTGTTTGATTAACACGTTTCACTTTATTGACATACATTCGTCAACCATCTGGTTCTTTTTCTGATAAAAAAACTCCACTTAATAACCATCAATGGCATGTTTTCATCGGAGATCCACATTAAAAGTCAACAATTCTCTTCTTTTTATCCCGAAAAAACCTATTGCCCTGTCCAGTTGGGCATCTGGTTGAGTCAGTGCCCGAAAATAGTTAAAACGTCCTGTGCACGATAAACAGTCTAAAACCAGTCTAATAATAATCAAAACGTCTTTTTCAAACCGGTAAACACGACATCGTGAGCATATCGTCTTGAAAATCGGATTTTTTTTTTTTTTTTTTTTACGAATTTCTGAGGGGGGAAAATATCAATTTTTGGGGGAAAAAAAGATACTTTTCAGGTGGGGGACTGCCGCCGAATAACGGCGGCAGAAATGACCAAATGAAGGCCCTGGTAAGATAAGTAAAATTCTGGTGGATGTAAGACCCAAACCAAAATTCGTTAGTAAGGCTTAAAAGAAAAAAGCGTTTGTTTCCGCTAACCCGACCGACCCTATTATTTAGCCGCCGACCCTAACTTTTTTTATTGCAAAAAACAACAACAAAAAACAACATTTTTTTAAAAAACAATAAATAATAATAAAAAGTTGAACCCATGAACCAAGGTTTCTTATGGTGATAAAAAAAAATATATTCCTCCAGTGAGATTTGAACCCACGACCCCTGGGGTTTCCAGTGTACATTACCAAATATTGAAAACGGGCCATAAGGCCATATCAAATTAATTCCCAGTTTATCATCCCCGCCCGCCCCAAATATTTTATGCCGCCCCGACAATTTTTATTTTGAAAATAAAATAAAAAAGATCTATACCGTAAATAAAAAAAAATAAAAAAAATAAATAATAATGTCCAGATTGTGGTGTGTTGTTCTGAATGTGAAAAACCAAGAGTCCTGTATTGTAAACATGTGGTGAAAGGAAAGAAAAGAACTGATTTGCTTCAAATCTTAGCTGACCTACAATATACATGTGGTACTGTCCTTCAAGAATTACCATATTTTTCTGCTGGCTTCGAATCGGAATGTTATTACTGTGGTTCGTCAGATGACCTTGTAGAACCAGATGATAAATATCCCGTATGTGAGTTGTGCCTATCTGGCAAACAGTCATTCGTAAATAAAAGGGGAACTGTTTCAAACAAGAAGAAGTAAGTTATATTGAGAACTTCAACTTTTAAAACTCACATACATGGTAGTTTATATCATTATAAATACAAATGTATGCTGTAGCAGTGACAGTTGGTAATAAAGAGAGTGTTCAAAACATAATACTTCCGGTTATTAATATTTTTGTGATGTTTGATGTCATCTCAGGAAAATAAAAAATAAAAAATAAAGTTGCACCCCCAGCCCCAATATTTTTCAAAATTTGGATGATAAACTGGGAATTAATTTGAATTGGCCTAACCATGTATTATCTAGGTATTAATACCTTCCCCAGTATTTGTTATCATATTTAAAGTGTTTTTTCATTAACAAAAATAAGATCATTAATAATAAAAAAAAACGTTTTGCCTACCTACCTACCCTATTTTTTTTTGAAGCCGTTAGCGGAAACAAACCTTTTTTTTTTTGTTGGCCTAATGAATATGTATTTCTATTTAAAGCATTGAAGTGCAGTATTGGTGATTACATTTTTTTTTAATAGCATATTAATTATTGAACAGACGAAGAAACGTATACGTTCAAAAAGGCACATGCTGTAACTTTGCATCATCTTGCAGTGCCTCTGTGACCGGGATAGTAAAGTTGCCACGTCTAAAACTTTCTCACCTCTCACCACTGGGAACTCGACTTGCCAAGTGAGAACATGTTGATACTTGCAAATGGTGGGAGGTCTACAGTACTGGATATACCCAAGTTAAATGGGGTGGTCTAGATCTGCCTCTACCACTAATTGACCATCATATATGGCCTAACATGTGCTAAAAATGATGTAAAACACCATTCAAACAAATTATCTCATCTTGCACGTGTCACACTTGTCAAGGTCTTGCAGCACACCTCACATTGCACATGCAAATGGAAATTCAACTTGCATAATTGCCTACACAGCAACATTGACTAAGGCCAGATTCCTTTTAGTTTTTTTGGTTCTCAGATTTTTTTCCATGAAAAGTTCCACATGGGGAGGGAAAAACAGAAAAGAAAAAAGTCTGAAACTGTTTAAGTATTTAACTTGAAATGCTGTTAATGATGTCATAAAACATAAACTTTACCTCATCAAACCTGTACAAACATGATCTTGTGATTTAACAACACTTTAAACATGATCACATTGTTGTTTAAACTGCAGACTCAATGGACATGCTAAATAATTTTTTTACCAAATTGTTCTTGTTTTGGAGAAGAAAAAAAATTGGATTTTTTTTTCCTTTTTCCTTTTAATAAAAAGTAGGTTCGGAGGGTCTGAGAACTGAAAATTGAATTGAAAAAAAAGATCTGGCCTTATTAACCTATTTTTGGCACCATAGTTAAGGTTTTGTATTTTCTATTTACTCAGTTACAATGCCATCAACAGCCATTATCTCTTACAATTTAATACAGATGTATCTAAGTGAGTGCAATATCACTGTAGGGATCCGTACACCGGATCTTGGTCAAGACCCCGTTCACTAGTACGGAGTTTTGGTCAGCCATGTAATGATGTTGTAGAAAACGTGCGGATAACAACAGCAAAGGTAGGTTAACCACGTTTTTTTCCTATTTTTGTTCATTTATATGAATAATCAGTATTGCTATATGTTGCGGAAACATTTCCCCGTTCAAATATTACCGTACATTGTTGACATATTACTTTAAATGCTACAATTCGGATCAAAGAAAAACAATTGCCGGTGCTGAAATTCGCCCAAAGCACCCTTCAGCAATAAATATCTCATTAATTTTCAAGTTAATGAAAATTTTGAATTGGCAGATTTATTTGTTTTTCCAATATACGTGCATGTTCAAATGTTCAACTTCATTAATCCGAAATTGACCGAGATATGAATCGAAACAAAATTAATGTTTGTGTACGGGGTCTTGGGCACTTGTGTACGGAGTACTGCAAATATTCTGTTTTTACTGTACGGAGTTTTGCTTTAAATATATTGTATGAAACTATGGTTTTAATGGTACTTGCATTACATGTAATACATAAAACATTCATTGAATGTTTGTAAACAGTCAATGTAGTGTCATTAGAACTGAATCAACATAGATTTCCTTGAACAGATATAATCATGCGAGCTATATAGATAATTAATATTAACCCATGCCGTTATCTATATCATGTGTTGTCAATGTAGTTTAAGAACCAACTTTACATTTCCTATTAACATGCTTAGGAAAGTTTGACATAGTTTAGATGTCATTATGGGGCCGGTAAATGCCGATCTAAAATTCTTGCTGCACTGATCACATATAAAGCTGTAACTAGTGGATACCACTGAAGTAGTGGGGGTTGCAGGTTCAATAACCAGAGATTCATCTCCGTCTAAGTCAAACGACAGATCTGCCAAAGCCATCTGAAAAAATAGAGGATTTAATATGACATTGCATGTAAGTTTAAAAGTGTGTGGTTTAACAAACCTAATCACACAAGCTTTATAAGTAAAGGGCTGCAACTCTCTTAAACATCACCGGACTGGAACACACTGACAATATGCACTTAAAAGTGTGGTTTAACAAACCTAATCACACAAGCTTTACAAGTAAAGGGCTGCAACTCTCTTAAACATCACCGGACCGGAACACATTGACGATATGCACAAAGAGGCGTATCATTACTGCCAAATTTTGTTAACATCCGTCCACAGTTTAAGGAGAACAAACGCAGACAAGTAAATTACCCCAATAAAAGGGCCGCAACTCTCTAAAAAATCATCAGACCGCAACGGGCCAACAACGATATGCCAAACACTGCCAAGTTTCGTTAACACATCCGTCCAGGGGTTACAGATAACAAGCGCAGATAAACTTCTGTGACATTCAGACAGAAAGTACAACATCTATACTTCGTTGTGGGGGGGTGAGGGGTGGGGGAGGGGGGGGGCATATTTAATAATATTCCAATACAAAATTCTCATATACATGATAATATCATGTATATATATATATATATATATTATATATATATTTATACCACAATAGCCTAAATACACACTATGCATCGTGTAATACCCGAGGATATACACAGCATATGTTAGTTATTACAATAGAGCATGAGTCTTGCACGTGTACGGACGATAATGCACTCGCTAACGCTCGTGCATTATCTCCCTGTACACGCCACTGAGGAAGGCCGCAACGCCGAAAGCTACGGCATAAATATAATTGCTAGAGTTTTTACTTATATATATATATATATATATATATATATATATAACTATATAAATATATAACTATAGCAAATATATTTATATATATAACTATAGCAAAAAGTATTCTGTAAAATTTAGTCAGTTATCTTACTTTTTTGTGACACTAGGGTTCAGTGTCCTTTCCTTGTAAATGACAAAAAAAATTATATGACGTTAACTGTGGTCACAATGACCTAAAATTGGACAACTGTATCAATTCTAACGGACAATAATATACGCCTGGACTTAGTTTGTAGTACATGTAGTTATTTGGAATAAGTATGGAGTCTTTCTCAAGAATTACCCATTTTAAGTTTTAGTTTTCTGCATTTTTTAGTCTTAACAATACAAAATGGCATAAGACATATAGGACCTAAATAATGTCTACGAATTACTACAAATATAAGTAAATAACATCAGTACAGAGCAGCAAAAACAATCTTTGCATTGCAAAACCCCGTACAGTACATGGACAAGACTCCGTACACAAATCAGCATCTTCTTATATGAATAAGTTACGCTGGGCACGTTTTGTTTCGATTTATATCTCGGCCAATTTCGGATGAATGATGCTGAAATTTTGAACATGCACGTATATTGGAAAAACAAATAAGTCTGCCAATTCAAAATTTTCATTAACTTGAAAATTAATGAGATATTTATTGCTGAAGTGTACTTTGGGCGAATTTCAGCACCGGCAATTGTTTTTCTTTGATCCGAATTGTAGCATTTAAAGTAATATGTCAACAATGTACTATTTGATATTTGAACGGGGAAATGTTTCCGCAACATATAGCAATACTGATTATTCATATAAATGAACAAAAATAGGAGAAAAACGTGGTTAACCTACCTTTGCTGTTGTTATCCGCACGTTTTCTACAATATGGCTGACCAAAACTCCGTACTAGTGAACGGGGTCTTGACCAAGATCCGGTGTACAGATCCCTACAGTGAATACCGTATGTTCCTACCAACAGTAGGTTACCGTGACCGCCTTGACCTATTTTTTTAGCTCACCTGAGCCGAAGGCTCAAAGTGAGCTATTGTGACCGCTTTTTGTCCAGCCGTCGTCGTCCGTTAGCTCTTGGTTAAACAACTTCTCCTTGGACATATTTCACATGGATGATATTGAGGTCAGATTATTCCAAAATTTTACAAATTAGGTCAGTGCAACATCCAAGATGGCCGCCATTACTATATATGATCAAAATCTTAAAAAATCTTCTCAAGAACCGCTGAACGGATTTTAAAAGTTTTTGTTTATAAATGATTGCCAACTCCTAAACTGCAAAAGTTTTACAAACGAAGTTCCTAGGGTCAAAAATGGCTGTGCCCCGGTGTTCCAAACTTTGTATATGGAGATTTTACATGTTTTACATAGACATATAGGGCATTTGTAAACGACATCTCCCATGTTGTTTTTTTATGTGTTTTGTGAATGCAGCCTGTGCCCATGCCAATGTGAAAAATAGCGGCATTTTTCTAGAAATTGTGAAAATTGTGAAATATTATAACAAAAGAGAAATAAACTTTTTTCACTTTTATTTTCACAGTTTAATATCCCTTGGATTTAAGTTTTGTTTTTGGTAAATACAGACTAGTTTTGACACCAGCTTATATTAAGACTAGTATCCTTACTCAGGTCTGTTTTTTGTTTTTTTTTCAGATTGTGAATTTTTTGGATATAATTATGAAAAAAGGATACTTTTTGGAATTGTGAATGGGGCCGAATTTCGGCCCCAAATTAGGCATAAAAAAATACTGTCTCCTCAGAAACCGCTTGACCAATTTTGACCAAATTTCACGTGGACAATACTGAGACAGTGCCTTCCAAAATTTTACAAACTAGTTCAATGCGACATCCAAGATGGACGCCATTTCCATATATGGTCAAAACCTTAAAAAGTCTTCTTCTCAAAAACTGCTGAACAGATTTTGACAGTTTTTATTTATAAATAATCGCCAAATCCTAGACTACAATACTTATACAAATGGAGTTCCTAGGATCAACAATGATAGTGTCCCAGGGTTCTAAAGTTTGCATGTGGAGATTTTACACGTGTTACATCCTTATATAGGGAATTTAAAAAACATCTTCTCTAAAAGAACAAGACATAGATCTCTCCTACATGTTGTATGTAGCATTAGCTTATGGTCCTCTACCAAGTTTGTTCAAATGGTGACTCTGGGGTCAATTATTGCCCTGCCCCGGGGTCACAGTTTTTAGCTCTACTGATCAGAGATCAGCAGAGCTTATGCCGTGGTGCGGCGTCCGTCGTCCGTCTGTCCGTAAACTTTTTTTTGTAGCGACTTCTCCTCTGAAACTACTTAATGGATTTTCATGAAACTTTACAGAAATGTTGCCCATGAAGTTTAGTTGATCCTAGCAAAAATTCATGTTGATGTGAAATCCAAGATGGCCGCCAGATCTAAAAATAGGTTTTTAAAAAACAAGTTTGTAGCGACTTCTTCATGAAAACTATAAGTGATATTGATATGGGACTTTTTCTAAAATGATCAGCATGACATGATGTTGGTCCTTGTCGAAAATCGTTTTGATTCGACGTTAAACATGGCTGCCAGCGGCCATCTTTGTTTACATAGAGTTATATAATGAAAACTTGTAGCAACTACTCCTCTGAAACTACTTGACGGATTTTCATGAAACTTCACAGGAATGTTGCTCTTGATGTCTAATTGATCCTAGCAAAATTTCAGGTCGGCCGGAAATTCAAGATGGCCGCCACTGCTAAAAATAAATTTTCAAAATTCAAGTTTGTAGCGACTACTTCTTGAAAACTATAAGTGATATTGATATGGGACTTTTTCTAAAATGATCAGCATGACATGATGTTGGTCCTTGTCAAAAATCGTTTTGATTCAACGTTAAACATGGCTGCCAGAGGCCATCTTTGTTTACATACAGTTATATAGTAAAAACTTGTAGCGACTACTCCTTTGAAACTACTAGACAGATTTTCATGAAACTTTACAGGAATATTGCTCTTAATGTCTTATTGATCCTAGCAAAATTTCAGATCGGCCAAAAATTCAAGATGGCCGCCACAGCTAAAAATTGATTTTTAAAAAAGAAGTTTGTAGCGACTACGTCTTGAAAACTAAAAGTGATATTGATATGGGACTTTTTGTAAAATGATCAGCAGGACATGATGGTTATAAGAGTCAAACATTATTTTGATTCGATGTTAAACATGCCTGCCAGTGGCCATCTTCGTTTACATAGAGTTATATGATGAAAACTTGTAGCGACTACTCCTCTGAAACTACTTGACGGATTTTCATGAAACTTCACAGGAATGTTGCTCTTGATGTCTAATTGATCCTAGCAAAATTTCAGGTCGCCCGGAAATTCAAGATGGCTGCCATGGCTAAAAATAGATTTTCAAAATACAAGTTTGTAGCGACTACTAGTTGAAAACTATAAGTGATATTGATATTGGACTTTTTGTAAAATGGTCAGCATGACATGATGTTGGTCCTTGTCAAAAATTGTTTTGATTCAACGTTAAACATGGCTGCCAGCAGCCATCTTTGTTTACATAGAGTTATATAGTAAAAACTTGTAGCGACTAATCCTTTGAAACTACGTGGCAGATTTTCATGAAACTTTACAGGAATGTTGCTCTTAATGTTTAATTGATCCTAGCAAAATTTCAGATCGGCCAAAAATTCAAGATGGCCGCCACAGCTAAAATTAGATTTTTTAAAAAAGAAGTTTGTAGCGACTACGTCTTAAAAACTATAAGTGATATTGATATGGGACTTTTTGTAAAATGATCAGCATGACATGATGGTTATCAGAGTCAAACATTATTTTGATTCGACGTTAAAGATGGCTGTCAGCGGCCATCTTTGTTTACATAGAGTTATATAATGAAAACTTGTAGCGACTATTCCTGTGAAACTACTTGACGGATTTTCATGAAACTTCACAGGAATGTTGCTCTTGATGTCTTATTGATCCTAGCAAAATTTCAGGTCGGCTGGAAATTCAAGATGGCCGCCACGGCTAAAAATAATTTTTTAAAAAACAAGTCTGTAGCGACTACTTCCTGAAATCAAAATCAATCAGTAGAGCTTCAAGGTCATTGACCTCTTGTTTACATAGAATTATACATATGAAATCTTTTTAAAAAAATTATTCCCCAAAACTGCTTGGTCACTTTTGACTTACCTTCAGATGGATGATCCTTAGGTCAATGATTTTCAAATCTGTAAACCACATCCAATATGGCTGCCGTTGAAGGGTGGATGAGGGGATGGTAAACAACATCTCGGAAACTGCACGACCAATATTGGCCAAATTTCATGTGGATGATTCTGAGATCATTGCCTTTCAAAATTATACAATTTAGATCAATGCATTATCCAAAATGGCCTCCATTACCATATATGGTCAGAACCTTAAAAAATCTTATTAAACCCTGTCGGAAGAAATTTGGACAGTTTTTGTTTATTAACATGTATGTTCGCCAACTCTTATACTATAAAAGTTGTACATATGAATATTGCTTTACATGACAACATATGGATATTGTTTTACATTACAACATATGGATATTGCTTTACATGATAACATATGGATATTGCTTACATGACAACATATGGATATTGCTTTACATGACAACATATGGATGTGCAACACATTTGCCAAAATATTTAATGCAGGGCTCACTCATGGCAACACATATACCAAAATATTTATTGCAGGGCTGACAACACATATACGAAGATATTTATTGCAGGGCTGGCAACACATATATGCCAAGGTATTTATTGCAGGGCTGGCAACACATATACGAAGATATTTATTGCAGGGCTGGCAACACATAATTATGTCAAGATATTTATTGCAAGACTTGCAACACATATATGCCAAGATATTTATTGCAGGGCTGGCAACGCATATGCCAAGATCCTTATTTTAGGGCTGGCAACCCATTATGGTACACCAAGATATTTATTGCAGGGCTGGCAACACGTATACCAGGATATTTGTTGTAGGGCTGGCAACACATATATGCCAAGGTATTTATTGCATGGGTGGCAACATATATACCAATATATTTATTGTAGGGCTGGCAACACATTTATGCCAAGATATTTATTGCAGGGCTGGCAACACATATATGCCAAGATACTTATTGTAGGCAACATATATGCCAAGATATTTATTGCAGGGCTGGCAACACATATATACTGAGATATTTATTGCAGGGCTGGCAACACATATATCAGTATATTTATTGCAGGGCTGGCAACACATATACCCATATATTATTGAAATGGGAAGTGAACAAAATTAAAAGGAATGGAGCGACACAGATAAACAATCTTTATTATTGAGAGTTATGAAAAAATTGGGGGGAAAAAGAGATGAAAGAATTATCAAAATCATATAATAAACAAAGAAGATATGACCATTTGAAGGTTGTTATAAAATGGATATGGGAGCGGCCATTATGAAAACTGTGATGTAATAGTCCTGAATTGCCATATTATTATGGCATATTGGTAAATATCATTTAAAGCAAAGAAAACCACTGCAAATGAATGCAAAATCCTTTACTGGCCATATTTATGCATTACAATGTATAACACTTTAGTGTACTTATTTTTCATACCTTTGCTGTGATTTTCCCTCTATAAATCAGTTAACATAACATATTTATAAATAATTCCCTATATGTCAATTTAGAACTGTGTTGTCAAAGTTCTCAAAATGGTGGTTTTCATGTCCTTTTCAAAAGAACCTTCAAATTATCATGTCTTCTTTGCTTATCATCTAATTTAGTTCAATAACATAATGTTAACATTCATAAATAACAATATATTTAAAAATATAAGGCTAAGCTGAGGCATATACAACAAGTTCAACTTACAGGAGTTCCAAAGAGGCTAGAAAGTTCGCGTTGCAAATTCAGAAATGCTACATTCACCAATATTTTGAGTAATTGCACCTTTTGTATTGTTTCATGTTGATTGAACAATCAACCATCAAATGAACCTATTGTTTGGGGCGCTTGTTTCAGCCAAAGGTTTTTTGGACTTTTAAGATAAAATTAATCTACTACCTATATAAGTTATATATCAGTGGAACAGACATTTTTAGTGGTAAATAAAAATACCTTACTTTTCAAAATCGGTTGAGAAATAAAAATTTCATGTGCGAAAGTTGATTTTGATGGGTCATTTTCAATGCAAAATTCTGCTGCATGAAAAATTCGAAAAATATATTTTTTTATATTTTTTATTCAAAAATAGTTTTAAATTGTTGGATATTAGTACATTAAGACACCCTGAAACTTTTATAACAAAATATCAAGTTTTACTATAGTTATTTGACATTTTGTTATTTTCTGCAGTCCCACCAACAAGGAATTTACATAGGAAAAGCCCCATCAAAAAATCATTCTGGCTGTAAAATATTTATTTACCAACTGATTTTCAAAAGTAAAGTAGTTTTATTTACCACCAAAAATGCCAGCTCTAATGATATATAACTGATGTACGTATTATTTAAATTGCTCGAGTTACTGCAGAAAAACCTTTGGCTGAAACAAGCGCCCCAAACAATAATTCAGAAACAGCCGATCAAACACCGGTTCACACTTGCCATTGTTCCAGTTTACGCTACCGTGTGTACAACCATAGATCTACATACTCTTGTATAACCATGTACAACTAATTCGTAGGCACTTAACACTTATCAGTGATCGTAAAGTTCAAAACACCGAAGGCCTTTAAAAGAGTATCTCTGGCTAATTTGTAAGCAAACATGTCAAACTTTCTGTTTTGATCAGCCATTTTGGCCGCATGAAGGACGCCACATTATTCGATGTTTTACCCGGCTCGATAAGGCAGTTAAATATGTGGATAATATTGAGCGCGGGGACATAAACCATTTGATTGACAGCAATAGGCGGAACAGTGGGCGGAGTCTTATCGCACACCGTCTTTTCTATAAACGCTGCGATAATTAGTTTATCGATCCAAATTAATTGTCGCTAATTAGCTAAAACACTCTGCGGGATAGTGGCTTATAAACAGTGAAAGACTTTGTGTATTAGAATTCGGAATTTTCTGAGATCTTTAAGACAAAATCGGTCGGAAATTTGGATTCGCCAGATCGCTGGTTTCTGGCGAATTTGCTATGTATTACTTACGATTTTCATTCGCCAGTTTAGGTTACTTTTCACCTATGGTGATTTGGCGAATGGTTAACGCGAGCCTAGACATTTAACTTCAGGATATACCATAATTCCATCCACTTTCAACATTTTTTTTTATGCTGTTTTTTTCTGTTTTTAAAAAACATCAAAAAAAATATATTCAAAATTGATAAATAATTAAACGTTTTCAGAGAATATCTAAATATTGTGACGTTTTATGTAATAGAACTACCGTACGTCACAATTTTGAATATAGAAAAGAAGTAAAAAAAAAAAAAAAATAAAGAGAATATCTAAATATTGTGACGTTTTATGTTGTAGAACTACATTCAATTTGTTAAATCTGTCAGCCTTGACAAAGTTTTTTAGCACTCAATTTTCCATTGCCAAAATGTTGAGATTTTACCTTTTTTTCACTAGGTGATAAAATTTGTGTTACTCGGTTTTTGTCAGCCTCTTCGAAGAAGAAAAAAGAGACATAGGTGTCGCTTTTCCGGTGGCAGCAAAGGCGAAGAAGTCAACATTCAAGTTTTTTGGTTAGGTCATTTTCTCACAAACTGTATGCACTAGACCTTTCAAACTTTGCTTATAGTTGTATCTTCGCAGCATGACAAAGCAAATGTGGAAGTGACCTTGACCCTCCAAGCAAAGGGCAGATAATTTAATAATTTTCACCTTTAACTTTTGCGTTTAAGTCACTTTTTCACAAACTGTATGCACTAGACCTTTCAAACTTTGCTTATAGTTCTATCTGGGGTGGTACATTGCAACGTGATAAAGCAAATGTGGATGTGACCTTGACCCTCCAAGCAAAGGGCAGATAACCTTATAATTTTTACTTTCAACATCTGCGTTTAGGTCACTTTCTCACAAACTTTATGCATTAGACCATTCAAACTTCACTTATAGTTGTTTCTTGGGTAGTACATCACAACGTGTCAAAAAGCAAATGTAGATGTGACCTTCACCCTCCAAGCAAAGGGCAGATACTTTAATTACTATATTTACATCACTTTCTCATGAACTATAATTATGCACTAGACGTTTTAAACCTAGTTTATAGCTTAATCTTTGGAAGACAAAACATTTTATTTTGACATAGTTGTGTCTTGGGTGGCGCATCTGTTTGAATGCATGGTTTTCATCTATGAACTTGACCTACTTTTTTTGGAGCTGATTTTTTTTATTGATTTTTAGTTCTACTGGCCAAAGGCCAGCAGAGCTTATGGGATGCCGAGTTGTCCGTCATCCGTCCGTCTGTCCGTCCGTCGTTAACTTTTGTCTCGTTAAGTTGATAGAGCCTTCATTTTTCATCTGATCTTTACCAAACTTTACCAGATTGTTAATGTCAATGAAAGCTCGGACAAGTTCGAAAACCAGCCAAATCGGACCAGTAACAGCGGAGTTACGGCCCTTGATTTTGTTAAAAATGCTATATTTTGCCTCGTTAAGACGATAGGGCATTAATTTTTATCTGATCTTTACCAAACTTTACCAGATTGTTAATGTCAATGAAAGCTCGGACAAATCCGAAAACCAGCAAGATCGGACCATTAACAGCGGAGTTATGGCCCTTGATTTAGTTAAAAATGCTACATTTTGCCTCGTTAAGATGATAGGGCCTTCATTTTTCATCCGATCTTTACTTAACTTTACCAGATTGTTAATGTCAATAAAAGCTCAAACAAGTTCGAAAACCAGCCAGATCGGACCAGTAACAGCAGAGTTATGGCCCTTGATTTCATTAAAAATGCTATATTTTGCCTTGTTAAGGCGATAGGGCCTTCATTTTTCGTCTGATCTTTACCAAACTTTACCAGATTTTTCTTTTTTTCTTTTATTTATTTATTTATTAGCTCTACTGGCCGAAGGCCAGCAGAGCTTATGGGATGGCGAGTTGTCCGTCGTCCGTCCGTCGTCCGTCCGTCGTCCGTCTGTTAACTTTTGCCTTGTGAACACTCTAGGGCCTTCAGTATTAATCGGACCTTTACTTAACTTTGCCAGTGTCTTTATATCAATGAAAGCTCGGACAAGTTCGAAAACCAGCCTGATCGGATAAATTTCACCGGAGTTATGGCCCTTGTTTTGCTGAAAAATGCCATATTAAGCCTTGTGAACACTCTAGCACCTTCATTTATTATTTGATCTTTACCAAACTTGCACAGATTGTTAATATCAATGACAGCTCGGACAAGTGCGAAAACCAGCCAAATTGGATCAGTAACACCGGAGTTATGGCCCTTGTTTTTTCTGAAAATTGCCATTTTCTGCCTTGTGAACAATGTAACACCTTCATTTATTATTTGATCGTTACCAAACTTGCACAGATTGTTAATATCAATGGAAGCTCAAACAAGTTTGAAAACCAGCTAACTCGGATCAGTAACACCGGAGTTATGGCCCTTGTTTTTTCTGAAAATGCTATTTTCTGCCTTGTGAACACTCTAGGGCCTTCAATATTAATCGGACCTTTACTTTACCTTAACTTTGCCAGTGTCTTTATATCAATGAAAACTCGGACAAGTTCGAAAACCGGCAAGATTGAAATAATATCACGGAGTTATGGCCCTTGTTTTGCTGAAAAATGCCATATTAAGCCTTGTGAACACTCTAGCACCTTCATTTATTAATTGAACTTTACCAAACTTGCACAGACTGTTAATCACAATGAAAGCTCGAAAACAAGCTAGATGGGAAAATTAACAGCAGAGTTATTGCCCTTGATTTAGTTAAAATTGCTATATTTTGCCTCATTAAGATGATAGCGCCTTCATCTTTCATCCAATCTTTACCAAACTTTACCAGATTGTTTATATAAATGAGAGCTAGGACAAGTTTGTAAACTAGCTGGATCGGACCATTAACAGCGGAGTTATGGCCCATGATTTAGTTAAAAATGCTATATTTTGCCTCGTTAATACAATAGGACCTTTATCTTTCATTCAATCTTTACCAAACTTTACCAGATTGTTTATATAAAAGAAAGCTCGGACATTTCGAAGATCAGCCAGATCGGACCAGTAACAGCGGAGTTATGGCCCTTGATTTAGTTAAAAATGCTATATTTTGCCTCGTTAATTCGTTAGGGCCTTCATTTTTCATCTGATCTTTACAAAACTTTACCTGATTGTTTATATCAATGACAGCTCAGACAGTTTTGAAAACCAGACAGATTGGACCAGTAACAGATGAGTTATGGCCCTTGATTTAGTTAAGAATGCTATATTTTGCCTCGTTAATTCGATAGGGCCTTCATCTTTCATCTGATGTTTACAAAACTTTACCTGATTGTTTATATCAATGACAGCTCAGGCAGTTTCAAAAACCAGCCAGATCGGACCAGTAACAGATAAGTTATGGCCCTTGATTTAGTTAAAAATGCTATATTTTGCCTCGTTAAGACGATAGGGCCTTCATTTTTCATGCGATCTTTATGAAACTTTACTAGATTGTTAATATCAATGACAGCTCGGTCAAGTTCGAAAACCAGATCGGACCAGTAAAAGTGGAGTTATTGCCCTTGATTTAGTTAAAAATCCTATATTTTGCCTCGTTAAGTCGATAAGGCCTTCATCTTTCATCCGATCTTTAAGAAACTTTACCAGATTGTTAATATCAATGAAAGCTTGGAGAAGTTCGAAAAACATCCAGATTGGACCATTTACATCGGAGTCATGGCCCTTGATTTTCTGAAATATGCTATCTTGGCCTAGGGCCTTCATTTGACCGGATTTCAGTGAAACTTTGCAGGGATGATCAGTACCAAGCCTAGTTGTACATAGTCACCATGTTCCAGTTGAATGATTTTGGCGGAGTTATAGCCCTTTAAAGGTTTTAATACACAAACTTTGTTCCGACTAGTTCTCTTGAACCCCTGGCCGGATTAAACGATACTTTTTAGGGACGATCAATTCTGCGTCTAGTTGTGCAAATCATCGCCATGTTCCGGTTGAATGATTTTTGGCAGAGTTATTGCCCTTTAAAGGTTTTAATACACAAACTTTGTTCTGATCTACTTCTCCTGAACCCCTCGCCAGATTTCAATGAAACTTTGCAGTGATGATCAGCACCAAGCCTAGTTGTGCATGTCATCGTCATGTTCCGGTTTATAGATATTTGGCAGAGTTATTGCCCTTTAAAGGATTTTGATACCACAATTTTTTTCTGGGCTAGTTCTCCTGAACCCCTGGATGGATACAGAAGAAACTTGACAAGGATGATCAGTATCAAGCCTAGTTGTGCATATCATCCCCATATTTCGGTTGAATGATTTTTGGCAGTGTTGTGACCCTTTAAATGTTTTAATACACAAACTTTGTCCAGAGTAGTCTCTTCTGAACTCTTTGCAAGATTTCAGCGAATCTTGGCGAGGATGATCAGTACTAAGCCTAGTTGCACCTGTCATTGCCATGTTCTGGTTGAATGATTTTTGAAAGACTTATGGCCCCTTATACATGAACTTTATCTTGAGCCAGTAGAGCGTCCACAGGCCCTCTTGGGCCTCTTGTTTTTTAAATTTTGGGCCTCTTGTTTTATAGTATGCATGGCATTTTGTTTTTAAACAAATACACTTAACTGTCATCTCAGCAAACTGTAAACTCCATTGGTTTTAGTTATTAAAATGTTCACCAGACTTTCATTTAAGCAACATTTATCTTTTATTTTTATCTCCTTATCCTTAGGTTCTATAGTAAAATAAAAATCTTTGGCAGAGCAAAACATATGGTTATTTTCAAAGATTTAATTTTGAAAGATACATATATTGAATTAATTTGCATAAATGTGCATGACATGTGCAAGGTTTTAAAATAATCACATTGTAAATACCTTAATTTTAACAGTAAACTTGGTTGAACATCTAGGATAAAGACGAGTTCATCAACTACCAGAATGTAGAGCTGTGTCAAATTTCTGGTCATTGATTGGTCTGTTTATTTTGATGATGCTTTATCAACATTATGAATAATAACGATTGTTTGCATCACTATATTCCCTTCATGATACATTGATTGTTACTGAATCTTGATTAAAGTAACAAATGCGACAATAGCTACATAGTTAGCTGTTGTTTAGGTCTTATTGGCAACAATATCTAGAAACGTCATGTCATCATGTCTACATATACCATAGACCCTCGTTTAAACGCCCAAGGAGACATGCAATTTATAAAAAGGTGGGTGTTTATTTGAGGCCATAATGACAAGAAAACCAAATTTGTAATTAGGTATAAAAATCTTTGCAAAAATGCTAGTAAGCATGCTCTGTGTTATTGAAATAACATAACCTCTAAAATGCTTAAAATTGATGTGAAGCTGTTAATTTAAAGAAAATACAAGGACTTGTTGAGATGTGGGTGGATGGGGAGCTTTTAAATATGGGTATATGGGAGATCATCTGTGGTTGAGTATAATTTGGAATTATATCTAGATAATTATTGTTGAGATGTGCATGTTGATTTGGCATGGAAGTTGATCATATTACGAGAGTTATGGCCCTTTTTTAAGTTTTTCTTAAAATTGTCCTCCAACAGTTCTCTGCTGATTGTTTTTTAATCTTAAAAGATGGTTCACTGTAAGCTGTTGAGATAAAAATATTGATTCAGTGTAAATATTAAACATTATATTAACATTTATGAACCACAGTTACGGCCCTTTTTTCTTCAAATTTTACATAGAATTGCGCATATTGATTTGTGTTAACAAGATTGTACAGGATGGTTCACTATGATGCTATCATGTACTTACCAAGTGTAAACTTTTAATTGCATTACAACTAGGGTATCCATGTCCTATGGACACATTTCAATCTAATGTATATTTTGCTTTAAAAAGTTTTTTCTTTTCTTCTTAAGACTGTTGCACCAATCAATGTTTCCCACCCATCAAAGGTAGGGGTTGGGGCAAACCCAGGGGAATTAGACACATTCTGCATATTTTTATCTAGATGTAAGTTAAGAGTGAGCCTGGAATGTTCATTCCTGTTGGCGCCATATAACCTTTTTGTGTTGGTGCGCCATAAAACCCCAATTCAACTAAAATCTTATTATTTGCATATCCAGAGCCTTGACATCACAAACTGTGATTAATACAGGTTAAATGGTGTATGCTAAAGACAGGTTTTCCATTAACTTCATGGACATGTTTGTCTTTTCCTTTTAGCCACTTGAATATATTGCTGGTTTTAATTTTAGCCTCTGTTGGAAGTCTATTGCTGTTTAAATATTCTTTTAGATCACTAAATGTTATCCATTCTCCGGAATCATCATAGTTAATTTTTAACTCCTTTAAAGCATGAATTAGGAACGCCATTTTGCAACCAGAACAATCTGTAACTAAAATCAAAATCAAAACATTATTTTAAACTTTCCGTAGTTCCTCTCAGCCACTTTTTACCCATTATTTTAAAGTTGATATGTTCATTGCAAATCAAAATTAATGAAAACTTATGGAAAACTGATTTTATGTTATAATTCTAGAAGTGTATTCTACAAACAGACATTTGGATTTGCCATATATAATAATCATACACATGTAATCTCATATGAGAATCGTGATTCTTCTATAAAAAGGAGCCACATATAATAATCATACACATATAATCCCATATGAGAATCGTGATTCTTCTATAAAAGGAGCCACATATAATAATCATACACATGTAAATGTAATCTCATATGAGAATCATGATTCTTCTATAAAAGGAACCACATATAATTATCATATAAAATGTTCCATATGATATTTATGTAATACATGTTGGACTTTCGTATATTTTTTTTAATACAAATAAACCCACAAACTTTTCGTTTTTAAAGATACACATTTTTATATAATTTTCATGATTTTTTTTCGTGTATTTTTGTGTGATTCTTATATGATACTCATATGATTCATATACAAAGATGTTCCTGTTATATAATTATCATATAATATGTATCATTCGAAAATTATGTAAGAATCATGAGGCAAAATTGGTAGTGTATTACAACTAACATGTATTGCAAATATAAATTATACAATTATAATTACAGTTGAAGCTAAGATTTTCAGAGTTTAAATTAAGATACTTATGAATTAAATAGAAAATGTAGTAATTATGATTTACTTACTGAATTATTAGTTTCCTAATGAACAAACCAACTTGAGAATGTTCATAAGACAAAATTCCAATAGACTGAAAGCAAACTGCAAACATATGGTGAGCATTAGGTAATTAGATAGGGTTTCTGGAGACGGTGGTCAGCCCAGCAGGTAGTGAGATTTATGGCCATTTAACATCTCATTTACAGTTACTAATGATTACTGTAGCTGATAAGCCGAGCATCCAGAAGAGGCTAGTTTTGGACTTGTTTGTAGGACTCTATGTAAAGAATGACTCCATACATTTATATGCAGAATTGAAAATTAGGTGATTTAACATTGTATAAAATGTAACAGACACAAATGAAAGGTGAAATATTGTGTTTTATTGTAAAATGGGTCATTCTACTCTTGTTTAAAATTATGTTTAATATTGGTATTTTGTCGATAAAAAAGTTCCAAGGAGATTCAGGAACATGCGCTATAAGATTTTCTTCCAATCCTATTAACTATATATTGTACTATTTATGTTGTATAAATGCTGAAATAAAACATACCAAGTAAAACATATGGAACAAAAAAACTTCATTTTCTAGAAGAACTGCAGTTGTTATTAAAGATGACTACTGTTTAAAACTGGTATATCAGTTTTTATTGTATACTTTCATATTGTCCCGTTTAGTTTGCATTGAGCTAAGCGTGCAATATTCTACGATATTGCACGCATTCATATTGCACGGGAACTTTTGCTCGTGCTTGCTAAGAGCCGCGAAATAGAAATAAGGAACTACTTTCAAATAAAAATAACGGAATCCTTCCTATAGTGTCAACAAAAAAATACGTGTTTTTTTTTCAACCTTTTATGGCAAAAATTGATAAAATAACTGAAATGGTCACTCACCCACTGTTTTTAACGTTATCGAATGGTAAACAAACTTTAGAAAATGGCTTGTTGTTTTTAATGACGTCATCCGACGTCGACGTCGTTTTCGCGCAAAATAATCATCCACACAAAATGAAACTGAATGGCAAGATAGGAATTCCATCAAAAGCTATACAAATAACACAAATACAATGAAAAGTAATAGTCATACAATTAACATTGATCGAAAACAATATGAAAGTATACAATAAAAAGGTTATTGAATTTGTATGGCTAAATATTACTTGGAACTCGTTGTTTTGGCGCAGGACGACTCGCAAGCTCGTCGTCCTTTGCCAAAACAACTCGTTCCAAGTAATATTTAGCCATACAAATTCAAGCTCGTCGTCCTTTGCCAAAACAACTCGTTCCAAGTAATATTTAGCCATACAAATTCAATAACCTATAATACAGAGTCTTATCTACTTGGGAAGATATTTGCAGAAAAACATATTGAATCTGAGTCAGTGCTCATAATATCCATGACACAGTCTAATATTGAATCTGAGTCGGTGCTCATATCTACGACACAGTCTCATGTTGAATCTGAGTCCGTGTTCATATCCATGACACAGTCTCATATTGAATCTGAGTCAGTGCTTATATCCATGACAGTCTAATATTGAATCTGAGTCAGTGCTCATAATATCCATGACACAGTCTCATATTGAATCTGAGTCAGTACTCATATCCATGACAAAGTCACATATTGTATCTGAATCAGTGCTCATAATATCCATGACACAGTCTCATATTGAATCTGAGTTAGTACTCATATCCATGACAATCTTATATTGAATCTGAGTCAGTGCTCATATCCATGACACAGTCTCATATTGCATCTGAGTTGCAGCTCTTGCCCATGATGCAATCTTATACTGTAATTTTCTACAAAAAAAACTATCTTGGACTAAGCGGTATAAAATAGCATTGGTACGATTACCTGAACCACACATTGTTTCTGTTTTGACCTTATATAAAAGAATACACAAATTTAGTACAACCAGGTAGTACTTTGGGAAACATGAATTTAATACTGGCCTTGGTGTATTTGTTATTTTTCATTTTAGTTTACACATATTTCATTTACATTGATTGCGAAACAAGTTCTTGCAACTTTAATCAATCACTCTCGATGGCTTCCTGGGTAGAACAAGTACTAGGCATTTTTCACTTAACCTTGTGTCCAGATCTGAGACTGTTCCAACACAATCGAGCCATCCAGCTGGACGCGGTCAAATCCATACAGAAGTTTGGTACCAAGTATGAACAGAGGTACAAACTTGTGGACACCTTAGTTATACAGATGTTTAAGGTATGTGGAATAATTACCATGGTTATGTTTAAGGTAGGGACCTAATTCATATTCTGGCATTAGGATGTCCAATGTCAGCCATATGTTAACAGATGAAGGGCCACCCTTTTTGTAGTATTATCAATTAACAAATTTAACTATCAAACATCGTATGAACATTTCTTGATAGTCACGGAGAGAAACATATATTTAAAACTGCTACTAAGTTGTATGTAAAAATAAGTATTATTTGCATAACGTAGTTCTATACTACTTTTACCACTGCTTGACTGCACGGAGAAATGAGAATTGTATAGCTGCACAACTATTGCCAGATAATTGATAAATACATTTACCTGTGGATTAATTTACCTGTTCAAAGTTTTCTACTTCATCAAAACATGGCCGGAGAACTTTAAGGAAGAGACCTAGTTCATATTCTGGCATTAGGATGTCCAATGTCAGCCATATATTTAAGGTAGAGACCTAATTCATATTCTGGCATTAGGATGTCCAATGTCAGCCATATATTTAAGGTAGAGACCTAATTCATATTCTGGCATTAGGATGTCCAATGTCAGCCATATATTTAAGGTAGAGACCTAATTCATATTCTGGCATTAGGATGTCCAATGTCAGCCATATATTTAAGGTAGAGACCTAATTCATATTCTGGCATTAGAATGTCCAATGTCAGCCATATATTTAAGGTAGAGACCTAATTCATATTCTGGCATTAGGATGTCCAATGTCAGCCATATATATTTAAGGTAGAGACCTAATTCATATTCTGGCATTAGGATGTCCAATGTCAGCCATATATTTAAGGTAGAGACCTAATTCATATTCTGGCATTAGGATGTCCAATGTCAGCCATATATTTAAGGTAGAGACCTAATTCATATTCTGGCATTAGGATGTCCAATGTCAGCCATATATTTAAGGTAGAGACCTAATTCATATTCTGGCATTAGGATGTCCAATGTCAGCCATATATTTAAGGTAGAGACCTAATTCATATTCTGGCATTAGGATGTCCAATGTCAGCCATATATTTAAGGTAGAGACCTAATTCATATTCTGGCATTAGGATGTCCAATGTCAGCCATATATTTAAGTAGAGACCTAATTCATTTTCTGGCATTAGGATGTCCAATGTCAGCCATATATTTAAGGTAGAGACCTAATTCATTTTCTGGCATTAGGATGTCCAATGTCAGCCATATGTTTAAGGTAGAGACCCAATTCATATTTTGGCATTAGGATGTCCAATGTCAGCCGTATGTTTATGGTAGAGTGAAACCAATGGTTAAGGTACTATGTGACCAATTTCAGCCAGTTGTTTAAGGTTGGTAGTATCGTTGTCTTTTAGATATAATTTAAGATATCCAATATCTTGGCCATCTTGTGTCTTTTACAAGCATATGTGTTCAGTGCAGAACATCATTATGTGATCCCACCTTGATTCCATTAAGCGATGGGAAAGTTTATATTAACAGGATTTTATAACGGATATTTCGACAATAAAACACGTCTAAAAACATTTTTTCTAAAAAAAATGCGACAACCTGTTGAAAATTTCCTTTTGTTTTTAAATTTTACAATACGCACATTTTTTAAGCAATAATTAAGGTTTTATTTCATACCCCAAGCCAACCCCGTTTTCGCTTCTCGGAGAAGGGGTTGGATGGGTTATGAAAGTTAATACTCAGATCAGGTAATGATACTGTCTTTAATGCTGCCTTTCTTACATCTCATCTGTCACATGAATGAAAATGACTGGAACCATTACAAGGATAGGTTCTTCATATTGAGGCAGTACCATCTAAACTATGTTTTAATGATCATATGTTTCAGGTAATAGACGAAGCGAAGAAAAACCTGACAGATTGGGGTTTTGTACCAGGTGATCCCTTTCCAGAAAACGAGAGTGTCAGAGAGTGTAAGTACTCTATGCCCGAAATTTCTGAAATGAAAGGCAATCTAGTTAAATCTAGTTAAATCTAGTTAAATTTGAAACAAAAAATAGTTATTATACACCCAAAACTTCAGACATGAAAGTGGCTGTGGCATGGGAAGGAAAGCAAAATGGAATATAAAAACATTGGAATTGAGTTATTATATATATATTATAAACAGAATTCAAAATAGTCGACAGCTAAAGAAACTCCCGCTTCAACATTATTTTTCTATGAATTCTACTACTATGCTGTTTTATCTGGGTGTACACCCTGTTTTTTGTGTCGAAGAAAAATGCGATACATAGGGATCACTTTGTTGTCCGTCAGTCGTTCTGTCAGTCCGTCACGAAAAGTTAATGTTGGCTATCACTTTATCACTTCTTGATATTTTTTCATCAAACTTTCGATATATACTCATCGTGACAACGTCTACATGACCATACTAAAATATAAAGGTCAAGTTCACACTGAATGTCATTATTTGGGTTAAATACTTTTTTTCTTCACCAAAACTTAACGTTGGCTTTAACTTTCTCATTTCTTGATACTTTCAATATATACTCGCCATGACAACTTCGACATGACCATACTAAAATATAAAGATCAAGGTCAGACTGAAGGTCATTATATGGGTTAAATACTCACTGTTTTCTTCACGAAAACTTAACGTTGGCTATAACTTTCTCATTTCTTGATATTTCTTCACCAAACTTACAATATTTACTCATCATGACAACGTCGACATGACCATGCTAAAATATAAAGGTCAAGTCGCACTAAAGGTCATTATATTGATTAAATACTAATTCTTTTCTTCACAAAAACTTAACGTTGGCTATAACTTCCTTATTTCTCTATATTTCTTCATCAAACTTTCAGTATGTACTTATCATGACAACATCAACATGACCATACTAAAATATACAGGTAATCTGTCAAGGTCATTTATCTGGCTCCAAAAAAACTTGTTATACTGACAAAGCGCTGACAGGCGACACACAACACACGTGTTCCACGGAACACCCGTCTAGTATTTATTTATTTCCAATATTTATCCAGCCGCGAAAACAGATGACACATTTACAATTCCATTCAACACCTCGGCTTGAGGTGAAATGATATCAAACAGGTTGGAATATTCCCAATGCCATAAACCCTGCTGGAAATCTGTTTAACAGTAATAGTTTGCTACATTTTTTGCCTGAGATTCATATTTTTTCGCCGACCTCGTTAGCTCAGTGTATTGAAATTTAGAGCTGCAGACCTTTACCTGTAATAGGTTCAAGCCCTGGCAGGGGCGCATCTGATTGGAATCTTCATCAGTGATCTCATTCTGGGATTACTCTGCCAATGTGACCTAATAAGATGAGTTTACCAGATGGAAAAGACCCATTTAATTTCTGAATATGTTTTCATACATTTATATGTTATGGATTATTGTCACTAGTGTCAGTATTTTTTTCCAGCTGTATCCAAGGTTTTAGAGAACACAGCAATGTTCGGTGACCTAGTTTTGAGACTGCCAGACATTACCCATGAAGTATATCAAAGGAAAAAGGAATGGGAGTTTCTGATTGGCTGGGCAGTGTGGTTCTCAATGGAGTCACAAGTTTTCCAGGGAGCTAATGCAAAATTACTTAATTTAGTAAGTTCTTGTATATAACACAGTTACTGTTCCTGCCTGTAAATGCATTATTCTTTCATGATTCATCTGTTTTTTGCGCACAATATGACCTATTTATGTGTCGACGTGCCATAAAACACCATTCATTCATTCTGTAAATGCATTTATTTAATGAATAAATTTATAAACATTCCACTAAGAAATTTCAATCTACAGTCTTCTACAACTTTAGCTACTTGGAAACGTTTACAGGGCAGGAAAATTTGTTTCTGAGTTATTTATCCTAAGTAATATTTAAATGGTCAAAATGATATATTGTTAAAGTATTTATCTGAATTTCTACTCATCCTGCATCAATGAGCACTCGTCATGGCGAGCAGACGAGTGGAATTTTCGTGCACTAGGTTACATTCCAATTAAACCTTAACCCTCTACATATATATCATGGACTGTTCTTTCTTTGAATTAAGACCATTCTATTTATGTGACAAACAGGTGTTTTGTGGAAATGACTGATCAGCAGCCGGACATCGTAAACCCTGTGTTTACAATGGACGCAAAAGCTATTATAGTCGTGCTTAGCAGTTTTAGGTTTAAAGTTAATTATTAAGCCGGATGCTGTTTGGCAAATAAGATGTCTTCAATAATTTCAATCAAATACACATACCTATTATGAAGATCACTGTTCCAGAATCACAAATAGATGATTACTAAGCCACATGCTCATTGACATGCTCGAAGTGAGTTTCTGTCAGATACCGATAATCAACATAATTTAAGAATTTAAGTATTTCTACCATAATATATGTAAAGTCAAAAAAAGGTCGGAGGGGTGTATTGAAATGATATAAAAGTGAATATATGACTTTAGAGAGATCATTAAATTCAAAATAAAAATCTCTGTACATGGTATCTATATCGAGGGGTGAGTGGAAAACTGATGTAACTATAAATAAATAAAGAACAAAATACAACAGTTTTACACTGCCCTCGATGTGCTCAATAGAAGTTCATAAAGTAAATGTTACACTCTCAGAGAATACAGAACATATACCACTTACTAACAGATTTGAACCTGCACCTTCGCTCACCAATATATATATATAGTTGTATATACACACTACATTTAAACATATTTCTTTTACATTGATTGCGAAGCAAGTTCTTGTAACTTATATTTATCACTGTCGCTGGCTTCCTGGGTAGAACCAGTACTAAGCCATCTTGCTCAAGGATAACCTGGCCAGGAACATTTAAGAATGGAAATGAATCTACAGCCTTTGCTCATCAATCACAATACATGTAGAGGCATCTAAACTACAGCCTTCACTCACCAATATACACACAATACATGTAGAGGCATCTAAACTACAGCCTTCACTCACCAATATACACACAATACATGTAGAGGCATCTAAACTACAGCCTTCACTCACCAATATACACACAATACATGTAGAGGCATCTAAACTACAGCCTTCACTCACCAATATACACAAAATACATGTAGAGGCATCTAAACTACAGCCTTCACTCCTCACCAATATACACACAATACATGTAGAGGCATCTAAACTACAGCCTTCACTCACCAATATACACAATACACGTGAGGCATCTAAACTACAGCCTTCACTCACCAATATACACACAATACACATAGAGGCATCTAAACTACAGCATTCACTCACCAATATACACACAATACATGTAGAGGCATCTAAACTACAGCCTCCACTAACCAATATACACACAATACATGTAGAGGCATCTAAACTACAGCCTTCACTCACCAATATACACACAATACATGTAGAGGCATCTAAACTACAGCCTTCACTCACCAATATACACAATACACGTGAGGCATCTAAACTACAGCCTTCACTCACCAATATACACACAATACATGTAGAGGCATCTAAACTACAGCATTCACTCACCAATATACACACAATACATGTAGAGGCATCTAAACTACAGCCTTCACTCACCAATATACACACAATACATTTAGAGGCATCTAAACTACAGCCTTCACTCACCAATATACACACAATACATGTAGAGGCATCTAAACTACAGCCTTCACTCACCAATATACACACAATACATGTAGAGGCATCTAAACTACAACCTTCACTCACCAATATAAATATAAGTGAAGCACCAACAGTGGTGCGAACACCAGATTTCAACATTTTAACTGAAAAATCTTAAGTAAAAAGCGGGGATAATTCAGGTAAAATACATGGCAGACTTATGGTTCTTGTCATATAACATTGTGTAATGATAATGAACATGTTGTTTGCCAAGTTTCAAAGCTTTTCGACAGCTCTTATTTGAGAAATGAGGAAACACATAAACTTTAACCAAAAACTTTTATAACCAAAATACAAATGTTTTAATCAGAAATTCTTAAGACATTACATGACATGGAAACAATATTGGGTATTCGTAATTTTATTTAAGCATCATCAAAATAAACTGACCTATCAGTGACCAGAAATTTGACACAGCGCTGTGGTCTAGTGGTAGAGCGTTGGACCCATGATCGAAAAGTCGTAGGTTCGATCCCGCCATTGCCATATGCATTGTGTCCCTGAGCAAGACACTTTATCTGCATTTGCTTAGTACTGGTTCTACCCAGGAAGACATCGAGAGTGATTCAAATAAGTTCATAGAGCTTTCGTTACAATCAATGTAAAATAAGTTTAAACTAAAGTCTGGTAGTTGATAGAATCGTTCTTTATCCTAGATGTTCAACCAAGTTAACTGTTAAAATTAAGGTATTTTCATTGTGATTATTAAAAAAAAATGCATATTTCATGCACATTCATGCACATTCATGAGCACATTCATGCAAATTGATTCACAAATTGATTCAGTATATGTATATTTCAAAGTCGAATCTTGAAAATTATCGTCGTTTTACTCTGCCAAAGATTTTTATTTTAGCGTAGAACTTAAGGATAAAAACCGAGTAACACGAATATTAATCACCTAGCGAAAATAATGTAAAATCTGAGCATTTTGGCAATGGAAAATGATGAATAAGTTAACTGCTTGTATTTCAGATGTCACAAGAATTGGATCTTATTCCTAAGGAAGAAAATTATGTCAACCCTTTTAAAGAAGCCATTGATTTACAGGTAAGTAGAAGTAGCTGGTACAATTTTGTTGAACTCCACTTGTTTTAACTTACATACAAACCTTTATTTAAAATGTTTGAAGCGCACTCCGTTGCGAAGATGGTAAAAATGCTGCCTTTGAAACCTCGTGTTTCACTGCTGCTGGTTCGAATTCCACTGGGAGCTTGATTTGTAAGTGAGAAAGTGTCTATTATTATGTATGGCAGGAGGTATACAGTACTGGTTCTTCTGAGGAATAAGAGGGTGATCTGCCTCCCACTAAAATATTGACCCTCATGTATAGCCTAAAATGTTTAAGTTTAGTCTGATCAGTTAGATGTAAAATTCTGATAGGATGACTAGTAATTTAATATAAATAAAGACATCCTGAGTTTGATCGGAGAGTTGGGCTCTGGTTAAAAATGGACAGTAAAGTACCACTATGTCTTGGAATTGTTATATTTTCAGGAATTTGAAGATTATGAAAATGCAGAGCAAGCGAGAAAAAAGAAGGCAAAAAGTGATAAAAAGGAAAAGAAAAAGAAAGAAAAGAGAAAAGGACCCAAATTAGCTGGCACACAACACACAGAGTTATGACCCCTGACTAATGTTACAAGTAAATCACAATCAAATTACACACTTAGCACGTGAAATAAGTTTACACTAACTTTATTGTGCATGGACTGGCAAGTATGAAGTTCTTTGCAATTCAATAGAAAATGTACATTAGCTTCACACAAATTCTATTGTTGCTACTCTGTACAAACATGCTTTATGAATGTGAAGTCGTGCTCTTCAAGGCGTTTATTTTCACAAAGTGGATGAGAAATCCAGATTCTTGGCATTGCAAGACTTATGTAAGGTGGCAAACAGGAAATGACACACACTGTTCTGTTAAACAAAACCAATTCAGTCAGTTGTGACGAGAAACATAGGTCATCTATGATTAATATAGACATGGAGGTTTTTACGCAGCATTATTCGTGCCTTTAATTGTTGTGCTTGTAGCGTGGACATTACTGCTTTGTTTGAATCATACCAGTATGTATATGCGATTTGTTTGATGTGCATGGTACATCAAACCAGTATATGTGATGTGTGCGATAAGGTTGATAAATCAAATCGGTATATTTGGTGTGTGTGATGTGGTTGATAAATCAAACCAGTGTGTGTGATGTGGTTGATAAAGCAAACCATGTGTGATGTGGTTGATAAACAAAACAAGTATATGTGCTGTGTGTGATAAACCAGTTTATCTGGTGATGTGATATGTGTAATAAACCATATGTCATGTGTGTGACGTGGTTGATGAACCAAACCATGAGTTTATGTGGAGTATGTGATAAACCAAGCCAGAATATGTGCTGTGCTTGATACACCAAACCATGTGTGATGTGGTTGATAAACCAAACCAGTATATGTGATTTGTGTGATGTGGTTGATAAACCAAACCAGTATATGTGATGTGGTTGATAAACCAAACCAGGATATGTGATGTGTGTGATAAACCAAACCAGTATGTGTGATGTGGTTGATAAACCAAACCGGATGTGTGAAGTGGATGATAAACCAAACGGGATGTGTGAAGTGGATGATAAATCGAACCAGTAGTTTGAAAGTTAAACCTATTGATCATGTAGTGAATGACAACTGATTTTACAATGCCTTTGTTCCCCGAGTAGGAAATCTCTTAATATGTTGGATTCATCCAGATATATCCGACATTCGATAAAGTGTGTATCATTATCAACATTATGCATATAGCAAAATGTGCACTCTGTAAGGCATCCCTAACAACATATTCAAGCAAAATACAAAGTGGGTATTAACTGATTCTAGCAAAATGTGACCAAATTTTGAAAAGTTGTATAGAAAGTGGTTATCCTAGAGACTGCTCATTTTCAAAATTTAGTAATATTCTAAAATGGTCGGCTTGTATGGTCCACGTACAAGAATAAGGACACTGCAAATCTTAACAGAGGTGTAGAATTCCTCCAGATTTGTGTTCACTTTGTCATTTTTTGTCATGCTCATTGCATTTGGTCATCTCCATGATCACTGTGATTGTAACAAAGATTCCAGGCCCATTCTGCATATTTTTTATTTCCGTGTTAATGCAGGGTGAATCTATGTTCATTCCTGTTAGCATCCTGTGACCTTTTTGTGCCCACAACACCCAATTCAACAAAATTGTTTGAACACAATGAAGATGAAAAATCCATTCCAGAATGTATTTAGTCAATTCTCTCATATTTTCCATTTAACCCTTAACCCGCTATATGAACAGCTTATATTGTAGTATTAATTTAGACTGTGTTTTATCTAGAGGTTACCCCGACCTTGTTTAAAATGTTGAATCTTAGTGTTGTTAATATGAAAAAGGCACGGCCTAAATGGGGATTTATCCAGTTTGAGTAATAAACTTAAAATTTCAAACTGTAAAATTAAGGATACTGCACTCATCCTCCTTTTACATGTAAAAATATATCGAGATTCACTAGCCTAATAAATTGGCTCCTATATGCATTCTTTTTTTTATTATTCTATGTTCTATGTAACTAACTCACCAATACGAAAAAATTTAAAAAAGCATTAAACGTGCATTTTTAACACACTACTAGATTCACGTGCATGTGTTCAGTATGGACCATTCATACAAACTCTGTCAATTTCAGATAAGTTCAGAATCAATCGAGATGTTGCAAAGGTGCATGAACGTAGGTGCAGTGGTCAGGTTCTCAACGATATCCCAACATACTGTTGTTTTGTTTGATCAAATCTACACCTATATCAATGCGCACCCCATCCCCACAACCATCCCCTAACCATCCCCCATCCCATCATCACCACCACCCGAATATATTTTTTTTACATATCTCTGCGTTTTGGATTATTTGGATATTAAAATTTAAATTTGAACAATCATTTATAATAAAACAATTTAGATTAAATCCAGATACACAGATGAAATATCAATAAAAAAAAAACTGAAATGAGGTCACAATAAAAAGTTGCTGGATTCTCATCCCCTCCCTCCTCGAGTTGCCTTTTGATCTCAGATTTCTTTAAAACGACAGCATTTTTGGATTAAAACTGATAAAAATAAAATTAAAATTTCACACCCTGCCCCCAAATGTTACTATAATTTGTATGAGATTCTAATAATAATTTTATATCGGCCCCGAGTTTCTATACCCGCCCCGCACCTCCTCCCCACACCAACCCCACCCGCACATTGTTTTAGCCATGTTTTCTGATGGTATATACTGGCTATATAATTTATTATTGTCTGAAAAATCGAACAGTCGAGCTTCGCTGTTCTCCAACAGCTCTTTTTTTATTATAAACTGCGTATTAAATTCTTAATTAGTGGTGGGAAAAAAAAGAATCCAATTCTAATAATATATAAATTACATGTATTGTCAAAATTATTCATGGAAATGCTGGAAACTGGAGCCCGATTAAGATTTTTAGTCATTGGTTCATAGATCCAGTCCATAAGACTCCTTAAATTAATTACTCCTTTATTTAATAAGTCCATATTTAATAAGTCCATCAAATAGTTTATAATTATTATTGCAGAGAAGAGAAAAAAAAAACACAAAAACTTGGGGACTTGAACTTGGATCTTCTGCATAGAAGTCGGGAGCTGTAACCATTAGGCCATGGCATCAAACGCGCGACGTCATAATTAAATAGTATAATATATGGTAATGCTTTAGTCTGATGCTGTGACTCCTGATACTCGCGCAAGACCTGAATACTGTGAATAGTAGCATCAGTAGTGCTTATTAAACTGCAAAGTCAATTGAAATTGTCCTATTTAGTCATATTTATCGATTATTGGTCGATAATTGGTCACTGGCGAGACAGTCAGTACTGATTTATCCTCATCGATTGCGGACATTAACGAAAAGTTCCGATGGCATTGATCGTATATAGTTGGACAATTCCGTCATTCTTCGGTCATACCGAGATGCTGCGAATGGCACCGGACAAGGGACATCGCAGAGGAGGCCAGAAGACAAATTACTGGTTTCCTGTTCCGTATGCTTGACTCTCATATACTTGGTTGAAATCGGAAACCAAAGGGATAATTTTTTCAGACTCATAGTATGCAGACAAAAGTTGATACCGTTAAGGGGATTTTCATCCCCTATTAGCTGTTGATTTTATCTTGGTGGTAGAATACAACCACTGCACATGCTGCTAGAGGTAGATGGGTAGGACCCCACGTTCATGTTCATTTTGTCATTCAAGGTGTTACTCATGACGAGGCATATGCAAACATGGAAATGTGGCTCTTACGACAGAGTTTTCAGCAATTCTGCAGATTAGAAGGTTCTAAGCCCTTTTACAATATTTTGTCTTGATGTACCACTCACATAAACACACTGTCACATGCAGAGGGGTATGACCCCGCCATTCATATTCATTTTGTCATTTTTTATCATGCTCATTCAAGGTGTTCCTCATGACACCGCGTATGCAAACATTGAAACGTGGCTTCATCGTAAAGGGAATGTCTACTATAGAATTTGCAGCAACTCTGCAGTTCTGCAGGTAAGAAGGTTCTAGGTCCATTCTCCATATTTTATCTTGATGTAAACGGAGGATGGCCTGGCACGTTCATTCATGTTAGGTGCCATATAACCTTTGCCTTAAAACCCAATTCATTTGGTAAATAGAGGGTGAGACGGCATGTTTTTTAGCTCTACTGATCAGAGATCAGCAGAGCTTATGCCGTGGTGTGGTGTCCGTCGTCCGTCCATCCGTCTGTCTGTCCGTCTGTAAACTCTTTTTTGTAGCGACTACTCCTCTGAAACTACTGAATGGATTTTCATGAAACTTTACAGAAATGTTACTCATGAAATCTAGTTGATCCTAGCAAAAATTCCAGTTGATGTGAAATCCAAGATGGCCACCAAAACTAAAAATAGATTTTTAAAAAACAAGTTTGTAGCGACTACTTCTTGAAAACTCTAAGTGATATTGAATGGGACTTTTTCTAAAATGATCAGCATGACATGATGTTGGTCCTTGTCGAAAATCGTTTTGATTCGACTTTAAACATGGCTGCCAGCGGCCATCTTTGTTTACCTACAGTTATTTAGTAAAAACTGGTAGCGACTACTCCTCTGAAACTACTCAACGGATTTCCATGAAACTTCACAGGAATGTTGCTCTTGATGTCTAAATGATCCTAGCAACATTTCAGGTTGGTCGGAAATTCAAGATGGCCACCACAGCTATGGGACTTTTTCTAAAATGATCAGTATGGAATGATGTTGATCCTTGCCGAAAATTATTTTGATTTGACGTTAAACATAGCCGCCAGTGGCCACCTTTGTTTACATAGAGTTATATAATGAAAACTTGTAGCGACTACTCCTCTGAAACTACTTGACGGATTTTCATGAAACTTCACAGGAATGTTGCTCTTGATGTCTAATTGAAGCAAAACTTCAGGTCGGCCGTAAATTCAAGATGGCCGCCACGGCTAAAAATAGATTTTCAAAAAACAAGTTTGTAGCGACAACTTCTTGAAAACTATAAGTGATATTGATATGGGACTTTTTCTAAAATGATCAGCATGACATGATGTTGGTCCTTGTCGAAAATTGTTTGGATTTGATGTTAAACATGGCGGCCAGCGGCCATCTTTGTTTACATAGAGTTATCTAGTGAAAACTTGTAGCGACTACTCCTCTGAAACTACATGATGGACTTTCATGAAACTTCACAGGAATGCTGATCTACCTATCAAAAACCTATCAGTAGAGCTTCAAGGTCATTGACCTCTTGTTTATTTAAAACTTGCTGCATCCAAATAATTTTTCTAGGTATCGTGCAGTTCTGCAAATCAATAAATAAAATTTCAAACCATATTATATTTGCATATTACTTAATATTGTTGATTATATTGCACCGATAATGTATTTAAACCAAAGTATGAATAATGAAGAAGATTAAAAATCTCTCAAGTTGTTATACCTTTCTATTATATGCAAGCTGGTTTTAAGTTAAATGACATTTATTTTTTTATGCTCGATAACTACTTCAGGATTTCTGTAGGCCCCTTTAAGGGAGAAGTCCAGTTTTAGCTTTATTTCTTTGAGACAATGAATATCTTGTTTATGGTTCTATATTTTAAATGCACATTTTAGTATTTTAAACATTCCTGTTCAAAATAATAGATTTTTGTTGAATTAGAATAAATTATTATGTTATATGATTATGTCGTGTTCTTCATGTCACTGTTCACATGGTCCATAATCTTAAAATCATACTCATCAAAGTCCAAAATCATACACATAAAAGTCCAAAATCATACACATCAAATTCTAATATCATACACATCAAATGCATACACATCAAAGTCCAAAATCATACACATCAAAGTCCAAAATCATACACAGCAAAGTCTAAAATCATTCACAGCAAAGTCTAAAATCATAGCAGTCTAAAAGCATACACCTCAAAGTATAAAATCATACAGAGAAAAGTCTAAAATCATGCACAGTAAAGTCTAAATTTATAAACAGAAATGTCCAAAATCATAAACGGCAACATCATACGCAGCAAAGTCTAAAATCATACACAGCAATAAAATCGGCAAAGTCTAAAATCAGACACAGCAAATTCTAAAATCATACACACCAAAGTCTAAAATCATACACATCAAAGTCTAAAATCAGCAAAGACTAAAATCGTACACATCAAAGTATAAAATAGCAGTCTAAAATCATACACAGCAATAAAATCAGCAAAGTCTAAAATCAGACACACCAAAGTCTAAAATCATACACATCAAAGTCTAAAATCGTACACAGCAAAGTCTAAAATCGTACACATCAAAGTCTAAAATCGTACACAGCAAATTCTAAAATCATACACACCAAAGTCTAAAATCAAACACGGAAAAGTCTAAAATCGTACACATCAAAGTCTAAAATCGTACACACCAAAGTGTAAAATCATACACACCAAAGTCTAAAATCAAACTCAGAAAAGTCTAAAATCGTACATATAAAGTCTAAAATCGTACACACCAAAGTCTAAAATCGTATAGCAAAGTATCAAATCGTACACATCAAAGTCTCATAATCGTACACAGCAAAGTCTAAAATCGTACACAGCAAAGTCTAAAGTCGTACAGCAAAGTATAAAATCGTACACATCAAAGTCTAAAATCATACACATCAAAGTCTCATAATCGTACACAGCAAAGTCTAAAATCGTACACATCAGTCTAAAATCGTACAAATCAAAGTCTAAAATCGTACACAGCAAAGTCTAAAATCGATCAAAGTCTCATAATCGTACACAGCAAAGTCTAAAATCGTACACAGCAAAGTATAAAATCGTACACATCAAAGTCTAAAATCGTACACAGCAAAGTCTAAAATCATACACATCAAGGTCTAAAATCATACACGTAATCATACACACCAAAGTCTAAAATCGTACACAGCAAAGTATAAAATCATACACAGCAAAGTCTAAAATCATCCACAGCAAAGTCTAAAATCGTACACAGCAGTCTAAAATCATACACATCAAAGTATAAAAGTATACACAGCAAAGTATAAAAGCATACACAGCAAAGTATAAAATCATACACAACAACGTCTAAATCATACACTGCAAAGTCTAATTCATACAAAGCAGTTTAAATCAGCAAAGTCAAAAATCATTCACAGAAAAGTCTAAAATCATACACATCAACGTCTAAAATCACTGAAAACAAACACATCAGAGTCAGTCATACACAGAAAAGGCTAAACTCACTGAAAACAAACACATCAAAGTCAATCATAAACAGCAAAGTCTAAAACCATACACATCAACATCTAAAGCATACACATCAGTCTAAAATCATACACATCAAAGTCTAACACTAAAATCATCAAAAGCAAAGTCTAAAACCATACACGTCAACGTCTAAAATCGTACACAGCAAAGTCTAAAATCATCCACAGCAAAGTCTAAATACATCAAAGTCAATCATACACAGCAAAATCTAAAACCATACACATCGACGTCTAATTCATACACAGCAAAATCATAAACATCAAAGTATAAAATCATACACAGCAAAGTATAAAATCATACACAGCAAGGTCTAAAATCATCCACAGCAAAGTCTAAAACCATACACAGCAGTCTAAAGTCGGACACAGCAAAATCTAAAATCATCCACATCAAAGTCTAAAACCATACACAGTAGTCCAAAAGCATAAACATCAAAGTATAAAATCATACACAGGAAAGTCTAAAATCATCCACAAAAGTCTAAAACCATACACAGCAACTAAAATCATACACATCAGCGTCTAAAGTCGGACACAGCAAAATCTAAAATCGTCCGCAGCAAAGTCTAAAATCAGTCATCAACGTCTAAAACCGTACACAGCAAAGTCTAAAATCATCCACAGCAAAGTCTAAAATCATACATCGCAGTCTAAAATCATACACAGCAAAGTATAAAATCATAACACAAACACATCAGCGTCTGAAAACGTACACAGCAAAGTATAAAATCATCCACAGCAAAGTATAAAATCATCCACAGCAAAGTATAAAATCATACACCGCAAAGTATAAAACCATACACAACAACGTCTAAAATCATACACTGCAACATCTAAATCATACACATCAAAGTCTAAAATCGATAAAGTTTAAAATCGTACACACTGAAATTTAAAACATACATGTCATGACAAAGTCCAACATCACACAAAAAAGTGAAAGAATGTATAATAGTCGAGCGGGAAATGTTGAATTCACATACACAGTCGCCCATAACGTGCATACACAAGTCTCCCCTTAACACGCATAAACGGTCGCCTAAAACACGCATACACAGTCGCCCATAACGTGCATACACAAGTCTCCCCATAACGCGCATACACAGTCTCCCCATAACACGCATACACAGTCGCCCTTTAACACGCATGCACAGTCGCCCCATAACGCGCATACATAGCTAACAACAATTACACGGAAAAATAGAAGCAACGCATGTGAAACCACACATAAAATAGTTGACAGACAATAGAGGTGTCGCCTTGGAATGGTCGGTGGCAACAGGATGGCTGGAATTTATACCAGGTTCTAAGGCCTCTGTCAAACCTCAGGCTTACCCTTTTGTCATCCCAAAAAACGGGACTGTAAATAAAGAAATTGCCGTCAGGCTATATCCTCTAACGAACTAGGCAGCATTAAAAGGCAATATAAGTATAACAAAATCACGAGTAGACAAGGGCGAGTTTGAGTATACAAAATCACGAGTAGACGAAGCGAATTTGAGTAGACAAAATCACGAATAGACAAGGGCGAGTTTGAGTAGACAAAAGCACGAGTAGAGAAGGAGTTCGAGTACACAAAAACATAAGTAGACAAAGGCACGAGTTTCGAGTAGGTAAAATCACTAGTAGGGACGAGCTAGTTTGAGTACACAAAATCACGAGTAGACAAAGGCAAGTTTGAGTAGACAAAAGCACGAGTAGATAAAGGCACGAGTTTCGAGTAGACAAAATCACGAGTAGACAAGTGCGAGTTTGAGTAGACAAAAGCACGAGTAGACAACGGCGAGTTTGAGTAGATAAAATCACGAGAAGACAAGAGTGACTAGACAAAGGTACGATTTTCAAGTAGGTAAAATCACGAGTAGACAAGGGTGAGTTTTGAGTAGAAAAAGGCACGATTTTCGAGTAGGTAAAATCACGGGAAGACGAGAAGGAGTTTGAGTAGACAAAGGCATGAGTTTCGAGTAGACAGAATCACGAGTAGACGAGGGCGAGTTTGAGTAGACAAAGGCGCGAGTTTCTGAGTAGGTAAAATCACAAGTAGACAAGGGCGAGTTTGAGTAGACAAAATCACGAGTAGACCAAGGCAAGTTTGAGTAGACAAAAGCTAGAGTAGACAAAGGCTAGTTTGAGTAGACAAAATCACGAGTAGACAAGAGCAAGTTTGACTAGACAAAATTACGAGAAGGCGAGAGCTAGTTTGAGTAGACGGGCACGAGTAGACAAAGGCGAGTTTGAGTAGACAAAATCACGAGTAGACAAGAGCGAGTTTGAGTAGACAAAATCACGAGTAGACAAGGGCGAGTTTGAATAGACGAAAGCACGAGTAGACAAAGGCGAGTTTGACTAGACAAAATCACGAGAATACAAGAGCTAGTTTGAGTAGAAAAGGGCACGAGTTTCGAGTAGGTTAAGTCACGGGTAGGCAAGGGTGAGTTTGAGTAGACAAAGGCACGAGTTTCGAGTAGGTAAAATCACGAGTAGACGAGGGCGAGTTTGAGTAGACAAAGTCACGAGTAGACAAGGGCGAGTTTGAGTAGACAAAGGCGCGAGTTTCGAGCAGACAGTATCACGAGTAGACAAGGGCGAGTTTGAGTAGACAAAAGCACGAGTAGACAAGGGCGAGTTTGAGTAGAAAAAATCACGAGTAGACAAATGAGAGTCTGAGTAGACAAAACCAGGAGTAGACAAGAGCGAGTTTAAGTAGACAAATGCACGAGTTTCGAGTAGGTAAAATCACGAGTAGACAAGGGCGAGTTTGAGTAGAAAAAATCACGAGTAGACAAATGAGAGTTTGAGTAGACAAAACCAGGAGTAGACAAGAGCGAGTTTAAGTAGACAAATGCACGAGTTTCGAGCAGACAAAATCATGATTAGACAAAAGCACGAGTAGGCAAAGGCGAGTTAGGGTAGACAAAATCACGAGAAGACAAGAGCGAGTTTGAGTAGACAAAGGCCAGAATTTCGATTAGGTAAAAGCACGAGTAGGCAACGGCGAGTTTGAGTAGACAAAGTCACGAGTAGACAAAGGCGAGTTTGAGTAAACAAAAGCACGAGTAGACAAGAGCGAGTTTGAGTAGACAAAGGCTTGAGTTTCGAGTAGACAAAATCACGAGTAGACAACGGCGAGTTTAGGTAGACAAAAGCAGTAGTAGACAAGGGCGAGTTTTGACTAAGCAAGCATCTTATAAATTAATAAATAAACGCCACTCTTCATTGTACCAGTATATAATAGAGCATGAGTTTTGCACGTGTACGGGGAGATAATGCACGAGCGTACACGTGCAAGACTCATGCTCTATTGTATTTGTACCACAATAACTAACATATACTCTGTATATCCTCGGGTATTACACGATGCATACTGTGTATTTAGGATATTGTGGTACAATTCTTATTTTCGGTATACCATCGGTCATATAATCTGTTTACCCTGTAGTTACCTGGTGCCCCTAATTATTTATTTATGCTTCTCTTCAGGTGCACATGTGCATCGTGCTAACTATCGTAAACACGCTGGTTGTCAAAACGCGTTTAACACATCTTATCACTCGTCATAAAACCCCAACCCCACACATATACGAAATAACCCTTAGTTAAAGTAGTCTGCACCACACTAATAGGGAACAGATGGTAGTAAATTCTGTCCCTGCAGTATAAGTGATATGACCCGGGATGCGTACACAGAACAAGGCTCACGGATAGGGGCACCAATTGCGTGCTCTAATAAAATCGCGGGGAAAAAAAAGAAAATTGTTTTCTGTTTCAAATGTGAAAAACAAAATGCGTTCCAAGTTTGGTGGAGTAAAACGGGGAAAAAAACACGATTTTATCCTCCATCTGAAATTCTGCAGCCTCCCGCCGAGATCCGCCCCTGTGATACTTGCCAAAAGTTGTGAAATATGACCCCAGCCCGTTTGTTGAACACTTCTGCACGCACAGTAGGCGAGCAACAAAGCGACTTTGTTGTATGTTTATATAGTTCCTCATGCAGAAACGAATCCTGAAACTCTGAGATAAATTGTGTGGAAAAAAGCGGAAAGGAGAGAAGATATTCAAAGTCCAAGTAAGTAAAGTTTGTTAATGACATAAATAAAGTTGAAAAGAGTTAACATTTTTGCATGTGAACTATTTATTTTTGTTTGCTTTGGTACTATATAAACATTAGTGTCATAGAGCAGACGGCGTCGCAGGATTATGTCGTTCGTCGCCATGGTCATAGTAACATTTATGGAATTTTTTACGAATCAAATATTTTATTCACTCAGTTCATTACAGTACATCATGAGGTAAACGAGAACTATTATATAGAGAGAAGCCGAGGTTTTAGTGTTTTGCCCAAACTTTGAGGCAAATTTACGGGACTCTTAGACAGAATATTGGCAGGAAAGTTTCGGACAAGACAATTTTGCGATCTGTTTTACGAATGTCGCGCAATAAAAACAAATCATATGCATACAAAGGTAACTCATTTTGTCTAACAACTCTCTATTATAAAGATTTTGTTTTATTAGTTTGTTTAGATTTGTATAACTGCATCTTGTTTGTTCCTATATAACATGCAATGTATGTTAAAAGAACTAGTTCGTATGCAATTTGAAGACATTAGATTTCGGCTAGAGTTTTTTCTTTTACGGAAATCCACTATTTTGAAATTAAATAAAGTGATTTTAAAATATATTTCGGGTTTGTGTTTATAGCTCATTATAACGGCATGGGAATTGTTTTTGTTTTGAAAATAATTTCCGATGAAAATGAAGCAAGACTGTTGTACGTCACTTGACGATTTCTCTATACTACGTGTATGTCAATTTACTCCAATTTTAATATTAATGTTACCCTTTTATATATTTGGAAAGCATTCAGACTGCATGTTTTTCTCTGTTTTAATGTATTAGGCATTTTATAACGGTGATACAAACGGCGCGTTACAGGTGTTTTACTCTGTAAATGATTTTAAAAAATCTGTTGATTATTTTTTTTATTAATCTATGAAGACATTTCCCGTATTGTACTTACTCAGTTGTATAAACTCGCTAATTTCCGTAAGCTATCGGAAAATAATGACTTACTTTTGAAGAAAACGAGGCAGTTACGTTGACGGTTCTGAAATATTCTTCATACGTTATTTACGTAAAATCACATTCCTATACAATTTCATTTTATAATTAGAATAAGTTAAACGTGAGCGCTTTAAAGTTGTTGTGTTGTAAATATAAGAAAATTATCAACCAAACAATGCAAACTCAAAGTGCTTCCTTTCAAATGGACACATGGCAATTTTGAAGTTTGTATCAAACATTAAAATTAGTGTCTCCATTTATTATTCCAGTATCATTTTGACTTTAAAAGTGCTGGCATGTAATTAAATAAAATAAAATGTTTTTAGTCTTTATTCTACTACAGGTTAAAGTATATTATTGGTGCAATATAATCACCAGTTAGCAATATGCAAAAATAATTAGCATTATATTATCCTTATTAGTATTATTAATGGGACGCCGTGAGTTTTTAAAAAAATCAAGATTGCCATGTGTCCCTGAAAATGATCATCAACATCATATTGTGGTCATTTGCTATATACTAAGACCAATCTATGTGTATACTAAGTTTCATTCAAATCTTCCAATGAATTACCATGTTAACCCAGGACCTTTCTAGAGATGGCCAAACGCTCTGTTATAGCTCCACAATGCCGTAGGGATCTGGCGTGGCCGGTGCCACTGAGTTCTTGAGCAAGACACTTTCGCTTAGCCTCGTCTGTCGAATAGGGACGTAAACCGGTCGGTCCCGTGTATGGGAGTCTATGCTTCGAGCACGCTAAAAAACCACTGGAATCTAGTTGATCGTAAGAGCAGGACATGTTCGATTCCCCTTACCGCCTTCTTTCTGGGTCGGCTCTAAATAGCATATACTGTGTTGATGAACCATTACACAGCATTTAGCTCATACAACGCCGAAAATACCAATAGGCGTGAGGCAGCATTAATCTTTTGCAAACTTGGCATTTTCAAATATATTGTAAGAATATCTGACAGGAGCAACTGTCGTCTGCAATAGCCCGCGTCCGAACATCGGTTTGGTTGAAACCTAATTGTTTTTCCATCAAGGTTACCAAAGGTCGACATCAGGTGGTTTCAGGAAGATTAATGATGGTATGAACAAGGCAACTTGTGTGTGTGTGTGTGTGCGTGCGTGCGTGCGTGCGTGCGCGCGAGAGATATTTGACTTTGTGATTCAAAATATCAACTGCTTGTTTTCATTTCATTAAATAATTCACATTCACGTTTCTTCATTTGCTGTGATGTCGCATCGAGTAAATCTTAAATTAGTAAAGCTTTTAAAAGGAAATCAAATATAACCAAACATTGATGATCTAGGTGTGCAATCATTTTACTGTATAATTCAGATGCGCTTCGGTCAAAACATAACCAGTCTCCAAAAGTCGTGGGTTCGATTCCCGTCACTGCCATATGCGTTGTGTCCCTGAGCAAGACACTTTATATGCATTGCTTAGTACTGGTTCTACCCAGGAAGACACCGAGAGTGATTCAAATAAGTTCAAAGAGCTTTCGTTACAATCGATGTAAAATAAATAAGTTTAAACTAAAACATAACCAACTATCGTTCCCAACTCCCCCATTGGGTACTGGAAATTGAATACCATGATTTTTATTCGAACGGGTATCGAGAAGAACGGGTATCGGGAAGAACGGGTATCGAGATTTTTATTCGAACGGGTATCGAGAAGAACGGGTATCGAGAAGAACGGGTGTCGAGAAGAACGGGTATCGAGAAGAACGGGTGTCGAGAACATGACATTCGTCATCGTCTCCATTATTGTCAGTTTTTGTTAATCACCATTCCCTGTCCCATTCCATAATAAAGATCGTAAAACACCATTCGTTTATTCTGATGCGTTTCAAAAACACGGCTGAGAGTCTACTGTTGAGTGTTCTTCACTATAATTGTATGTTTATATGTTCAGCAATGGCTACTATAATAAACACTCCATCTATTTATGGTTTTGAACTTTTAAATGTTCTACATTCATCCTTACACGCGAGGCAATCATAATTCATGAAGATATAAAACAGAAGCTAATGTGCTCATTTTTCATTCTAATGTCAAACAGGGGGGTATTTTTGAGCAATAAATACACAGATACACTACAGATACACTTTATGGATCTGGGATGTTGATGCTACTAGTCATAAACATAAGTGTGGTGTAATAATAATCTCGCAAGACGGAATATACAGTCTGTAGTGTGATCCGGATGAAGGTGGCACGTGATTATAGGTAATAATCATTATATTATTATTTTTATTTTTTTTTGTTATGTGTACGGAGCGTGTATTTATGGGATCGTGTAATTATGGGATCTTGTACTGGAATGTAATCCGGGTGTATCGGAGTCAATGCTCTGAGCACGTTAAATAATTATGTGTCTATTTCATAGCAAGAGTAGAGTATGGTTCCCTCCTTCCATTCTCTCTGGAATTGCTCGAAATAACCTAAGCAATTAATTAGCTAGACTTTCAGGGACGGTAATTTGTATGCCGTTTGTTGCTGCAACTTTTGTAAGTCATTGCAACCTAAGAAGCATCCTATTCAATTTGTTTTTCTTAATTGCCGTTATGTGTCGATGAGGCGTTAACTTTTGTTTCTTGTACTCGGAGAAACGAGTCACTGGAATATTGATATTCTTTCTTGGTATTAAAGGGGGTACATCAGGATTTTTTTTAGAAACATGTTAAATTATAAAATTGTTCCAGTTCATGATAAAACACTTATATCAATCAAAATATGATGTTAGAACCATTTTGTTAATATCTAAACTTTGAAAACACGTATAGCTAGAACGGAATCGGACGTAAAATGTTGAAATTAACCCTGGTGCGTCTTCTAGGATAGCATGTATTACTGTGCAGAATGAATTTCTTTGCAAATAAAGGATAAGTTTTAGGCTCATTCATTATGTTTTGGCCAAGTAGAATAGAAAATATCAATATTTGTCAGTTTTAAGTCGGACACCTAGACCCCCATGAAAAGCCTGATGTACTCCCTTTAATATCCAAATTGATAACATTCTAAACGTAGTGTATCTGGTGTCTCGATCGCATCAGGATTCATCTTTCCATACCTACGCGTAAATTGTTTTTCAATGCTTACACCCTACACCATCTTGATAAATGTTTTGTAACAGGAACAAATGGAAATACTTCTTCAGAAGATACAATCGTAATAGAATTTGCAGCAACTCTGCAGTTCTGCAGGTTAGAAGGTTCTAGGTCCATTCTCCATATTTTATCTAGATGGAAATGGTGGATGAGCCTGGCATGTTCATCCCTGTTTGGCGCCATATAACCTTTCTTGTGGTGGTGCGCCGCAAAACCCCAATTCAATTCAATTCAATCGTAATTTCCAAAATCTAGCGGTGATACATATTTCTGATAAAGATTTCGAAGCTCTCTCAAAATTTCTTAACTCTCTGCCTTGAACTGAACTAAATCAACAAACTACTCAATAGTTCATACCCCTCCAACCGCAAGATGGCCTCCGGGATATACCAAATTAATAAATCCAGAGTGATCACGCGGTTACGCAACTGCTCGGGAGTTAACGTTTCCTAAAAGGGTTTAATTCCAAGCAACCTTAAATACTGTTTAAAATATTCATTTAATTGATCTGGCTCCTGCTTATTCGAGAGAGTATGCACTGACTTGCGTTATTTAAAGATCAAACCCCATTCTACATTACAGCCCTTCGCCTCCTTTTCGCCACCCAGAAAACAGGCTACTGATCCATCGTGCCATATAAAGTCGCGATATAGTGGGAAATATCTTTGCATTTTAGCATGCATATCGTGCATAAGTTGGGATATATAGGGAAATATCGTTATCGTTGGCATGTATATGGTGCAGTAAGTGTGATATAGTGGGGAGTATCGTTGCCGTTAGCATGTTTATCGTTATAGTGTGACATATCGTGGCGTTAGCATGTATATCGTACAGTAAGTCGCGATAAAGTGGGGGCATATCGTTACCGTTAGCATGTTTATCGTACAGGAAGTCATGATAGACTGGGAAATATCGTTGTCGTTAGCATGTATATCGTTATAATGGGACACATCATTGCCGTTAGCATGTATAGCGTACAATAAGTTGCGATAAAGTGGGAAATGTCGTTAGCATGTATATCGTTATAATGGGACATATCGTTGTCGTTAGCATGTATATCATTATAGTGGGACACATCGTTGCCGTTAGCATGTATAGCGTACAGTAAGTTGCGATAAAGTGGGAAATGTCGTTAGCATGTATATCGTTATAATGGGACATATCGTTGTCGTTAGCATGCATATCGTAAAGTAAGTTGCGATAACGTTGAAAATATCGTTACCGGTAGCATGTATAAAGCGTTATAGTAGGAAATATCGTTGCCGTGTATCATTATCTCGTACAGGGAGTCACGATATCATGTGAAATATCGTGGCGTCAGTAAGCTGCAATAACGTGGGAAATATCGTTGCCGTTAGCATGTATGTCGTTATAGTGGGAAATATCGTTGCCTAGCATGTATATCGTACAGTAATTTGCGACAAGTGGGAAATATCGTTTGCCGTTGGCATGTATATCGTTATAGTAGTGGATCGTTGCCGTTAGCATGTATATCATCATGATAACTAAGTATTCTGCAATAACTGTATCGTGATCAATACGTCATGGTAATAAAATAATATGTGTCGTCCGATGTAATTATGTATCAGATTTGTTTCTGTTTCAGATTCACTGAATATCTGATTTAGCTGGCAGGACTGAAATTCAAATAGTTTGCAAGCATTATCTACTAATTTGAATAATGGTAAGTGGCACATATATTTACTAGCACAGTTTCTTATGTATGCTTGCAACAGTTCATACATTAGTGCGTTATCTCTTCAGTTCAAGCCAAGACGAGTTAATGTAAAAGGCAATGGATTGCGATGAAACTTAGCACATATACTTAACACATTCCTAAGTATCCAGCTGTATAATTGTTATAATTTATTTCTGAGAAAACACATTGATTTGAAAGCTTCACTATTTGTTCACGCGATCAGAGCATACGATTTAAACTCGTTTTATATTTCTCCAAAAATACAAGTTTATCGAAAAAATATACAAAACAATGAGAATATTATTGTTATATTCTTAGGTGGGTACTTGGGAATTTTGACTAGTATACAGATGTCCTTTGATTGGTGCCTTTTCAAATGTGTGGTTTTACTTTAATATTAAACCTCAGCGTTTCGTCTGCTTCAAGATAAGGGTTTCAGTATTCTGACCAATCGCTGATCTTATTTTTACAGGTACAGATATTAACCAGTATTCAAAATTTGACATTTATGAATAATAGTTTTGTTCTAAAATGTATAGAAAATAAATACATTATATAATCATTTTGATATATATCTGTATAGGGTAATGTTTAGTTTATTTACGTGCCAAATGTTATGGGTTAAAAATGCTTTATTATTTTGAAATTTGCGATTAAACCTCTCTGAGTAGTATAATGTATAAAATGATCAGAAAAGTTTCTCTGGGGCCATTTTGTTTTTGTTATACTCAAGCAGGGGAGTAAGTTTACGAAAGCTGATGAACGTCAAATTATTTCTTGTTAAAACTGAGCTCCAAAGTCCTAGATTTAAAAATAGAAATTGTCAGATATTTATATTATATATTTAGTACCATCTAACATTAGCATCTTATTTGAATAATGAACTTGATTGGTTATCGAAAGAAAACACCATTATATCACAAGCACCTTTTCTGCCAGGAGCTAAAAATAGCGGGCAGGTTCCCCCAAATCCGCTACATATGACATTTTTTGGAAATCTTTCTTCTACGATTTTAAAGAAGTTTACACAACAAAATTGTAAATATAACTTTAAAGGGAGTACATCTTGGGGATTTATGGGTCTGGCTTAAATTTGACAAATAATGATATTGGGCCAAAACATATGAATCAACCTAAAAATGACTCTTTATTTACAACCAAATTCATTCGGCACATTAATATATGCTATCCTAGGTTACGCACCAGGGTTAATTTATGCAATTTAAGCCCAATGTCATTCAAATTATATGGTGAATTCAAATTAAAGACCTTGTCAACGCTGTGCCATCACCATTTTTTGATTGATATGGCATTTTCATCATCAACTGGAATATTTTTAAAAAAAATAGATTTATTTAGAACAAGCCTGATTTACCCCTCTTTAATTGACAACATGTCATTATTCTGATATTTTTAAAGCAATTGTGAGCTGATATATAGGTTTTTAAACTTGACCTAGTTTGTATTGAGGCAGATAGAAAAATCCAAAATGGCGGATCCTCTGTCATGGTTAATTGGCGGCGCGCCAGAAGCGCGATTGTGATTGGTTTTTGATGCTGCATATGGAGCAGCACGTGCCTTGTTGTTGTTGTTGTTGTTGTAAAAATGTTGGGGGTAAAAGACTGGCCAAAATGTTGGAGGTAAAAGACTGGCCATAAGATCGTGTTGTATTGAAATTGCTGTATTGAAATTTGCGCTTTGTCATAGGTCCATATAACAGCTACAGCTTTGAAACTTTATACAGTTGTTCTACATCATAACATGACCCAGCACATCACTCTGTGCTGCTTTCTGCAAAAGTTATGCCCCTTTTTGAACATAGTATATTGGTTAAGTTTTCCGTTAAGGTCCACTTTTTAGCCAGTATGTTTTTGGAACAAATTACGACTTCTTGTCGTCCCTTGATCGGCGTCTGCGTATTTGGTTAAGTTTTATGTTATGGTGCACTTCTTTCAGTAACTATAACAGATACAGCTTTGACACTTTGCTTGAGCATGCTATTTCCTGACGCAGGCCATGCAATACTGGTTTCCACTACTGGTTTCTAATAGCACCTGAGCACACTGGTGGTACTCAAATACACATTGGCGTTATCGGTCTTGGTCGAGACCTTTTTTGGGTCTTCTTAAAGAAACTAACTCGCCAAATAACGGCAAAATTACACTATAAAACCGTGTATCAAAACTCTATCCAGGTGTTCAGGTCATGTAATACTGTGTATGTGCCGATTAAAAGTAAAGGTTTGTTCGCACGCGTTCTAAAATCCCCCGTGATTGAATATGCGTACATTTGAATTACGAGCCGACGCTCCAGTTGATTAGTATTATTTGTGTCAATGTTACCGCCGATATAAACTTTAATTTCCATAATTAGGGTAGATAAAATATCAGACGCATGCCTACATGGCATATTTTTTTCTCTTTTATGGCTTGCATTACGTCATATGTTATTCCCTCGATCTAAGGTAACGGCCTATAATTAAGACCACCATGAAGTTGCGTTTCATTATATCATCAAAGCAATGGCTAGTAGATACATGTCTATCTATATTTATTATTTATCTTTTTAATAACACAAACGTAACTCATCTTAGTGAACCCACGTTTTATGTTACTCAAACAGTTTTACGACTTCATTGGCCAGCCAACAAGCCTTATCGATAAATCTAATTTAACCATTTATCTGTTTGGCACCAGCATCATTTTAACTGATCTTGGTATCTTATCTCATTTTTAACATCCTTCCGTTCCAAGGAATCACAAATCAGTTTATAATCAGTACCGAACCATTACTGCAGCATCCGACGTCCCGCTGAGCAAAAGTTGTAAGAAAGAAATTGTTATTTTTGGCGCTGTGCAAAACTGTATTCCTGACCAAGTTGTTATTTTAGAAGTGTTTATAGAACATATGTTGGATTTTCATAATAAGTAATTAAACGGACGTGTTATCAAAAACGTTCGGCTGCAACGCATCCTGGTAATTTTGAGGCCGCGTTCGCGCGTGTAAAGGTAGGTACCCAGCTGTGCGTTTATCTAAATGTAAATACCCCGAGGGGTTTTAATATTGTGGAACCATCTAGATACTCTTGAAATGCATTAATGTGGGTCCTTTGTGCTGTGTTTGCGGGAGATAACACGTACGGATAACAAAAATAAGATATAGTATGATTGCTTCTTTAATTTATGTGTATGTACACATAGATATAAATCTGGGGCATTTTCAGTGTAATTTTCTTTCTAGGTCGTAAATTTAGTTTTCCCCTGAGCTAAACGGACTTCAAAACTCCGTTTTATGACCGACTGTGTGTTTTTAAAAGCTTTGTATCTGGCATTGCTTAGCACTTATATTAAACCTACTTGAGCTCAGAGCAATTTACCCAACACGTAAACACACCAAATTCCGCCACTGTGCTGGGATGCAGCTGGTGAAGAGCGTTTGTTTACGTTCAATTATTCACCATCGTTCCTGATGGAATACGCGCTAACAAGGAACGCTAGCAATTTGTACATACCTGGAATTGTAGAAATATAACGGATCTCTTTTCCAGTAAGGGTTCTTGATTATTCCGTTTGCTTTATGGACGTTTGCTTACTCACTTTAGTTCAACCGTGTGATTACCTTTTTCATCTTTTGTTTCAGACGCAAAAATTGGGTCGTCAGTTAGTTGTCCGTCTGCTATGCGCTCTGGCGTTTATGTTGTGAACGAACCACCAGACGCAGATAGTAGCTCTAACTACAGTAATTACGGTGACGCTGAACCCCAGCACGTGCTATTGAACAATATGGAACAGGAATCCGTGCACACGGAGAACGAGGCTCATTCGAGTGATTTCTCGGTTCCCAACGATGGACAGCAGGAGTTCCAAGACGAACCAATAAGTGAAAACGAGCAGGCGACAATAAATGACAATGTCTCGGAACCAGAAGGAGAAGCGCCTCTAGCGGAACAAGAACGCGTGAGTGGGATACACGTACCCCCTCCATCTCCTGTCAGTGCTGGCAAAAACGAAGACACGCTAATTCTGGTGGACAACGATGATGACCAACCGGAAGTGGTAACTGAGAACATTCCTACACCGGAAAAGGAAGACTTGGTGTTTTTAGAAACAGAGATCGAAACCCCTCACGACCAGTCAACGCCAAAGAAAGAAAAGAAGTTAAAGGCAAAGAAAGAAAAGAAACCAAAAGAAAAGAAAGAAAAGCCACAGAAAGTAAAGAAAGAAAAAGCACCAAAAGAAAAAATAGAGAAACCTCCGAAGGAACCACGAGAAAAGAAAATTCATTGCATTTGGACTATTCCGTCAATTTACAAGTAAGATATATTAAGATATATATATATATATATTATGTATGCTTTAACATTGCATGATTTAGTTAAGAAACTACTGCTACATGTATTATATTATATTCTATTACATGCTTTCTCATTTCAACCATGAGCATAATTATAGAGTATAATTGTTATTATAAATCATGCATTAGAATTATAAGTTGATATTTTTTATTATACCATATACCATGTGACTGACACTCTGCTGTGAAAATTCTGCATTAGATCTGCTAGGCTAACCCGAGTACCAGTCTGTCATAGCAAAAAGAAACCCAGAACAAACGCAAAATTACCTAAACAGAAATTACATAATTATGTGCATACATATAAGTACAATAAAGCAGCATAAAACAAAACAATGGGGTCTTTGGGTTCGAATAAAAAATGGACAAAGTATGATATTTTCTATTCTAAAGTGTCTAAACACAATGACTGAGTCTAAAAATGACAACTTATTTACGAGGAAATTATTTTGTACAGTTATATATCCTATCCTAGGTTACACACAAGGGTTAATTTAAAGGGAATGTAGCAACACAGCCAAACGAACTCTGTTATTGAGAGTTTTGAACAACTTGGCAAAAGGTGAAATAATTATCCAAATCTAATGATAAACAAAACAGATATGACCATTTGAAGGTTGTTCTAAAACGCGTAGCGGAGCTGCCATTTTTAGAACTATGATATGGAATATTGATAAATATCATTTAAAGCAAAGAAAATCACTGCAAATGAATGCAACATCTTTTACTGGTCATATAAAGCATTATTGTCATTAGGTATACATATTTTTCATACAGTTGCTGTAATTTTTCCTCTATAAATCAGTTAATTTTCATATTTATAAATATTCCATATATCGTCATTTAGAACTGTGGTGTCATATCTCTCAAAATGGAGGATTCCATATCCGTTTCAACAGAAGCTTCAAATGATCATGTCTTCTGTCTTTATCATCCAATTTTGATAATTCTTTCACCCTTATTCAAGTTTTTCAAAATTCTCAAAATTAAACATGGTTTGGCTGTGTCTTTACGCAAGATTATAATCAAACTATATAATAAATTCAAATGTTAGTCCTAAATTATTACAACACGATTAGACTGGCTCCCTATATGTTTGTTTGTGTACACAATTAGACTGGCTCCCTATATGTTTGTTTGTGTACACGACTAGACTGGCTCCCTATATGTTTGTTTGTGTTGTTTTAAGACCTGAACAACACGATTAGGCTAGCTCCCTATATGTTTGTTTGTGTACACGATTATACTGGCCCCCTATATGTTTGTTTGTGTCGTTTTTAGACCTGAACAACACGATTTGACTGGCTCTCTATATGTTTGTTTGTGTACACGATTAGACTGGCTCCCTATATGTTTGTTTGTGTCGTTTTTAGACCTGAACAACACGATTTGACTGGCTCCCTATATGTTTGTTTGTGTACACGATTAGACTGGCTCCCTATATGTTTGTTTGTGTTGTTTTTAGATCAGAACAACACGATTAGACTGGCTCCCTATCTTTTTGTTTGTGTACACGATTATACTGGCTCCCTATATGTTTGTTTGTGTACACGATTAGACTGGCTCCCTATATGTTCGTTTGTGTACACGATTAGACTGGCTCTCTATATGTTTGTTTGTGTTGTTTTTAGACCTGAACAGCACGATTAGAATGGCCCCTGTATGTTTGTGTTGTTTTTAATATTTGAGACAACACATAATCTGCATTGAACAGAACTATTCAGAAAAAAGTCTGATAACACATTTTAGAGTGTTTTTTTTTTAAATTTTTTTATTCCGATTGGAAAAAACGTAAAAGAAACTACAACCACTGAGACGGCAGCCAGTGCATGCCAATTTATAATTGATTTTTTATCAAGAATTGGAACATTTGTAAAATGAGCGGCTCTTCCTACACTCACCTTTCGACTGAACCCAGACAACGAAAGTACCACACTATTAATGTTTAGCACTATTTAGCATGCAATTTCACGCCTCACGTATACGTCAAGAAGTGTGTACTTGAATGCCTAAATCTTACATGTGCTGATGTTTGCTGTAGCGTGTATTATCAAAAATCAATTTCCCATGAAGTAAAACACATGTAGGTACTGAAAAACAGGTGACTGCACTGTTCTACGGGACGCTTTAGACATGTCAGATGCCAAACAGTGCGCATAACCCTTTAATATTGCCAATGTAGCGTCATAATATTATTATATATACGTATTTGTTACATTTTATTTTGGGACGGCGGCATGGCCAAGTGGTAAGAGCATCCGCCTCGAATGCGGGAGGTCCTGGGGTTCAATCCCCGGCCGGGTAGTACCATAGACTGAATAAAAATGGTACTATTGATAATATTAGCTCCCTTACTAGACGTTCATCACATAAAAGGCAGTTCTGGAACACATTTTTAACATATATTTGAATTTTTGTAGTGAACCACATAATTATTCTATAGGGTTTTATTCAATTATTCAATTTGTCACGTGGTGTGGCAACATTTATACTACATTAAAATACAGAACGCATGCATGATGATGGTATCCTTTTAAAAAAAGCATCATGGATCATAGTCAAAGCCATGCTACGACAACTGTCCTATTCATTATTAATCTTCTTTCCCGGACATCATTTTGCATCTTTGTCTTTGAGTCTGCGGCTCATGCCATGGCGCCAAGCATCTGTCAATGAGATGATCCCAGCTGGATGTTAATACTATCTAAAAGCACTCTGGATGTTGCTGATGTGTAACTGTTAGATAATACCGCGTACCTTCTGATAACCCAAACATCTGAGCCGATATGAAAAAAATATATAATCAGATATTTTCTGATTTATCACATTTTTAAATCCTCCGTGTTTGATTGCCTCGCGCACATTTACAAAGGACAGCGAAAGAAACGTATATAGGGTAACGTTCTTATCTATGTTGATAGTTTTGAATTTGGCCCATCATCTTCTGTTACGACATCATCATCTATAAATTATACTACACGCCAATCTTGCATTATTTACCAAACATATTTAAAAGCAATAATCTTTTCTAACGGTAATTCCGATAGAGATTCTAGAGAGGAAAAAAGAAGAAGAAAAAAAAAGAAAGAACAACACTTTTTATAAAGGAAAATAACATGCAAAATAATTATTTTTTTCAATTGTATACGTTTTGTTCTGATTTGACACACACTGTATACCGACAAACTTGGGAAAAGTTGAAAAAAATATCAAAATTGGACGGTAAATACTGAATATATGACCATTTGAAGGTTGTTCTTAAACGTACGTGTGAGCCGCCATTTTAAGACCTATGACGTCATAGTTCTAAATTACCATAAATGGCATATTGATAAATATCATTTAAAGCAAAGAAAGCCACAGCACATAAATGCAAAATCCTTTACTGTCATATAATACATTATTACACATATTCTTCATACAGTTGCTGTAAATAAGTCATATCATATTCATAAATATTCCATATAAAGTCATTTAGATGTCATAGCTCTCAAAATGGCGGCTTCCATATCCGTTTCTACAAAACATTCAAATGGCCATAACTTCTTTGTTTATCATCCGCTTTCGATAATACTTTCACCCTTTTCCAAGTATAGAAAACTCAAGAATAAAGATGTTTGATTGCATGGCTTTTTTCTATTTAACACAATAGCTTTACTTGAATTGAATTGGGGTTTTAAGGCGCACGAACACATGAAAGGTTATATGGCGCCTAACAGGAATGAACATGCCAGGGTCATCCTCCATGTACATCGAGATAAAATATGGAGAATAGCCATTTACGCTGGAGCCACGTTATAGTTGTTCTGCCACTGCTCTAGTGATTTGAGCGAGATGGCACCTGAAACAATGCAGGGATCATGATGAAGACCTTTAATGAACACAAAATGATAAAATGAACATGAGTTTGAGGGGCGGTGTGTGTGTGTGTGTGTGGTGTGTGTGTGGGGGTGGGGGGGGGGGGGGGGTCTACCCATCTGCCTACCCCACCAAAGGGATCTGCAGTGGCCCTATTCTTTGCCCCTGAACCACACGGGGCTATATTAAAATGTTTTGCACAACACGTTAATTTCCAATGTTTCCATCTGTATTATATTTACGTGGAGTCTGGCTTTGGTGTATAATCTCGGAGTTGATTAACATTTAGGATACTGTCGTAATACTCTGGCAAGCGAGAATGTATTACTGCTCAATATTGCCTGATGACCTGCTCAGTACATCGGTAGATAGATCATTAAGGACCAATCCGAAATATGAAAAGAAATCTGTCTGCACACAATACGCGCGAGATTGATAACAATCTACAGGCACCTACATTTCATTGTCTTTATGCAATGCTTGCATTCACACAGTTAGCAACGGAAAGATAATAAATACATATAATACTCACGGTGGCAAAACCATGTTTTTTGATCGGGTTCACGGCAAAAATATGTCAACAAAACGCTCGATTCAGGTATGTTTTGGCTGCATAACTTTCTTAATAGTTAACTAGTTTTGTTCATCTCTAGCGCACATACCCCCACCATGATGTTAGTTCTTTTCTATACCGCAAAAGGGTAATTCGATTCATCCAATACTATCTGATATTAACCCTCTCAAAGTATTGGAATGAAAGAAGGCCTATGACCGCGTAAATCTGTGAAATTCTGGATACATCGAATTACGTTTTGCGGCAGGGGAAAGAAAGAGGACACTTTCGAAGGATATGCTATTTAGTTGAAAAAAAAAAAGAGTTAAATTATAAGAAAGGTATGCAGAAAAAACACCTGAATCGAGCGCTTTGTTGATAATATTTTGCTGTGAACCCGATCAAAAAGTCACGTGGTTTCACCATCGTGATGCATGCAAAAATCAACTCGAAGCTAATTGGAAATAATGCTGGCGGGTATAGTGCACAATGTAAAATACATATGGAGGATATTTACTTATATACATGTAATATGTTGATAATAATCATATAAAATGCCATACACTTGATTTCGATAATGCCACGAATTTTAATTGATAAATATATACAATTAATATAGTGTGAAAATCATTCTGTAGTTGAAGTCACTTTTAGTGATCTAAAATAGCATGTATACAATTTAGCGTTATACAGAAGCTGATCGGAAAATGGATGCAGATCTTTAAGAAGTTGCATGGTGACTATAAACAGTGCTTATAATGAATAGGATCCAGTTTATCATTTAACAGAGACAATGAAAGGTTCCAGATCGTTTCATGTACAGCGATTAAGAAGTCAAAGCTGTTTTCCAGTAGGCGGAATTGCCATTATATTTCGTTTTATTGTTGTTCGTTTCCAAACAACTATCAAGTAGCGAATATATAACAACCACACCCGTTATACGCATTCTCACATCCATGGTTACCACCCTCTGCGCGGTATACAATTCCTCTGCGAGGTATACAATTGTTGCGAAGCATAGCAAAACATAGTCATTAATTTCAGTATTGCATATTGACGATGACATAATCTTTCTAGTAACCTTGAACAGGTTCTGCAATAACAGACGCGTAAAATGTTGGCTACCTTCCCAGCAGCCTCCAGCTTCAGGCATACTGTCAGCCTTTATTATACTTCTGGCAGCCTTGACATTTACCTACCGAATTAATGTACGTGTTAAATAGCATACTGAATACTGGAATCACCAATGCCAGTATATTATACGGCATTAATACAAGATTGTTCGGAATATCAACAGCACATTTAATGATAGACTGGCATCAGTCCTTAATATTTAACTATTATTATTGAATTTCCTTAGCACCGAAAGAGGCAAATATCTCCACTTATAACTTGTATGGTTATATCTGAACATTATATAAATTTAGCCATGAAGAGAAACAGGGCTTGCAAAAAATAAACAATTTTTTATGCAGAGTATTATTTTATTTCTTAATTTGTCTAATTTTATTATTTATAGTCTGATTAATAGACTGATACCAGTCTAATATAATGAATGTCCCGACTGTTGAAGCCTCGCTTGCGGAAGGCCGTGGGTTCAATCCCCGGCTGGGTCATATCAAAGACTTTCTAATCTCCCGTGCATGACGCTCAGAATATTAATGGTAGTGCTAGGACTTATCGGACTAAAGTTGAGTTGAGCACAGAGCTCACTGTTACAAGTGATATTAAATCGACGTTAAACCCCATACAATGTGCATACATACATAAATTATGATTGTGACATTACATTTACTGTATGCGAATGACATTAACTTTACTGCTCGAGAATGACATTAAGTTACTATACGTTTATTACGTTGGTAAATGAAATGCCATTCACATAGGGTAAATTTCATGACATTTGTGTTGGTAGTCCGTGTCATCCCATGCAATAAACGTGAATATAGGCTCGTTTGAACCTTCATTCCGACGGTACAGTACAGAGAAAGACACGTTTTAATAACAATCGTATGTTGTGCTGAGTTACGCCCCCTTTTTATAATTCACCATTTATGATAGCAGGCGTTTAGTATTTAGATGTTTTGGAATAGATTGCTTAATTTTAATTATTGCATAGTTGAACACATCACATTAATTACGTTTAAAGGCCACTCTATGTAACATAATGTATCTGAATCAAACGTCTACTGATATATAGAACACGCATATAAATCAATAACGTAGTCGCTCAAAAGTGTACTTAACTCAAAAAGTAATAATCATAGGACACTATTTAAAGTTGGTATCAAATTGTAACGGATATAGCGCAGATACCACGAAAGTTCAAAGTTGACACATGCAGACATTCAAACTTTTGTGCTTTGGTGAGACGAAATACTAGTACATGTCTATTGTCTAAATAAAAGTTTAGTGTCTGAATTTCCCAAAAATGTCCTCATCGGCAAAATCAGAATATCTGTCATAAAGGTGTGACCACTTTGTACCTAATTAGCTTAAATTTTAGCTTAAACATGCTCATTAGGCAAACTTTAAATGGTCATAATTAAATGACACATAATCTCATGTGGTTAATGATGACATTTTTTGTAAAGCCCTGTTATTGCTCTTTAAGTAAGCATAAAGTGTATTTTGCGTTACCATGGGTATCTTTTGAGCGACTACATTATTGATTTATATGCGTGTCCTATATATCAGTAGACGTTTGATTCAGATATATTAAGTTACATAGAGTGGCCTTAACACGTAATTAATGTGATGTTTCAACTATGCAATAATTAAAATTAATCAATCTATTCCAAAACATCTAAATACCAAACGCCTGTTATCATAAAATGGTGAATTATATAAAGGGGACGTAACTCAGCACAACATACGATTGTTATTAAAACGGGTCTTTCTCTGTACTGTACCGTCGGAATGAAGGTTCAAACGAGCCTATATTCACGTTTCCCTACGATTGGTGGGTTTTCTTAAACGTTTATGGAAGGACCGAAGACGTATATAATTCTATATACAGTACTTCTTCATTAGTGTTTTCGAAATTACACCACTATACCAAAGGCGAAAAGACTTTAGCGTCCGATGTTTTTGGAACTGTACCATACGCCTGCCATTTTTCGGAACTGTTCTAGCTACCTCCCAATAAATAATGGAACTGTTGCGTACTCCTGCCATTTTTCAATACACGGTCGTGTTTAAAACCCCACAATTATTTTAATAAAATGTTCTGTGGGCTAAAATTTGGACTGTTTATTCAGGAAAGATTATATTTTATGGCAGTATGTCTGAAATCTCTTAAACTTGACTATTTACCGGGTACCAGGTCTCTAACTTTCTACAATCACATTTTTTAGCTTAATTTCAACATTTAACCTACCGTAACTCGCATAATATAGGTTCAAATTTCACGGGAATCAGGTGACATACACAACATTCCTTCCGAATTAAAATGGCCGATTCACTTTTCTAATAGTTTAAGGCTAACAAGTCATAAAACTAGATTTATTTACCCTTTTGAAACTTGTTATTTTTTTACCGGGAACTGTGCCTACGGCTGCCGAACTGTGCCAACGGCTGCCGGTAATCGGGTGTGTTTACTGTAAGCCAAACATATATTACATTTATGTGAATGTCAATACATTCGCTGTTTACAAGTGAATGCATTACGTTTACTGTATATTACATATTTCGTCATTACGTTTGGTGGATTGTATGGGATGGCACGGTATATCAACATCAATGTCATATCATTTACTGTAAGTGAATGAATGGTTCGTTTTTGTACTAGCACACTCTATAATGGGAAGAGGTGCGCTCATAGCTTATCAACAGACACTTATAGATATCATTGGCCTATCTTGTAAATAGCTTGTAAAAAGCGTGTTAATTGTAGAGAAAACAATGTACCATTGTCAAGAAAACAATCTTAAACAGCAGAACCAATCAACGTCAAAGGCATGGAAGATGTATGCCGTTTTTACTATAACAATAACGAGAACACGAATGCTGCTTTAGCCGCCATATTTGCCTTCTGTTGTAGGTGTACCGGAAGTAAAACAAATCCCATTGAGACCTTTGCAATATATGCCAAGCCTTCTAGTTAGCCATTTTTCAAAATAAAGTTTAAACTAAGATGCACTTACATATTCCTATTCATGAGACCTTCCTCTCCAGAAAACTGCTGAGAATAGTAGGGGTCATGTGGCATATAAGAAAAGAAAATTCTGATCTTTGTTGACACCATGAACAAATGCATTCATTTGGCACCTCTTAAATGTGTTCTACTTTTACTTTCAAAACTTTCAAGTTGATAAATAAAATCATCATACAACCATGCAAATGGTTCTTAGCTCTCACAAACAAGTCAATAAAGTCATTTCAGCCACGAAATCAGGCCTTAAAGGGACAATGTCCGTAACTTTTAGCTTGTAAAACACACACTAATTACGTTAACAAACATTTCACACTAAACATTATTGAATATTTAATATTTAAATGCAAGATTATTTAACGGAATTCAATCGCGATGCAAAAAAAGGAAGTGTCGCTTTGTGCGTTTGAACTCGCAGCCCAAACTAAAATTACACTCTCGGGTAATGATTGTAGACATCGCTCCTGACTGAGCTAAGCGGGCTATACATATTGCGCAATACATACTAGATAAAAAACCTAATGCGCTAATGGCAGGCACGTGATCAGTAGAAAAGGTAAATATAGTGGGTCCCACATTATTTACATATAATAATTAAAACTTTTTTTCTTCAAATTCACGAATGTATTTCTACAGACTTCTTTGGGTCTATGCTCAAGTGTTCATTTCACTGAATAAAAGTCAGAGAGTTATTTGGTTATGCTCCATATCTGCTTACTTACGGACAGTGTCCCTTTAAATACTCAGAAATGCGTTTTATCACACAAAAAAATTAGGCATTATATATTTGGGAACTCCTTTCGACTAACCAGGCATGAATACCACAGTGATTTACTTCCTGTATGCCTGTATTACGAATTAGATTTCCTTCTGTTGTATAACTTGTACTCTGTCATCTTTAGGGGGAAAATATAGAATTGCAGATAATTTATTTTTCCCAATGATTATGTCATAGTGATATTAAGAAATATTGATGTTTTATATTTTGTAAATACAGTTGATCAGAATGCTCCTCTAGTTGGTCCTACGTAAACATCTGGGTGACCGGAAATTCAAAACGACCGTCACAATTTGGGCCAATAGTTGTTTACTCTCTGGGTAGATCCAACTGCCTAGTTGGGTATATATAACATAATTCGGTTTATTTTTTACAAGTTTATATATCAATTAAAACAAATGGATTCCACGTCTGATCTAGCTATTAAAACCTTTCAGTAGAGCGCTTGACGGTAATTGACCTCATGTATTTAATATGTTCACATTTTCACAAATCAAGAGGTATAACGGTCCTCAGTGTCGTACAAAACGAAGGATATCCTAGTGATACTCCGACAAGACTTAGTGTGAATGCATGCGCCAAAAAGAAAGATACAAATATCGGACAGGGAAAGCAGCATTCAAGGACGACAGTCAACCACAAAACACAAAAAGAAACACGCAAACAGACAAACGAGAAGGCAAAAGTAATAAAAAATGCAAACACAAAAGGGTTGACAATAGGACTACCGCCTTGGAACGGTCATTGGCAACAAAGGCCACTGAGGGTTTAAACCGGTTCTAGGGTGCACCAAACCTCACACTTACCCTACTGTCATCCCATTAAAACAGGACAGTGTAAATAACGAAATCCCCGCCATGATCTAATCTCTAACCAACAAGGCAGCATCAATAGGCAATATAAGTAAAACACAAATATGCTCGTGTAAATATAATACAAAAAAACATTAGCCTAGAAAGCCACAATGAAGGTACTCAGTGACTTGGCAGAAGCCAGAGCAACAAGAGAATAAACCATTAAGGGCACGACAAGAAAGATCATAGACAAACATCAAACGCCACCGTCCCAATGGGCTTTAGGTAGGCGTCATCATAGAGTCCACAGCCTGTACGGTCATCGTACAATTAAAGAGGAAAGCATAGTGGCAAACTGTAAAAGGGTCCACCACCAAGCATGCAGTACGTTGCAAAATGATAGGGTCATAACCTCTTTTGATACACTTTTTAACAAGTTTAACAAAGATAGTATGAAAGTGATCATGACTAAAAATCTTACGAAGTTTATAAATCACATCACCATAGAAGTCAGGTTGTGATAGTCCTTGTCACAGAAGTGTCCTTAAATTACTTCGTAATCGTTGAATGTAACTTGGTGATAGAGTTTCATAGTGTTTCATATTTTGGTAGCGGGTATTGTCTGGTGTTGGAGTTGAATTGAATTGAAGACTTTATTTTAAGAGGGTAGCCCAGTTAGTAAAAATACTAATCTTCCCTGAGGCCCTTTTTACAAAGCTACATAGTAAACAAAAAACATATATACAAGTTTATAGCAACACAACGATATTGACAATGGAAACAAAAGTATTCACAAAAAATAAAAATCTATTTGTGATTCAATAACGAAAACAATTTCAGTTATACAGTTCTTTTTATAATGAGCTATATATAATATCGGTCAGATCCCGTATGTACCGTTTCATCACACAGACGGAGAGCCTACACGTAGTATTTTCTGGCAGAATCAGACGGCTCACGTCTAAGTCACGAGACTTGTACAAGACTTGGCGGATGTCGTAACTCTCATATCTGTTTTATTGCCGTTTATTCCATTCAGGTAGACTCGCAGGTGTTAAATAAACATACTCCGACTACTATCTAATCAAGTAGGCTCCGAGTGGGCCATGATTACCTGCAAATTAGTTCCGAGCGACTCCTTTGATTACTGAATCCTGTTCTTCGTAATAACGGACGTCTTCAAGTCGGACGATTTAGCCAATTATCAATTTATCATCCAAAAATAAGTTGTGAGCGATGAGAGGGTACATCGTTGCCATGGTAAAGTTCTTTTAACTAATATACCGCATGTATATAGGATAAATAATTTTTTTGCGAAAACGAACATGTGGTGTGTCTTGTATTTTTCGAAAAAAATATAACTTATCCATCCTGACATTCAAGAGAGATAGCTGGCATATCAAACATATACGTTTGCCACTTGTTTCCGGGGCCATCCTTAAACTATATTTGTTTGCTGTTTCCCGACCCAGGATTTTATAAGTGTTTAGGTGATTTTTTTTTTGCCAAAGACAGTAAAAAAAAGCGTAAGAAACTAAAGAAAAATATACTAAAAACAGTAAAAACAAATTGTTAAAGAATTGCTATAAAACTTTTTGGGTAGGGCTCTTTTTGGTGGGTAGGTAGGGAAACAGCAAACCAACAATTTTTTATGGTCGGCCCGGCATATCGCTGATCCTCCATAAACGTTTAATTTTAATGATTCCAAAAAAGAAAACCAAAAAAACAAACAAACGAGAAAATGCACTGTATAATGTTGTACTACCTCGTTTTTCGTTTTTGTTGCTGTCTTTGCTGCACTTTTTTTTTATTGTGTTTAAATCTTTTAGGACAAGTTTCTAACCGTAACGAAATTGTTATTTATAAAAAGATAAACACTGCTAATTATAAGAAGCGCTGCATATTAATGTGTTTAGTACGTGTTTCTAAATTGACCGAAATTTGATTTGTATATAAAGCTTACATTGTTAAAAACTGCGGTGTTTTTTTTTGTTTTTTTTTAGAATTGTTTCTAACCTGAAGCCCCCAAATTCAAGTTACAGGGAAGCATGCTAGTGTTGCAGATTAATGGGCAATTATCACAGTATGTGGTCACTACTGACCATGCGATTGTGGGCAGTACTGATACACCCAATAAGTACTATATTTACCTGCATAAAAACGGTACGAGACTTAATGAATTAACAAATGGTTTGGTATTTAAAATCAACATAAAACTATATGTTAGAGATGCTAGTTTATGCAGCAAATAAATGTAAATACAATATCCCCTCATTAAAAGATAGCTTTTAGTATAAATAATTATTTTTTTAAATCATTATGTTCACATTCAGATAAAATGAGTTTTGAGATTCATGGTAATTTATAGCATGATTTTTTAAATGAATATCTCCAAACTATGTATCGTTTTATGCGTTGTGTTGAAGTCATTATTGAGGATGAAGTTTCAGTGTTGTTGTTTTTTTGTGTTTAAGTTTATATTAAAAATACAGTAGTTGGCCACAATAGTATAATAATGTTTTTAATTATTTTGATTACGATTTCTTTCAATTCCTTCATTAGTTTTTGTTTTGTATATAATGATGACAAAAACTTCTGAAACAGCGATGCATACTGTTTTTAATATGTTTGTCTTACCGATTTTTTTTTTGGGATGAAAGTTACGAAATTCGTTCACGATTTATGTTCCCTAAATGTTTACATCTTATGCACATGTTGCATGCATTGCGTTATTATTTACCATCTTCCGTAGAACGACGCGGACTGAAAAAACAGGCTTAACCTTGTTTCTATATTGAGATTTCTCTCTGTGTTGAATAGGAAGGTGGTTGAATCTGACATGCTTTCTCAATTATGGTTTAATTTTTACGAAATAAATAACGTTAGGTAACATCTGCCACTCGTTAAGAGATTTGTGTTGATGTTTCTTCTCTAATGACTGGGTGCAAATCACGAACGCTAGTGTACTTGTAACCTGAACAGAAGCAGGTGAATATCGGCAGTTTGTGAAATAGACATGTTCTTGAAAGCAGTTAACTGGAATGGAACATTTCATAAAAAAAAAAAAAAATAATAAAAAATAAAATGGTACACGCAGTTGACCTAAAACTCTATATATTAAAATCGAAAAGAAATGTAGTATTCAAGGAACACAGTTAAAACTGATTGAACTATTAATAAATTGGACTATAGTTTGTAAACACATGAATGTTTCAAGTTGAACTATAGCTTGTAAAATGCAGATTCAAGTTACTAATCTAAATTGAACTAACCTTAAAGTAGATATAAAAGTCGAACAGAAAATGTAGCATTCAAGGACAACTGTCAAAACTGATGGCACTATAGTTAAATTTAACTATATTTTGTAAACACATGCAGGTTTCAAGTTGAACTATAGTTTGTAAACACGTGAATGTTTCAAGTTGAACTATAGTTTGTAAACACATGCATATTTCAAGTTGAACTATAGTTTGTAAACACATTCAGGTTTCAAGTTGAACTATATTTTGTAAACACGTGCAGGTTTCAAGTTGAACTATAGTTTGTAAACATGTGCAGGTTTCAAGTTGAACTATAGTGCAGGTTTCAAGTTGAATTATAGTTTGTAAACACGTGCAGGTTTCAAGTTGAACTATAGTTTGTAAACACGTGCAGGTTTCAAGTTGAACTATAGTTTGTAAACACGTGCAGGTTTCAAGTTGAACTATAGTGCAGGTTTCAAGTTGAATTATAGTTTGTAAACACGTGCAGGTTTCAAGTTGAACTATAGTTTGTAAACACGTGCAGGTTTCAAGTTGAACTATATTTTGTAAACACGTGCAGGTTTCAAGTTGAACTATAGTTTGTAAACACGTGCAGGTTTCAAGTTGAACTATAGTTAGTAAACACGTGCAGGTTTCAAGTTGAACTATAGTTTGTAAACACATGCAGCAGCTTTATACGTAACTAACCTAAATTGAACTACTGATTGAAAACACGCGGTTTCACGTTACTATTGAACTATAGTTTGTAAAACATGCAGCTTCAAGTAACTAAAAAAAAGAACTATTGCTCGAAAAAAAAACGGTTTCAAGTTACAGATTTAAATTATAGTTTGCAAAACATGCATAATCAACTCATTAACATCACCTGGCAACACTAAAGTAGGATGTTTAGTTGTAATACTTTTCAACAAAGACATTACGTTATTCTGCCGAATATCAGCAATACCACGTGAACAATTCACTTTAATGTTGCGCCATTTTGTAAGAGAAAGCACGACTGCGCCATTTTGTAAGAGAAAGCACGACTGCCCCATTTTGTAAGAGAAAGCACGACTGCGCCATTTTGTAAGAGAAAGCACGACTGAGCCATTTTGTAAGAGAAAGCACGACTGCGCCATTTTGTAAGAGAAAGCACGACTGAGCCATTTTGTAAGAGAAAGCACGACTGCGCCATTTTGTAAGAGAAAGCACGACTGCCCCATTTTGTAAGAGAAAGCACGACTGCGCCATTTTGTAAGAGAAAGCACGACTGAGCCATTTTGTAAGAGAAAGCACGACTGCGCCATTTTGTAAGAGAAAGCACGACTGAGCCATTTTGTAAGAGAAAGCACGACTGAGCCATTTTGTAAGAGAAAGCACGACTGCGCCATTTTGTAAGAGAAAGCACGACTGCGCCATTTTGTAAGAGAAAGCACGACTAACGCGTTCGCAAATTTACAAATAAAAATGCATAGGTCAAAGTCTGATGCGGACACATGTTTACAAATTACACATTTACCAAAAATCATGGTGAAATGACAAAGATATATGAGGCTTATCGATAATGCTGAACATTAATTTAAAATATATCAATAAACACATGATCTTAAGGAATATTGAATGTATTGTACATAAAGGATCTTACATGAGTACTCATTCATTATTGAATTTATTAAACGAGTTGGCAAAATGATATAATACGAGGCTCTTGCCGAGTATTATATCATTTTTGCTAACGAGTTTAATAAATTCAAAACTGAATGAGAACGAATGTTAGATTCTATTTATTTCATAACTTATAACGTCACATTACGTCAGTACATTAACGTGACGTCACGTCCATTACGTCATTAACGTTATGTTATACCACTAGTGGAATATCGAAAATATTGAATAGTGTTATTACACTCCCACACCACATGTTATGTGACAAATACAATTATAACATAGCTGTGCTTTGATAAGTTGTTAGTACACGTGGTCTCTGGGCTAACAATAGGCGTATAGCTAGTCTACACATTATACATGCGTACAAGTACAGTAAACGTGAGAACATGAGTTTCACAGTTAACTATATTTTTGATTTTTCTCAGATATACAAATATAAATGTACATACACACAGGACCCCCTGTATTGTAATGCCTTTGGCTTATCTGGATCTTGCTCGCACATGTTGATCTTTTAAAGATAAAATATAATGACGGATTTAAAATCCGCAACTGTCCAACGAGATAACACAAGGCACAGTAGTGTTTATGGTTTAGAGTTGGAGTTGGAGTTTATATTCGCACCAACAGCTAAGGTGATATGGCGACTTTCCAGCTTCTATTGTAGAGGATGACACCAGGTGCTCCTCCGGGCAATTTTCGTGCACGGACAGGCACCTGGTAGAACCACCGACGCTCCGCAAGCCAGCTGGATAGCTTCCTCACATAAAGATTCCTAGGCCCCTGAGGGATCGAACCCACATCGGTGAGGGGCAAGTGATTTCAAGTCACAGACTCTAAGCACTCGGCCACGGACGCCCCTTATGCGTTTAAGAGAGGACATTTCGGTTTAAAGGGACACATGACAATCTTGAAGTAGGTATCATGCATTCAAATTATCACCTTCGTTTATCAATCCAGTTTCATTTTGACTTTGCGAACATTTCAATAAATGGTAGTAAAATTTGGAGTTTTCAATTTGTTCCGTTATTCTAGTATCATTTTAATCTAGTATTACTATAATCAACAATTAGCAAAAGGCAACACTTTGCTTTAAACAACTGATTGTATTATCAAACTTAGGGAAGAAATCAATTTGTATGCTGTCCGTCCGTCTGTAAACTTTTTTTCTGGCGACTATCACTCTAAAACTACTTGACAGATTTTCATGAAACTTGACAGGAATGTTGCTCTCTATGTCTTGTTGATCCTAGCTTAAAATCAGGTCAGTAGGAAATTCAAGATAGCCGCCAATGCTAAAAATAGATTTAAAAAATGCGACTTTGTGGCGACTACTTCTCAAAAACCGTAAGTGATATTGAATTGGAACCTTTACCAAAATGACTGTTGCGACATCTTGCAGGTTGATCAGGGTTTACACTGTCTGGGTGCTCATCAGTCATTTGACCGAAACACCCCTATGAACTATAAATGGACTGGTCCAAATTCAAAGAAAAGACATTCCATTATACATTGTCAGAGGAGTAAGGATTAAGTCTCCTTTGTATTTTGGCTCTCAGAAAAAGGCTGAAAATAAATTGTAGGATTTTAAGATTTAATTTTGATTCTGATTTTCCAAATATAACCACTGAGACAAGAGCAAATCTATTTGTACTGGTGAGATAATAACCTAATTCTCAGGAGAAACTGCATAACATGACCTGTGACCTGGTTACACACCTGCTATATTTATGAATACGGATCTTTCCATTTTTATTATAAAAGGGTGATTTGGAGAAATTACTGTTGAGCAGCAAATATACTAATATACTAAGGTTGATGTTGCACGGGATTTAATTGATATAGCTTTATGATTTAAATTTATGGTAGCATTATGACATGTTTATAAGCTGGAAAAAGATATATTATTTAGACTGGATAAAACTGAATCAGATTATAATGTTGCATAGGTAATGTTGCATAAATAATCATACTATTTAGGAATATAGGAATGTTGCTCTTGATGTCTAGTTGGTCCTAAGTAAATAGATTTTATATACAATTGTGTGGCTACTTCTCTAAAACCATAAGTGGTATCGGTTTGGTACATTTATCAAAGTGACTTTTATAAAACTTTACGGGAACGTTTTCCTTGTTATCCAGTTAGTCCCAGGTAAAAATCAGGTTGGCCGAAAATTCAAGATGGCTGCCACAGCTTAAATACAAGTTTGTGGTAACTACTTCTCAAAAATCATTAGTGGTATTGATGTGGAACCTTTACTAAAATGACTGACATGATATGTAGTTGGTCCTAAACAAAATTTATTTTGATTCCATGTCAAACATGGCTGCCAGCGATCATCTTTTTTTACATTGAGTGATATAGGAAAAACTTGTGGCGACTACTTCTCTGAAAGTGTTTGTCTTATTTCCATAAAACTTCACAGGTTCCCATGGCTGATCTAACTATCAAAATCTATCAGTACATCTTCAAGGCCATTGACCTCTTGTTTTGGCAGACCACCAAATTTTCCTGGATAGAACAAGTACTGTGCACCTCCCACCATTCGTAAGAATCGACACTTCCTCACTTACAGGTCGAGCTCCCAGTGGAGTTCGAACACGCAGCGGTGAGAGGCGAGAATATTTACAACGCAACGTCGTTAACCCCTCGGCCACGGAGACGCTTCTTAAAAGATCAAGATTGCCGTGTGTGTCTGTATGATTATTACCATAACAATTTCGCCGAGTCCTCAAGTTTTCCAGATTAAACTTTTTCATAAACAATTAAGCAGCTGGACGGAACCATTGACCCAGTTAAGTACATATTTTATGTGAAACTGAGGTAGCTTATTATGGTTTTACTTGTCTTGTGTTTGATTTAATAACGTCTTCCAGATCGCCTCCGGTACCTGTAATGTAAATAAATCATAATACAACATTCTTAGAATAATGTACATCGATATGCCAGAGAAATGAGAGGTAAATAAAACATATTCAACATTCTTAGTAGAATAGAAACTCTTCGAAACAATTTACACTTATACAGTTATATTAATAATAGTCTGCTCAAATCTCAGAACGGTATGTCGGTGATAGACGAGGATGTTAGTTTAAGAAAAGACAAAATATCGTTTATTATCTTTTTCTGATAAAAGCAATTTATGAATATATTGTTTGAACGAGAAACGAGAACTAAAAACTCGAGCGCGCTGATAGTAAAATTAGGTTAGTTAAGGGTTAATCGTCTTGTTATTTTATTTTTATTTTATTTATTTATGGATCAGAGATCCATAGATCTCTTCTACTTAATTTAATAACCAAAACGCTTAGGAGCCCCCCTCGGCCTATTCTAATATCGTATGTGTTCATATCGAAATATATATCTTACAAATGGGATCTATGTACAGAGATATTGTGCTTCTATATTTTACTGAACAGTTATTGCATTATTTTAATGGGCGAGAAACATGTGTGGATTTAATTAACCGTAACACTTTTATTATCAAACGTTTTGAATTTAAATAAAATCTATTTTTGGATTCGTACAAATAAGTTCGCTACTCATCTTGTTTCTGTGAATACAATAAGTTTTGTCAATATATCATTTCATTTCATTGGGATATAATTGAAGTGTAATTTCTCTGTGAATAATAATTTGTTTTGGATTTATTTATTTTTTATAAATATCAAATCGTTGAATTGCTGAACTGACTCAGCCGCGAAGCAACTTCGAAATTAATGATTCTTGATAGAAAACTAAATGCCTTTCTTTGCTAGGATAGCGAATTAGTTCATTTCAATGCTTCTCATTTTCTGCAATTGTTAAAGGCGCAGGATTATCTATATTGCTTTTGGGCTCAATCAGGATCACGATGGAAATTATTTCCTCTAATATTTGTATATGTTTGTTATACGACCACCTTTATCGCTTTCGCAATATACCCTTGTATGTTAACAAGGGTATACATATTGCGAAGTTAACGTTGGGTGGGTGGTTAGATAGGTGACAGTGCAGAGTAGAATACAGAGAATACTGGTTCGCGTCTCACCAGGGCTTTATATGACGTTTGGTTTTTAAATTTATTACATGTTTTTTTTGTGGGCGGGAGCTTGTGGGATTTCCTTCCATTGCGTTGTCCCTGGGGTGGAGATGTAAACCGAGTCGATCCTCCAAACACATAATGAATCACTGGTATCTATAATATAGGAAGCGTAGGGCACAGTTACTATGTATAATTCCGCTCTCTCTGGGGTCGGCTCGAAATAACATACACTGTGCTGTCAATAAAGAAAGCATCAATACATTTTCCTGTTTAAAATGCAGGCGGATGTCAGACTGAACTGCTTTCAAATTCTCTGCGTCTCCCTGAACAATTAATTTGTGATGTTTGGTGCTTTTAAAAATACGTCTGTGGACTACCTGAAAGATACAGGAATATTGTTAAAAATCTACCTTCTGCCAACCTTGAAATTTCGAAACATCTACTATAACACATGGGGTTGACCAGGTTGCTTTCCTCCATATGACCCTATTGCATCTGACAATTTTTCTTCCATTTGGAATGTACCACTCTAATCGTAAGCAAAATGCCAGGTCTAGACAGGAAATATATCAAGGCATGAAATTCATATGTTTTACATATGTGCCACATATATCAGTATTCCACATATGTATTTCATATGAAAGTAACACATATGTAATACATATGAAAATATTTGTTACTGAATAATATTAAAACTTTAATAGGTTGTTAAACCATTTTCTATAATATTCTGCATTTTGTTTTATGAATACTGTATGTATTTTATGCATAATACTTTTATATGAAATACATATGTATACATTTCATATGTGGCACAGGTGTATTATTTTAAAATGAAAAATATATGTGGTACATATGTGACACATATGTCTCATTTACGTATGTGGCTCATATATAAATAACATGATTAATATATGAAAGAAACATGCAAATAATAAGAAAGTAACACATATGTGGCACATGTCACAACATTTTTCCTGTGTAGACGTAACTCAAAAACGCTCAGCCATAGTCAAACCTGCCTGAAAACATGAACCGGAACATAATTATTTGCCCCGTAAAAAACAAAACAGGAGCCGAATAAACAGACCTATATTTTATAGCGCAAGAATGTTAGTAGTAATTCGACTTACAGGGGAGCTTACTGTTAAGTGACAAATGTTATTAAACTCTTACAAATGTTGTCTACGAGGTTTGAATGTCAAACACGTTTATAATATATCTAAAATACAATTAATACAAATGTAAATCACATCACGCAATTATCTCATTTCTATTAAACATGGGATTGCAAAAATACATACACTGAACAAATTTCCTAATTACTCACGTTTGTTTATTAACTAATTTTCTTAGTTTAAATATATTTTAGAAAAGTTGTGTAATAAGTATTTTGTTTTGACCAATAGTTCGTAAAATATTTATTTTTGCTTAAATTGTTACATTTTTTAAGAGTTATCCTCCTTTTATATGAAAACATGAACTTTGCTGATAAAACACATAACATGAGTCAAAGTCCGCTTAAATATATACACTTCCCAAATTTGTACGAAATAATATAGAAAAACATAAAAGTTTGACCCATATATTGCATAATAAAATGAAACATGGATAATCGTAATAACTCCCTTTAAATTTAATATTGTTTGAAATGCAATTGTCTGTAATTCAGCATTAACATTACAGATTTCGAAAATTTCTTTTGCAAACGAATTTGCAGTGGTAAGGCTTGTAAAATATGATGTCAAAATAATTTTAGTTAGCATATTTTAGAATTAGGAACATCGAAAGCTGCACTAATTTGAACAACATCCTATGTACCCATTTGTAGAAGTGTAATAATTTATTTCTAAGAAAACACATCTGAAAACCTTTAACGTGTGTTCAAGCAATCAGAACAGACGATTTTAACGCGTCATTTTGCAGTTCACCCGCATCTCCAATCAAGCGTGAAGTAAACAAAACAATGAGAATAGTATAGGCATATCTTTGTACTTTTGACTGGTATACTTTTATCTGTTGTATATTTTAGTTCTACCAGACACACTATTTATTTATATTATTGCTGCCAATATGATGATGCTAAGGTGACGCGCTCAAGCATTTCTTTGACATACAAACCTGTATAACTCATTAACGGAAGGTGTTCGCAAGGAATTTCACATAAAGTTGTAACTTGTAAAGAGTAGAAGACTTTGCACGGAATATTTTACCTACAAAACTCGTAACTACAAACAGATGCGCGTTACCCTGTTTACTACCAGATTACTACGAGAATACTTCCAAGGAAAATGTAAGCGGTAATTGTATAACTAAATAGTTGTGAATATGTTATCGTTATGATCTGAACAAGACGTATACTGGAATGCATGCGGAATCTAGTAGCAAATATTGCATATTAATTACATGAAGTTACATATGCTAGAGCAGAGCTTGTTGCAAAACAATCAACGGTGCGAGTAGAGTTGTGTTTATGATAAACAGAAGTTCATGTGATAAAGGCAAATTGCAAATAGAGATTTATCAACAAATTGCAAATAGGGAATTTATTAGCAAATGTTTGATAAATACAAACGTTAAACAAGCGCTGGATATTTGAAGGCACTTGAAGTTTCATTTTTTCTGTGTGTTTTTTGGACATACGGTAACCAATATCATGCAGTAAGACCCTTTTTACTTCTACTTTCATCTTACTTCTACTTTCATCTTATTCGTGTTGTATTATTACATATTATGCCTATATTGTATTGTGTATGTCCTATGTTGATGTACGAGTGTATGATATCATCATCAGAGTTTGTGGAGAGCACGTGTCATCGGGTACTGCAGTTCTTGATGAATCAGTGGTAGAGATTTAAGATAACCTTTACTCCACTGTATGTTTTTATCTGGAGAGATTTTGCATTAATTTAAATTCAGTATTGACCAAATTTGATATAATCAAAATAAAAGAAGAAAATAATAACACACATTGTCTTATACATACCATACTATTTGAATGAATTGCCCGGATTACATTTTGTCAGTAGAATACATGCATTATTTAATGTTCAGATCAGTTTGTACAATTATGTTAATGTTTCAGTGAACACTATAACCATTGCATATGCAACCGTTTCAACGAGTGCATCTGCATAGCACTTAATATTTGCATGTGTTCACAGGATCTGAATTGTCAAATGTCTAAGGATACTGCTTGATGGTTTGGAGTTGACAATCAAGCTGTTGTAGATTAAACATGTTTAAACTGAAAGAACAAAGTCTTCTTTTCCGTAGAGAAGGGGTATGGTGTTGCGAGCGTATCCGTACCGTACCGCATTATCCTAACTGCTTATAAACAGAACAGAACAGAACAGAACATATTTTATTGACGTACAGAGTACATCATCATTCAAATGAACATAACTATATAAACGTGTTACTGATCCCGTGATAATAACACACACACATGCACACACACACACACATACGCACGCCCGCCCGTCCACACACAAAGCAAATATGAATTAAAATTATCAATACTAATGCAATAAGAGGATGAACTATGTAGTATTGTGAACAGATATACGTAGCTTTAGTGCACATTTTATTTATTTATCGAAATGAAAAAAAACAACGTTTGTCTATTCACAGACTAATAATACGTGGCCTTTTGTTATACTCTCTGTTAATATAAAGATACAATGGACCTTATGCTGTTAGACTGTTAGGTTTAAATATCTTGGTCGCACACAATTCGCTTTTTGTATTTTAATCGTACTGTATATTCGGTGGTGACCTTTAGATATACTATACAAACGAATATGTCCTTTATGCAGATTAGATTTGTATTAATTTACATGTTACATGATAATGTATTAGTGGGGCTGACAGTGTATCGTCATATATTATTGCACGAGTTAGTTCATATAGTTGTCACGTGCATGCTGATCCTTATTCAGTGGTATTGTGACAGAGCAGAACAGTTATTGTAACGACATGGAGCAAAAACTGCTGTTAATCTTTCAAAAAAACGTATCATGGACAGAGTTTCACCGTGTGTACTTTTTATAGACGTACAATCTGACAATTAGGTCAATCGACTGGAATGCAAAGCTCGTTCCATCGAGTGCTACAGTTCTTGAAGAACCACTTACAGCGAATTAGTTTTTAAATAGAACTATCACTGCAGTTGTTGTTTTTATAATTTCAAAACCACAAGGTAGACTTTGCGTTTTTAAATTAGATATATAAGTGACTTTATATGTAACGCTACTGAGATTCATAAATATATTTTATGAATACGGATCCACAGGTATGTTTGTGCGACTTAACCAGCCGTATATATAAATAACTTGTGCAGCAAGTGAAAATAAAAATGTTTGTTATATTTTAGACCTGTTTATGACTAGTCGCTTTTTAGATTTAGTATAGATTTGTTGCCAGCGCTTAAATGTTTAAGCAGTTATAGGTATTCAGCGCATTCTTCTCGTTGTATTTGAATGACTAATGCGATTTTCTTTTCTGCAGGCAAAATGATAAACATGGAGCTCGTCTATGATAACCTTTAAATGTTTTAACTTTTAAAAAATAAATTGTTATTTGAATATAAGTCACGGGAATCACCTAAATTCTTTTATATTCTCAACACAGCCAACCATCTTAGCCAACACAATGCATAGTCTGATAGCGGGAGTTTGGTCTATTCTAAACAAAGACAGTACATAAAAAAAGTCGACACTAGTTAACGAAGAAGTTTATTTCGTTGATATGAATATATGTTGGTTTAGACAGACCACACACAATGTCAATGAATGTCACCGTCTTTAAGATAAGATTATATGAACATCTCGTCAACATTGAGTCACTTACAACATTTATGAAAAAAGTTCGTTTTAATCTTAAAATATGAAGACGGTCATCGTGACACGTTTGTATTAAGCTTTAATGCTTACCTGGTTTTCAAATATAGGTCGCTTTAAACTCTACATAGTCAGTTCAACTACATAGTCGGTTCAAAAGCTTATTAGAGCTTTGCTGTACTGTGTTATGTCTTGTCGAATCAAAATAAAACTGATATTTTCTTAGGTTATATTGTTTACCTTGCAATGCTTCATCTGTTATTTTGAGACAAAAGCCTTGAAGCTTTCTTCTATTTTATTTTTTTATGAAGCTGCATCCATTTTACCGAAATACTGGTATCGTTTCTGATTGGCTGGCACAGACACACTAGACAGAACGACAGTGCACATTTAAAAAAAAAAAAAAACAACAATAAAAAAAAAAAAAACTGAATCATTTATATCGACGTGTTAAATGTGCATAGTCAAACTTTAATAAAAATAAATAAATACGGGCGTGTGCAGAAAAGAGAAAGTCTGCGAAAACAAGATCAAACTTACTCACACCACAGGACATTAAAGCGTTTACTTTGCAATAACGTGAGAATCGTCGAAATTGATTACGTCATGCTTCCTTTGTCAATGAAGCATGTAAAAGAAGCACGCGTGAGAGATTTTCATTGGTCATACCTACACACCAGGAGTTCGAAGGCAGGTCAAGTCAGTGGTCTCAATCTAAAACTGTAATGACGTTTAGGCGGCGTTCTCTCAAGGTCGAATTATGTCATTACGTGGTCCGAGTATTAACTTTCATACCCCATCCACCCTCTTCTCCAAGAATGGAAAACGGGGTTGGCTGGGGTATGAAATAAAACCTTAATTTCGTCTTAAAAATTCTGCATATTGTAAAACATGTTTTTAAACGTGTTTTATTGTCGCAATATCCGTTATAAAATCCTGCTAATATAAGCTTTCCCATCGCTTAATAGAATTAAGGTGGGACCACGTAATGTAACGACACTTTGGTGTCTCATTCACCTTACGTGGGACAGAGTTAAGAAGGATACAAGAAGGTGGATGACTTATATTTCTTGAGAATATGATTAACACAATGAAACACATACATAGAATAAAACTGACGTACATATGATAAAACAAATGCATTCATTTGTGTCTGTTGTGTTTTAAACTATTAGTTTGTACAATCGTATTTACATATGATACCGTCATTGGTGAGATTGTATTTTGTTTATACAGTACACGCTGTATACTTGCAGGTCGTCATTGGTGAAGTTGTTGTGCGGTCTGTACGCCCTCGTCATCGTGGTCCTCGGGATCGTATTTGGTACAGCTACGTCACTAACGTCACGAGAGAGAGAACACAAATACTACCTCGAGGTAAATAATATATCTAATATTGTTTTTGTACCTCTTTCACTTTGACCAATGGTCAGAATTCATGCTTCTCTTAGAATTAAAAGCAAAACATTACATTGATACCTTTATTGCGTTGCAGACGAAAAGAACACGTTAATACATTGTTTATTGTAGTTAATCAAATGTACGCTTTGTTGAACTTCCTCAGCAATTGGATCTACGTCATCACACCTGTTTGACGTTGTGACTTATGCCGGCATAACCGTTAGCGTAACGTCATTTATATCTACACCGATTAATAACACTATTGTGATTATAACATTTCTTTATCTTCCAAATCTCACAGATAGAAATGTTAACAAATCCATTCTCTGTGTGTGTGGTGGTGGTAGTGTGTGGTGGGGGTGGGGGTGGGGGGGGGGGGGGGGGTGCGTGTGTGTGGGTGGGGGGAGGGGGGTAGGGCGGGTGCTGGAGGCGATGACTGCTCGTTCGTATTTCATTCTCCGTTTTTGTGACAACAATGTTTGTAAGACTGGTTCCCACATTAACAATTCGATAGGGAACCAGTCTAAAACGTGTGTAGTAACACTTAAAACTGCGTAGCTATGAACAGCGTTTGCTTCATACTGTTGTGTGTATCACACGGCTTATTCAGAGAGTTATGCTTTCATATTGTGTTTTCATTTGATTCATTTCAATGTTTAAACACTGTATGTCTACTGGACTGTATGTCTACTGGACTGGAGCATCTCCGTGGCCGAATGGTTAAGACGCTGCGTTGTAAACCTTCGCCTCTTACCGCTGCGGGTTCGAATCCTACTGGGAGCTCGACTTGTAAGTGAGGAAGTGTCGATTCTTACGGATGGCGGGAGGTGTACAGTACTGGTTCTGTTTTGTTTGTTTGTTTGTATGGTGTTTACGTCATTTTCAACACATATAAGGTTATATATGACGGTCGATTTTTTGTGATGGAGACAGACCACCCGCTTTTCCTGGGTAGAACCAGTACTTTACACCTCCCGCAATCCGTAAGAATCGACGCTTCCTGACTTACACGTCGAGCTCCCAGTGGGATTCGAACCCGCAGCGGTGAGAGGCGAAGGTTTACAACGCAACGTCGTTAACCATTCGGCCACGGAGACGCTCTACCCAGGAAAAGTGGGTGGTCTGCCTCCACCACAAAAAAAAAATCGACCGTCATATATAACCTTACATGTGTTGAAAATGACGTAAAACACCATTCAAACAAAACTACTGGACTGATTTTGACTGTTTTTGATTTTGCCTTAAAGTTATTAGATTATTTTCGGTCATACAATGCTTTCAAACTATCGCAATGTTTCACTCTTAACAGTTTGTATGATGTATTTCAGATCTTCCTAGTATACCTGTATACAGGGTCGTTGTTCGTGCTGCTGTATTTCCAAATCGCCTTACTAAGAGGGGTCAAGGTCAGAAACAGTTATTTTGAAACGAACATCAAGGTCTCCGTACGCCCTGACGGTAGCATACACAAGTCTCCAAGTGCCACACCGGCGCCTCAAAGGTAAAGTATTATTATTTTTATGATAAACTAAAGAGTTTGTGGAATCAACTAAGTTTTGATATTCGGAAACTATTAAACGTGTTAAACACAATGATGAAGTAATTTCAAATGCTAGTCATAGTGTAAAAACAGTGGATTATTGGTGTATTACTGTTGCATCAAAAGTAAAAGAAAATGTACAATGTTCAACGTTTTAAACACTTCAAATTTATATCATAGTAAGTATATTATTCTAAATTACCCATCGATCATTAATTTAGTATTCCTGAAAATTGGAAAGGTTTTGTGCGATTGTTTTATAATCATTGGTTAATTGGTCAACGCTTGTTACAATTGTTGTTGCATGTTATTGCTAGAATTAATTCATTTATTGTAAATAAAAGCTTGTTCGATGGCAAATTTACGATCGTTTGAAAACAATCAATGTTTGGCCAATTATTTAAATGTGAAGGGTGATGTAAATTTTAAATAACTACTGACACAATCTGCATTTTTATTGATTAATGAAAATGTATTGCAGCAATTAATGATAGAAAGTATGTTGGCTCTGTGATGGTTAAATCTCACAAAGCTGTTGAATTGGTAGCTAATGAAATACTTTTCGAAATGTTAAGACATGCAATGAGCAATGATTAATATTGTTCCGGTCTTATAACCTGCAATCAAATAGTAATAAAAAATAAAACTTACTCAAAAAATAAACGTATCATGTGATGTTCCGCAAGGCTCGATTTTAGGTCCAATATTATTTCTATTATTTATAAATAAATTTTCTTTAGCTCTTTGTAAACCTTTTTCGAGTAACGACTTATATGCGGATACCTCTTCCAATTAAAGCAATTCATAAGGAGAGTTCTTTAAAACAATTCTAAACTCTGTAAAGAAAACGATGTTAACAACAAAACAAACGTACTGTTTATAAAACGTCCTGGGAAACGATGCATGTCTTTTATTTATAACACTGTTCAGTTAGAAATGACAATCGATGATAACAGGTCAGTGGAAAATATTGAACTTAGTAAGTACGAAATAGCATTTTAAAAAGTATATTTATGCATACAAATGCCACTGAATTTTACATTTTGTTCTGTAACTCATTTTATTTCTTTAAATGTTGTTCTGTCAAAATGTCAATACTTTTAAAGAGGGCCTCACGGGAGATTTGCTTAAGATTATATCCTAAAACCTTTGCTCTAAGCGTTGCATACCCCCTACTCCGCCCGCCCCACCCACACCTCCACACACCCGCCGCCACCCCAGTACGCCATTTTACTTGTTTATATTGTAGATTTTCACAATTCTCGTCTGCTGATAATGTATTGATATAAAACATAATTATACGATATCCATATCATAATGCAGACATAATTACAAGTATCTGTGTCGGTTGATAACCTTTACAAACAGATGTGAGCGTCGATACCACCGTAATGTTAGCATAATATACCTCACCATTCATGTACCAGACAATCGCTGCACCTGCTGAAGCGATTACCTTTTCTTATCTGTTTTATATTACATAAGCAGAGCATCTTAAAACCCATTACAATACTTACATATAAACAGAGCTTTTTAAAACCCATTACAATATTTAAATATTTGATTCTTAACGCATTACATAACACTACGAGTTAAGTATGCATGCTTATATCTTAAATGTAATTGGAATGTCGTTAATCTATATAACTTCAACATCAAACCACTAAAACCAACATACACTACAAATTTTGTTTTTAATGATATTTTTGAAAGTTATAATGACCACGAGCACTTTTGTAATCAAATCATTAAACAAAACATGCCAATACACATGTATGTGCCACTGAATAAGTGCAATTTCATTAACACCTACCCAACACGTCGCTGCTATATGTTCATTAACACCGACCCAACACATCGCTGTTATATGTTCATTAACACCTACACAACACATCGCTGCTATATGTTCATTAACATCTACCCAACGTATTTCTGCTCTATGTTCATTAACACATATCAAAAACATTGCTGATATATATTCATAAACACTTATATTTATGTTCATTAACATCTATCTCTATGTTCATTAACGCCTGTCCAAACATTGCTGCTAGATGTTCATTAACACCTATCCAACACATTTCTGCTATTTGTTCATTATCACCTATCCAACACATCGCTGCTATATGTTCATTAACACCTAGCGTTTATTATCAATGTAAATAAAGACAACTCGTATTTTAAAACGTAGGGAAACACTTGAATTTCTATATTTAGAATACCGTTTAGCGTTCTTCATATAAAACGCTTCGTATGTATGTACCACAGAGCTCATGAAGTCGGTGATGACGTCACACTGGAAAATGGACGCGCAGCGGAAGAGATTTCCCTGGCGAGTCGCCACAGCCAGCTCGTACTTCCGGTGGAAGGCGGCGTAGCGCACGTTGGAGAAGGCATCAACTTCTACCTCAGACTTGGTGCACTCGGTAAGACTTCTTGTCATCACAGTGTCTGATTTCTGCGAGTTGTGTTGTTTTTTTCTGGGGCGAACGAAATCGAAAAAGTCGAAATGTTTCGGGGTCGAAAAAACAAAAAATCGACCATATTGTTGCATGGTTTCGGTGTTTCGAAAGAACGAAAATTCAAAACATTCATCACCAAACAAACACAGAAAAACAACAACACAAAAACAAGCAAACACGAAACTGTATCACGAAATAATGAAAGTACTAAGCAAGTAATGTTTCGTTCTTTTGTGCTGAATATTTCGACTTTTTTTTCTCGTTCAACCTCGAATTCAGTATCTCGACTGCTCGGCTGTCCAGTAGAGCTTTTATTACTACCAGGCACGATAAACAGTGTCTGTATCCGTATTAATACGAAGCAGAATCAATATTGGTGTATGACTTCCTGAAGATTTGATTTAAATTATTTCTAGTCGTATTTGTATTCACATGTTTCAAAAATTTCACTTTGTAATTTTCTTACATATTTCGTGATAAATGTTATTTTCAGCATTTGCGTTTGGAAGCGTTACCCTAGATGGCTTGCATATTGCGTCCTACTTCGAATACCCGGGCATGAAGACATGCGACAGTGAAATATTTATCCTAGTATACGTCATGCACCTGTTATTCGTGTTCGTCCAGACATACTTCTTGTTCAAGAATCACAAGGTACTATAACTAACATGACTGAACAGTCGACACTAACTGACATGACAGAACATACCACACTAACTAACATGACAAAACAGACTACAATAACTGACATAACAAAAGAGACGACAATAACTAATATGACAAAACAGACGACAACAACTAACATAACAAAACAGACGACAATAACTAACATGACAAAACAGACGTCAACAACTAACATAACAAAACAGACGACAATAACTGATATGACAAAACAGATGACAACAACTAACATGACAAAACAGACAACAATAACTAACATAACAACACAGACGACAATAACTAACATAACAACACAGACGACAATAACTAACATAACAACACAGACGACCATAACTAACATGACAGAACAGAAGACAATAACTAACATAACAAAACAGACGACAGCAACTAACATAATAAAACAGACTACAATAACTAACATGACAAAACAGACGACAATAACTAAAATAACAAAACAGACTACAATAACTAACATGACAAAACAGACGACAATAATTAACATAACAAAACAGACTACAATAACTAACATGACAAAACAGACGACAATAACTAACATAACAAAAGAGACGACAATAGCTAACGTGACAAAACAGACGACAATAACTAACATAACAAAAGAGACGACAATAGCTTAAGGAATCACACCACTATTATCTCCCTTGAATACTCGTGCCCTACAGATGAAGGAGGTAGATACAAAAAACAAGTTCGCTTTTCTACATTTTACAGGATACATTGATTTATCTTTACCAGGTTCTAAATCTTTCATTTTAGGAAGAGATCACAGAAAAATGCATGTTGATATAAGATTTCTAGCTAATTCTGCCTCATTTTACACATCATGGGTCTAATCACCACGGGGTTGTATTTTTATCTAAATTTTGATAGGTGTCACGCAAACATGAAATTAAAAAAAGTTCAATCTGGTAAATATTTGTTAAATGCATTTTAAATTGCAGATATTGGATCAATGAAGAATTTAAGCATAAATACATGTTGTAAAATCTGTTTATCTCTATGCCACGAACAAAAACATTACAATGGGACCCTATGGAAAATTAATTGTGGTGTGAGACGTAACGTGACAAAACAGACGACAATAACTAAAGTGCGTTTTGTAAGGCGTTCAGGTCTCACACCACAATTAATTTTACATAGTGTTACTGTATAGCTGTTTCCAACACATGACCTTCAAAACGTCCCAGCAGACCTTGTTGTTGGTTTAATATCTTCAGGACTGCTAAGATCTGTAAAATAAAACAAAAAAATACAAACATTAGCCAGGTTGGTTTGTTTCCTCGCTCATATTTATGCAACCTCTATGAAAAATACCAAATTCATACACTATCTAGCTGACTTTGTGGTGCTTCGGTCAAATGCTTATGAATTTTGAATGCAACTTCATATCAACGTGGGATTTTCTGTATCATCAGTCTTTTACACTGCAGATGTATGCTGAAGCAAAGAAAAACCTCTTTGTCAAATTAAAAATTGCCTAAAATGGAGAAAAAAATAGAATTATTTTCTGTTTTCCTTTTGTCTCCTTTTGTGAGACCTTAAGCTGTTTAATTTAATGTCTACACATTACTCCTCTTGTTCTTTCGAGTGTTTTTTGTCTGGATAGAAACTTACATGTCGCACATGTTACTGTTCATAGACAATAAATTGAAAAACAACATATTTCTAAAACTGGGTCTTTCTAATTTAAATGTGTCTGAGGGAGCCTGCCAAATGCTAGCGTTACCACTACCTGTTAGATGTTTGTCTACACACTTAACATTACACTTGTCTGTATCATAATAGCAAATAACTGCGCTTTAGACTCTAGGAGTAAATGTTCTGCCATGCACAACCCTCCAATTAACGTGTGCTCGAAAACAATAAAAACATGCAATTTAACAACAGAAAAGTAACGAATTATGTAATGTAAGGTTAATAAAAAAAAGGCAAAACGAATGAGGTTTGTTTACAAACTTTCGTTTAAACAATATCTGGTCTGTGTCAAAGATGAATCGTATTCTTAGGCTGTTGATCTTAGTTTGGCAGGCGCTCATTGAGATAAATGTACGGAAGCTGTTTCTAATAGCATTAATTTTCTGGATTTATATCTGCACCTAAATCCTTGTTGATATGTACAAGAGAAAAACAGTCTATACGCACGGGCCAAAACATAATGGACTGGCGCAGAAGTCTGTTTTTGTGCTTTTGATAATAACCGTATGTAATTTGGAAAACAAATAAATGGAGTGGTCAGTGTCTGTCGGTATACTTTGAACATGTTGGTCTTTTATGGGATGGTTTGAGAGGAGGTTCATGAAACAGTGGGCCTATAACTTGTGCCATTGTTTTTTAGAACGAATTGAATAGAATTGAGTTTTACGGCGCACCAACACTAAAAGGTTCTATGGTGCCAACATGAATGAGCATTCCAGGTCCACCCTCCATTTATATCGAGATAACACTATGCAGAATAGGCCGAGTACCTTTTCATCTGCAGCTCCAATTTACATCGAGATAACAATATGCAGAATGGGTCTAATGCCTTCTCATCAGCAGAGCTGCAGAGTTTCTGCAAATTCTATCGTAAACACTCCATTTTTCGCTGGAGCTACGATCATTGTTTTCTGGCACTAGTCAAGTAGCACCCGAAACAATACAGGGATGGTGATGACGCTGATGATGATGATGATGATGATGATAATGATGATGATGATGATGATGATGATGATGATGATGATAATGATGATGATGATGATGATGATGATTATGATGATGATGATGATGATGATGATAATGATCTTTAATGAACATGATAAAAAATGATAAAATAACATGAATTCGAGGGATTATAGCAGGGGCTCTATTCTTGCCCGGGAACCATACGGGGCCTCTCGAAAAAGAACATACGTATGTTTTTTTTTTATTTTAGTTCCATTAAAACAACATTTAAATACACGACTTTAATACGTACATATGTTTTCAGTTGGTGATTGACAAACAGAAGGCGTTGGTGAGGTTTGGAATGATGCACATCATGGCGACCAATCTGTGTGTACTGCTCGTCACCGCCATCACGGAAACGGCCGAAGACTACCGACAGCAGGATTTCATTTTGAAAAATATCAGTAAGTAGATTCGCAAAATATCGAATGTATATGCAATTCCATCTCAGAGTCAACACTCGAGTGTTTTTCGGAAGTGTAAGAGCTGGCAATCGACGTGGTGAAAATGTTTTTAAAATGGCGAGTTCTTCCCAGTGGTTTTGGTGATCTTGGGGAAACATGGTATATTATTCTTTTAGGTATCTTGTAACATTGGCAATTACTATAAATGTATATATAAATGCAATGCCTATATGGAACAAGAACCCTATGAGAGGGTATCAATGATAACATCAGTTATGAAATTGGTACATATTTTCAAGTTCTGGAGATTAGTTCTACACGTGATACATGTTTTAAAGATGTCTTTGTCGAAACTTATTAAATTCATACCGTGTCTTTGTTTCAACCGACGACTCATTCATTTTTCTATTTATGTTATGTTGTACCTTTATCGCCATATCACCACATTCCATTATGATATTCGAGCACTTGTATCCAACAGATCGCATAAAGCCGGAAACTATCTATATTATACCTTACATCTGCACGGTATTTTGGTATCACATCTTGCCATCTAAAACACACGACGCCACTTGAAAAATAATCATCGTCAGGAGATAGATGTATTAAAGGGACAGGAGACGATCTGGAAGAATTATTGGTGTCAGTCTTAATACGATCAACACCATCTTATGTTTCAGTTTCATATCAAACTTCCCGAAACATTTTGAAAAATATATTTGACAATCAAGAAAGTATGTTTCAGTTATTGTGGTGGTGTTGGGGAGTGCGGGATTGGGCCGAACTTTTTCACAAATCTTTTGTATGTTTCAATTATTGCAAAATGAACAACAACAAAAACGTTATCCACGCTCAATTACCACCAAAACATACAACATTATATAGATGAAAAGTACTTTTTGAGCGCTAACCATTTTTTTTTACTGAGTTTCGTCGGTGTGTTCTTGGGCAAGGCACTTTCCCTTAGCCTTGTCCGTTGGGTGAGAGGTAAACCGGGCTGCCTCGTGTATCGAAATCTGTCATCAGAAGACGTTTAAGAACCACATAATCTATTCATTAGTAAGAGTAGGAGAGGTTCCGGCTTTCATATGTACAGTTATAGGACTGTCCCGAGAATCTCTGTTTATTGAGAATCTCTATTATTCATCCATGTAATATACTGACCCCAGAGCAATAAAATACCCATTTTCGCTCAGCAGGGCATCAATTATCTGACAGCAAATTAAAAAAATTAGAAATAAGTTGGTGTAACAAAATGATATCCGCAAATAGAGATAAGGCAGTGATATATACTTATAACATTTAATTCTGCATGGACAAAGTTTTAGCTCATTAGCTGGCATGTTAGGTGATGTGTATTGCCATTGCATTGACCTCATGCTGGGTATGCCGACACCAAGCTGATTATCATGTAACTTGAGCTGAGTCGAAACTACTACATCTTTCGGGACAGGCCTATAACTGTGTAGCCTATCCTTCCTATCTCTAAATAATCTATAATGTGTTAACGAGCCGTTAAACAACATTCAATTATTTGTTAATGGACCATGCGTGTAAAGACATGATAAGGGCAGCTAGATTTTATTTATATGCCTCGATATAAAAGTCCTATCACTGACATTAATATGTTAAGATAAGAGTTAAATCGATCTATTTTATCGGGAGGCATGGTCATTGAGATCTTTATATAAATTTGTAAGGTCAACCTAAATTGTGCATATACAGCCTTTCATCGTTCTTGCATATCATAGTAACAGATACTACTTCTCTGGCATCCCAGATATATTTACACATTGTCTTCCAAGCATGATTTGTATACAAATAACTTTTTATATTTTATCTCCATAAAACTGCAGTTCCATGACATTTTATCTAGTAAATTTTCAACGGTTTACATTTTGACAAATTTCGCAGCCAAAAATAAGACGCTTATCATAACTGGTTCTTTGAAACTGTTATCAAAAACTATATCAGCTGATAAAATTCACACTGCACTTTATCAATAGTGTAGCGATACCTCAAATGCAGTCATTTGAATCCTCCATCGTGATTAAAAGAACGCAGGCCATATAGCAATGACATCATGAAGATAACTACCGTTTGGATGACCCAATTTCGGAATAGTTTGAACGCTGTAAAATATATTCGTGTTTACCCTACTCTTTAAACCAATCAGCTGGTTGAGATTTTAATTTACTGGCTACGTTTATTCATGAAGAATTTACTACCTGCACTCTTCATAGGTTGCCTGACTTATATAGAGACTATCGATAAACATATTGTAAACACTAAGTCGGATAGAGTCTATGAAGAGAAATCTTCACCATTAAGTAACCGCAGTCGGTCGCTAAGTACCCTGTATTTCGGTTTCTTAATGGTGAAGATTTCTCTTCATATCCTCTATCCTATACATATATATTTCAGTTTCTATTCTGGAAATTTAGGAGTTTTTGATGCCATTAACATAATCATTAACGTGTGATCTTTTTCATTTCAGCTGCCACGATGGGACAAGTAAAGAGCTGCTATGAAGAACTAACATTGGCGCGATCCGTGTCGCCATACTTGTTTCCGAGCACCGTTATTTACAGCATCATCGCAGCGGGCATCATCTACCGCCTGTACCAGTACGTAGGGGTCAAGGTCAAGCAGCGGTGGCCCAGTCACACCTCTCTCACCAGTTCTGTACCGCAAGGTAGGCAAAACGTTCCAGTTACATTGTACTCCATATATAGCGTTATACCCAATACGTAGGGGTCAAGGTCAAGCAGCGGTGACCCAGTCACACATCTCTCACCAGTTCTGTACAGCAAGGTAGGCAAAACGTGTTCTGTAACTGAAGTTAGGCAAAACGTCCCAATTACTCCATATATAGCGTTATGACCAGTATGCAGGGGTCACCGTCAAGGTCAAATCGCGGTGGCAAAGTCACACCTCGCTCACCATATCTGTACCGCAAGGTATGCAAAACGTCCCAGTTACTTCATGTATAGCGTTATAAACAGTATGCAATTGTAGGCTGATGATACTAGTATACTTAATTTGTGTTTGAATTAATTTTGATCACTTTCGGATTCTTATCTGATCAAAAGTTAAATGTTAAAGTTATACTGCCCTTTTTTTCTTCTTTTTTTCGTCATTCTTTGGAAATCAGTCGTAAACTTTAGTTTCTTTCCTATAGTGAGCCAGACTCACTTAGATTATTTACACGACTCTTATGGCTAAAATAAATCTATTGCTTCGTGTTATACCATATTTTTCATTCCAATTCTTGAAGTTTACAGTTTAAACAATACACATCATATAGAATACAAAACAGAATATATCCATGTTGCGTTGGAACTTTGGTTCAGTATATAGTAAATAAAAATATTTGGCAGACTAAAAAAAGGTAATTTTCAAGATACGATTTTGAAAGATACATATATTGAATCAATTTGCATAAATGTGCATGAAATATGCATGGTTTCAACATAATTACACAGTAAATACCTTAATTTTAACAGTAAACTTGGTTGAACATCTAGGATAAAGACCGAGTTTATCACCTACCAGAATTTAAAGGTGTGCCACATTTCTGGTCACTGATTCGTCAGTTTATTTTGACGATGCTTTATCGAAATTATAAATAACAACATCTTTTACAGGTGCTACTGGTATCGACTGTGACAAGGCCAACAAGGGCTTGTTCATGGGACTTTTAGTCGCTGTACTTACCCTCATCGCAATCGCCACCTTCTTTGTCTTCGAAAGCCGCATCTCGGACCCTATCACAGCCATCAAAGTGTTCTACGTCACAGAAATTGCTCTCATGCTCGTAACAGCGGCTGGAATCATCTGGGGATACAAGCGTCTCGCCACCCTGAAATTCTTGCAGACGTACTTCCTGTCGGTCGACTCCGTCTTGCTGATCGTGGCGCTTGCCGGGTCTTACATCTACTTATTCTTCATCCTAATTTCCGTCCTTTCCAGCGGACAGCTGGCCGACTCAATCGGAATATTTTCAATCATCACAATAGTGCTATCGCTAATACAGATCACAATGCAGATCGTGTTCATTTTGGATGGGCTGTGTCGATGCGCCGAGAACGACGCCCAGATGTTCGAGAAGCCGGGTCGCTCCGTGGTGACGTTCTTGCTCGTCTGCAATCTCGCCATGTGGGTGGTGAGCATGTTCGAGATTAAGAAAACGCAAGTCGTACCAATGCACGAGTCTTTCTACGGAATTCTCGCCTGGAACATCATTACACATCTTTGTGTTCCTCTTCTCATATTCTTCCGCTTTCATTCGGCGATCTGTCTGTCAAAGGTGTGGTACAACGCCTACCAGAAGGAGAAACAACAATGAGCACTTCTTTTGTCCAAGGTTTACGACTCGTGCAACGTCTTTTTCCTTTAAAGTTGTTCATTTTATTAAGGCAGCAGACTATATCTGTTAGTCCAAACAACAGACAATTTAAATACTCTTTTACGAAAATTATTTCTCAGGAAATGTTAAAGTACTTTCTTCTTTATGCTGATGACACATTAGTTTTTCATATGCGATACTAAGTCAGTAGTTCTGAAGACTTAAAAGACATGTCAGTCAGTGGCTCCGTAATAAATGTGCCATTATATACGTAATATAAACAAATGGTGCATACTCATTGTTCTAGCTAGTTATTTAAAGCCTTATTAACTATGTATTATAAAATGTATTTGCAACTGTAACTAAATATCCCAAACATGTCATGTTGACAGATTAAACAACATTTGTAAACGTGTTTAAAATGACATACTATTTCTTAATGATTCAAACGGACTACACGGTGCCTTATATGCAATTAGGTATGTGAATATCGAATGTACCGGATGTGGAGACCTTTCTTCGTTTATGACATGACATTCGGACACAAATGTGTTTAGAGAAAACATCTCTGTACATGGATGAACAACCTTTATGCATGGTTCGAACATCATTGTTTCGGACCATCATCATACGTGATTCGACAAACATTTTATTTTTGTGATGGGAAACTATTGAATGAAAAAACGTTCGCGTACGTTGTTTGAATACCATTGTACACAGCTGATAAGCCTTGTCGGAGAAATGCAGAAACGCCATTTGGTTAATTTAACATCACTGTTATATTAAAAACAAGCATTCTTTTACATGGTTTGATAGCGATAGGTGCATCTTTAGATATGGTGCGATGGAAACAAAATCGTTTGAAACACCTGACGACAGGGTTAAGCAGACGACATAATTGAGCAGACGACATAATTGAGCAGACAATATGGTTGAGCAGAGGACGTGGTTGAGCAATGGTATTCCACAGCAATGATGTTCTTATCATGTAAAAGTATATGATTCCATAATGAAAATACATATACATACTCGTTGTAGTAAATCATTTATATAGAGAACACTCTTGTTTATGGTCAACACAAATGAATTGAATTGAACTGGATTTTATAGTCGCACCAATGGCGACTTTCCAGCTTTCATTCATAGCTGTTTGTGGACATCTAAATGGTTTTGGTTACAAATGAGTTTTACATTCTTGATTTATATGCGTGTTAGGTAGTAATTTATTTATTGACTATGTGTATTTACATTATATATTTATGGAATTTTGTATTTTTATAATAAAATGTTTCTATGTGTCTATTGAATGTCCACATATTTATGGGAAATATATTTAAATGAAATATTGTGTACACGTCATTTATTCAGCGTAACTGACACTATGTACACGTTTAATTATAGTGTTATCACCATGGTTACGTGTATAATTATATACAAGTAATTATAAGCAATATCACCATGGTAACGTGTATGAGTAATTAGGGCAATGTATCAGTAGTATGTATATTGTAATTTTTGATCTGGTTTATGTTTTGTATGTAGGTTAAACGTATTTTCTTATACAATAAACATTGTACACGATAACTGTCATTGTTTATACCTCATTTCACCTCCAGTTCGCAAAACCAAGGCTTTATACAAATTGTCATGTGGGCATTAACACTGTCCTCTACTGGACCGTAACACTGTCCTCTACCGGACCGTAACACGCTCGTCTATTGGACCGTAACACTGTCCTCTACCGGACCGTAACACTGTCCTCTACTGGACCGTAACACTGTCCTCTACTGGACCGTAACACGCTCGTCTATTGGACCGTAACACTGTCCTCTACCGGACCGTAACACTGTCCTCTACTGGACCGCAACATTTCCTCTACTGGACCGTAACACTGTCCTCTACTGGACCGTAACACGCTCGTCTACTGGACCGTAACACGCTATTCTTCTGGACCGTAACGCTGTCCTCTACTGGACCGTAACACAGTCCTCTGCTGGACCGTAACACTGTCCTCTACTGACCATAACACTGTCCTCTACCGGACCGTAACACGTTCATCTGTTGGACCGTAACACTGTCCTATACTGGACCGTAACAATGTCCTTTACTGAACCGTAACACTGTCCTCTACTGGACCGTAACACTGTTCTCTACTGGACCTTAACACTGTCCTCTACTGGACCGTTACACTGTTATCAACCGGACCGTAACACGTTCCTCTGCTGGACCGTAACACTATCCTCTACTGGACCGTATCATTGTCCTCTACTGGATTGAAACACTGTCCTCTATTGTACCGCAATAATGTCCTCTACTGGATCGCAACACTGTCCTCTACTGGACCGTAACACTATCCTCTACTGGACCGTTTACCTTGTCCTCTATTGTACCAATGTCCTCTACTGGACCGCAACACTGGACTGTACCACTGTCCTCTACTGAACCTACTGGACCGTAGCACCGTCATATACTGGACCGTAACAATCCCTCTACTGGACTGTAACACTGTTCTCTACTGAACCGTAACACTGGCCTTTCCTGGACCGTCACACTGTCCTCTCCTGGACCGTAACACTGCCCAATACTGGACCGTAACATTGTCCTCTACTGGACCATAGCCGTGTCTTCCTATGGACCGTAACATTGCCCTCTACAGGACCGTAACAATGTCTTCTACTGAACCGTAACACTGTCCTCTACTGGACCGTTACACTGTCCTCTACATGACCGTAATACTGTCCTCTACTGAACCGTAACCTCTACTTGACTGTTCCACTGTCCTCTACTGGTCCGTAACACTGACCTCTACTGGACCGTAACACTGTCCTCTACTGGACGTAACACTGTACTGGACCGTAACACTGTCCTCTACTGGACCGTAAAACTGCTCTCTACTGGACCGTAAACACTGTCCTCTACTGGACCGTAACACTCCCTCTATTGGATCGTAACACTGGCTTTTGCTGAACCATAACACTTTCCTCTACTGGACCGTAACACTGTCCTCTACAAGACCGTAAAACTATCCTCTGCTGGTCCGTAACACTGTACGTCCTCTTCTGGATCATAAAACTGTCCTCTGCTGGACCGTAACAAATTCCTCTACTGGGTCATAACATTATCGTCTGCTAGACCATAACAATGACCTCTACAGGACCATTACACTTTCATTTTCTGGACCGTAAAACTGTCCCCTAATGGACCGTGACAGTGTTAACATGCAACCAAATACAACGAATACCTTAGCATTTCCATGTGTTTGACTATTTATGTTATATATGACAAATACACTGACTATTTATGTTATACTGACTATTTATGACTATTAGACCTGTACAACTAACTAAGGTAACGATTACGGTAAGGATAACTATAAGGAATACCGACTAAAACAGAGGGGTTTTCTCAACAGGCGATACGCCTTGAATGTTGTGCATCACTATATATAGGCCAATAAAATGTATTATTGACACCTTTAGTCCAAACAAATTGCCGAGTTTAACGAGGGATTCTTTTCGTTGACTGATATGGTAGAGGGACTATAATCCGTAAAACACCACCTTATTGACACTACATGAAATTGTAGGGAAAGGTGGATGTTCTGCCACCACTATAAAAAATCGACCGTAATATATAGCCTAAAATGTGCTGAAAATAACGTACACCACCATTCAACCAAACGTCATTATTTTAGAATATATTAAACTAGTTGGCATACATGATATGATGAAATGAAAACGACCAATTATTCGCCATGCATCCTTTTCTAAGCCTCACCTAATAAAAGAGTATGAGAGTGGACCTTTGGAAACGGCTGAACACGATAAATACGAAATTTGATATTCGCTTCATACACTCTTTGCAAACTGGTTTAATTAATTTAATATGTTTTGCATTTTCTTGATACTTTCCTTTGAAACAATATAGCGCTTAATCTCGAATATACTTCATTTTTCAAGTAGGTGGGAATATTTACGCTCGGCTGCGCACGCATAGAAAGTGGCTATTCCGTTTGAAGGAGGTGAACGAACAATCTCTCCGAGATGCCATTACATTGACCTCTGTTCTGCCAAGTCATTGAGTACCTTCTTTGCGGCTTGCTAGGCTTTTTTTTTTTGTATTTATATAATTATAGGCCTACACTAGCATTTTTGTGTTTTACTTATATTGGTTACTACTGCTGCCTTAATGGTTGGAGAATAGTTCATGGCGGGGATATCTTTATTTACACTCAGTAGGGTAAGTGTGAGATTTGGTGCACCCTAGAACCTGGTTTAAACACCCAGCGGCCATTTTTGCCACTGATCGTTCAAAGCGTCAACCCTTTTTTTGTTTGTGACGTCATATGCCTTTATTCTTTGTTGACTTTGCCATTCATGTTTGTCTATTTGCGTGCCCCCCCCCCCCCCCCCCCCCCCCCCCATTAACTGATTCACTTAATTAAGGAAGTATCAAAACGGTTTTGTAATGTAATGTTGCCGTTATTTGGCGGGTTGTTTCTTTAATCAAAATGAATAATTAGTAATAAAAGAAAAAAATGACAAATTAATGGATAGATGAATTGATTACAACTCAGTACAACTCCTGTATCTCCCATTTGTGGTGATCCGGTATCTATAAATAGACTGCTTAAAACCGTTTGTGTTGACCTAACTACGCGTCATTCCCTCGTGACAGATGGGAAATCCGGTATCTATAAATAGACTACTTAAGTATATATGTATTATAACAGTCATATGACTGTTAAATTGTATCACACGCGTAAATTATCCTGGTTAACAATTGTTTTAAAACCTAATATGGCCGATATAGTGGAGAGGATACAGGATGCGTTTTTGTCGTGTTCTATATGTTTTCAGCCATTTAATCGACCCAAGGCTCTACCGTGCCTTCATACATTTTGTGAGGGTTGTTTGAGGGATTATGTGACGTCACGCTATGAAGGAACAGGCCAGTTTCCCTGTCCGCTTTGTAGGCAGGTAGGTCAAAATAATGTGTTATCAGTTTCTCATTGTTTCGCTGTTTAACCCTTCTGAAAATAAATATAATGCGTGTGTAGTATGTGGTTATATATGTAATCCATTGTTTTCCTTTAAGAGACGGCGGTTGATTTACATATATACATGGTTTATATTGCTACCATATCATCCCTTATTTGTAGATAGTTTTATCTTTATACGTTTACATTGTTTTTAATTACTACTTCATTCTTTCATGATTCATCGGTTTTTGCGCACAATATGACCTATTTATGTGTCGACGTGCCATAAAACACCATTCATTCATTCCATTAAGTGATAAATAGTATACGTGTAGCTCACTAAGCTGTACAGATTGCGATTTGATGTATTATTGACTTCTTAACTTGATGAATATTTATTACTTCTGTTGCTGCCACTGATGATAAAAAAATTGAAAAAGTGCCATTGAGTTAGTTTCACTTCAGATTAATATCATGCGTAATCGATTTAATATTATTTTTTTCAAACATACCGATCATCATATCATATTATACAGTATCATTCAATATAGAACTGAAACTGAGTTTTACGCCCCCTTTATACACATAATTATGTTATTTTGGAACAGCAACGTCTGAGGGAGATGAGCTGAAGGAAGCAATTTTCCAGCTATATAGAATAATGAGAGACTAAATATGAGTTACAGTGCATTAAGCCAATGAAAACACATAGTCCAGGCATGGATTTAGTGTTGCTGAAGTTGAATTAAATGTATAATAATTATACTCTAAGGTCATGTAAAGCAAACAAAGCAAACGAGAATCACGTCTGATATGTATGTTGTTTCGAATCAGACGAATTCAACATTAATACTGTCTCACCAGAGCTAATTATTTATTTATCACATCAACAGGTTATATACCTACCTATTGGCGGCGTTAGCAGTCTGCCGGACAACCATTTTATTGTCGGTCTGTCGGATACAGTCTCTCCATACACCGTACAGAAATCGGAATTTACTGAGAGAACACCATTGCTTCCGGGCGCTAAAGCCGATCATTATCTTCCAGAGAAGCCAAACAAACTCATCAGACGGTTTGGTGATTACGGGACAAAACCTCACGAGTTCGTACAAATCACGGGCATATCGACGTCTACTGTCACAGACGACATTTTTATATCGGATGCATGTCTGAATAAAGTTGCAATGTTTTCAATTTCCGGTGAGTTTAGAGGGAGTTTTAACTGCGATTGCTCAATAAGAGATATTGCAGTGACGCGTAGTGGAACGTTGCTGGTAACAGTGAGTAAAGCGGAGAATTCTATTTTGAGGGAGTACACATTTGACGGACGATTGTTAGCGAACATTGGGACATTTTATAGACACGAAAACCCCTTTGGCTTGGCAATAACGACACGTGATCAGCCCGTAGTGACCGGACTTCGTCAGAATTGCGTTCACGTGTTTACACAACGCCGGAAACCATCAATATGGTTTGGGTCACGTGGTAGCGGCGTGAACCATTTTACACTTCCGTACTACGTCACAACAAATAGCCATGACAACATCATAATCGCGGACTCTGGTAACCATAGGATCAAAATTCATAAACTGGATGGAACCTTTGTCCGTCAGTTTGGCAAAGAAGGTTCTAAACCTGGAGAATTGTTATATCCAATGGGCGTATGTGTGGACAAGTTTGACAACATCTACGTTGCAGATGCCCACAATTACCGCGTGCAAGCTTTTGCAGCAGACGGACGAAGTTTGGGTTTTCCTGTCAAAGATACATTTGAATACGGAATGGACGTCAAACCTGTCAACGTTCAGTTCTCTCGTGATAATGTGATTTTAGTTGTGCTAAGAGGGTCCAAATTTTGTCAAGTTCATGAGTATTTCTGGGACGCTGATAAACACCGACCATTAAAGGACACTAACTGGTTCGATAAGCTATTGTGTTGCACTTGAGGTCGGTATTTGTTTCTACTGACTGCCCCCACGTTAACACAGACAACTCGTATACAATGTGCTTGATTTGATGTTTTCATATTTATTTCCCTTTGACAATGCGATACATATAATGAGAGGGTCGTTAGCAATGTTTTAGTCTCAGATCGATTTAGCTAATGTTTTTGTTCAGGGTTTTTACTACTCGACGTGTACCACCATATATACCATCGCATATACTAGTACCATCGGCTGAAGCAGAAGGACACGCGGCAATCTTAAAGTGTTCATCAAGTATTGAAATTAGCGTCCTGATTTATTCATCCAGTATCATTTTGACTGCCATTGTTTCAGGTGCCATCTCGCTCAAATCACTAGAGCAATGGCAAAAAACAACAAACGTGGCTCCAGCGTACAATATAATTTGCAGCAACTCTGCAGTTCTGCAGGTCAGCAGGTTCTAGGCCCATTCTCCATATTTTATCTCGATGTAAATGGAAAATGAGCCTGGCATGTTCATTCCTCTTAGGCGCCATATAATCTTTCAAGTGCGCCTTAAAACCCAATTCAATTCATTTTGACTGCCAGCATTAATTTTGATTTTTTTCCGCCTGTCACAGGTTTAAATATTATTGGGGCAATATAACCAACAATTAATAATATGCAAACACAATTCGTTTTATACTATGTTTGTAATATTTATGATTGAACACATGCAAGTTATGTAGAAAAACTAACGGGACGCCATGCAATTTAAAACAAACAAGACTGCCGTGTGTCCCTTTAAAAGCATGCCAGTTGACTGTTTTTGACACATAGTGCCGCTTACGTGCTTGTTCTACTATGTAATTAGTTTAAATTAGTATTATTTATTTTTGAAAAAGTAGTGTATAGTATGTCCTAATAATACATAGACAGGATTTGAAAAATAGCTTCGATGAAGAAAAAGAAAAAAATCATCTCATTGACTACCGAAGGCTACTCCTTGACGACAACTTACCAATCTTATAGGTCGTGCTATCATTGACTACCGAAGGCTTCTCCTTGACGACAACTTACCAATGTTATAGGTCGTCCTAAATTCTTAGATCTTTCAAACTGTAAGATTTTATGTAGGACCCATTAACCTCTGGTCACGGTATCATTCCATTTTGCGTATTAACTGTTATTGTTATTCCTAACAGGCCATGCTAATTGTAATTTGACATATATCTTTACCTTGATTTAAAAATGCCAGTGTAAATAATGCTCTGCAATCTAAACAAGGGTGTAGGAGGTAAGATGTGTGTGTGTGTGTGTGTGTGTGTGCGTGAGTGCGTTGCGATTGTGCGTGCGTATGTGGTGGCAGGTGGTTGGGTGAGGTTAGGGGTAAAGTTGTAAGGTTCCGCGTCCCTTTCTGGATTAGCATCAGTACTGTGAGTTTAAAAACACTAATAATAAATGAATGCGATAACTTTTAATTTTGTGTAGAAAGACGAAATTTCCCATGACATCAAAAACAACAACATGGTATATAGCCGAACCCTGTTATTCCGGGCGTTTAAGGGGACATTTCGATATACGTTGAATCCGGATATGACGGATTTGAGCCTGGTTTCTTAATTTAATACATTTAATGGTTAATGGTTATTCCGTAGCATTGTTCAGAAGGGTGTGAATCCTTATACTCAGCGATAAGATTCCGATTCAGTTTTATTAAAATACATGTATACATAAATATATGTGTCGATACTAATTGAATACCGAGATATAATTCCCTTAAATCATTAATGTAACGAGTGAATGCTTTTAGGCGTAGTAATACTCAGGTCAGGGCGGAGATCACCAAATAAAGTGTTTTTTTTAAAAATATTTATATAAATTTCTTGCACTATAGCGCAAAGAGAGCAGATTTTCAATGGCATAGTTCTTAGGCGAATGGTTTATAGTTTATTCGCAAAATTGGCTCCCGTTTCCGAAATATTCTGATTATGAAAACGAAACTTTCGGAATTGGGGGCATATTGAACGAAAAAAAAAAACGTATCGAAAAATGTTACTTCGAATCGGGACTGCGCACACCCCTACCCACCCAAACACACACCATGTATACTACTAGCCTGAGTTTCAGGCTGCAGTGTAACACAGTTCTGAACAAGTTTCTCTAAAACTGCAATAGCAGTGAAACAATAAAACAAAGTTAGGATTAAATACGAACAAATATAAAAGTAGGAGTTTAGATAAATGTTAAAGGGACACACGACAATCTTGATTGTTTTAAAACTACCTGCGGCCCGTTAGTTTTTCTACATAACCTGCATTTGTTCAATCATCTAAGAATAGTATAAAGCAAATTGTTTTTGCATATATCTAACTGTTGATTATATTGCACGAATAATAAAATTATATTTAAATCTATGGTAGAATAACGAAGAAATATTTAAAACTAAATCTTTTATTTAATATATGCAAGCAGGTTTCAAGTTAAACTGATACTGGATTAATAAATCGAGACGCTAATTGATATGCTTGATTAAAACTTCAAGATTGCCGTGTGTCCCTTTAACTTCTGAACCCAGACTGGTATATGATATATGTATGTGGTATCGAGTTGATGATTGATTGAATTGTTAGCGACACCGGGCGGCAGTTGGTCTGCGAGTGACTCAATTCCAAACGCATACATTGCATGCAAGTCAACTTAGATAAATCGACTGTAGGAGGCTGCATGTTCAAATCGTTTCTGTATGGTAAGTGTATGTAAATAGTATGGATTGAGCACAGACTAGATGCGTTGGCAATAACTTATTCCAAAACAGTCTTGCATGGTGTCATTTAATATAGATATTTTATCTTATGCACTTCCGAAATGTTCCCAAGCATGTTTTTCTACTTTGTCACAAGTTCATATAACCACACCAGTGACTTTAACATTTGTAAGATGCTGTACCGTAAACAACTTTAAAATTCGCTATTAAATACATGGTAACTCTTCTTCAAAACTCTTGAATATATTTTGTGTAAATTGAAAAACCAGTGCGTTTGTTTGGACAAAGTTCGCATTAATAACGTCATTTGAATAGATGTTGTATAAATTTAAATACCAGCGCGTATATTTGGACAAAGACAAGTTACTATTTATTTCATATTGAATTAACTTTCCTTTTGAAAGACTATACATATATGAATATGTATTTAAAATTCGCTTTAATTCCCTAGAATCTCATATCTACACCTGTTACTTGTTACATTCTAGATGTCCTAAATAAGCTTGAGTGTTTACCACTCAATCAGTTGCCCCCTCCCCCCACTCAATCAGTTGCCCCCGTATAAGTTAGCGGTGTCAGGTAGCGGCGTTGACGTTATGTTCGACATTTTGATATTTTACTATGGCCATGTGACAAATTATCATGTAATCGTAGACTATTTTCTAAGACGTTGTTGGCACAGATGAAACTGAGAGCAAAGAACGACAAACCTGGTAGAGTTTGCCCAGCAATTTGTTCCAACCACTTGGTTCACCACAGCTTTTATTTATTTATTTATTTTTCTTTAGGATGCATGTGCATACCTCATTATGAACCATTGCAAACTGAATACTTTTATTAAGATTGGTTTTAAATCTATATTAAAGTATTGATGAAGGAAAATACAGTTTCAAGTACTTTTTTATGAAAATTAAACTGTTTAAAAGTATCTTATAATAAGAACTAATTGAATATAAACGTATCATCTTGATGTAATACAATGATAGACACAACGGTGATGAAATATCGGGACCAAGTTGTGGGTGATGATAAGGCGGGAAGGGTTGTCTCCCATTTCTAAGAAATCCTTATACACAACATACAGTGTAATTACAAGTACTGTACCTATGCGTTATGCCTTTAAGAAGGTATATAATTAGAAATAAAACGAGACGTTCGAATGATATATTTTATATGAAATACAAATTCTGATTCCCATTTACAAGCTTAGCAAAGCAACATGTAATAGACCATTTGACTTTTTTGCCGTTCCAGAGTAATTGATTTAAGTAATTAGTTTTCTTTTTTACAACGTATATAAAGCACCGTCTATATTTAGAGGTTATTAAAAAGCATACAACTTTCAAAAGACGTTGTGAGTCTGAGACAAGTTTAAACGAAGGTTAAAAAAGGAGGATATTTTAAGGGACTTTAAAAACAATATATACAATGAACACTATGCTAGGACAAAACATTTATATGAAAATTATATAAATACGATCTGAAGTCGTTTATCTAGACAATAGTTTGAGCCTCTCAGATTCCACTCTTATAGGCAAGACACTTCCCTCGGATTCGTCTGTCAGATGGAGGAGTAAAACGGACGGAGTCGTCCAAGTACGTAACAGAACCATAGGAATATATTCGATAGTAAGAGTAGGGCGTGGTTTTCAGATTCCTATGTATGTATCATTCCCCCAGCTGCGTGTTCGAATCCCACTTGGAGCTCGACTTGTCAAATGAGAAAGTGTCGATTCTTACGGATGACGAGAGGTATACAGTACTGGTAATACCCAGGGAAAATGGGTGGTCTGCCTCCACCACAAAAACAATCGACGTCATATATAGTCTTACATGTGTTGAAAATGACGTAAAACACCATACAAACAAACAAACAAATATGCGCAATACACTAACGTTTTAGACGTCTATATTTCCGGACTGATTTCAAAAGGTGAATATCTGAGATAACAATTCAGAAGTTTATGAAATATATTGTATTAATAATAATGGTCATATTGTTGGGTTGATATAAATTGAAAAAAAAACCCAGCTTAATTAACAAAATAGTCAATGCATGGTTATAATGTCTTTATTGCTGACTGGTGATTTAAACACAATCAAATGTAAAGAAAAGAGAGAGGAAAAAGAAGAAACACAAATCAAACTCTAAACAAACTTTAAAACCAATCAATATTGTAATCATAGTTTCTGATAATTACATCTGCAATTAAGAAGTACAGTGATTATTGTACACTAGACGACACTTATGATTATTGTACACCTGACGACACGTGTAATTATTGTACACCTGACGACACGTGTGATTATTGTACACCTGACGACACGTGTGATTATTGTAAACCTGACGACACGTGTGATTATTGTACACCAGATGACACGTGTGATTATTGTATACCAGATGACACGTGTGATTATTGTACACCAGATGACACGTGTGATTATTGTACACCAGATGACACGTGTGATTATTGTACACCTGACGACACGTGTGATTATTGTACACCAGACGACACGTGTGATTATTGTACACCAGACGACACGTGTGATTATTGTACACGAGATGACACGTGTGATTAATGTACACCAGACGACACTTATGATTATTGTACACTAGACGACACTTATGATTATTGTACGCCAGATGACACGTGTGATTATTGTACACCAGACGACACGTGTGATTATTGTATACCAGATGACACGTGTGATTATTGTACACCAGACGACACTTATGATTATTGTACACCAGACAACACTTATAAGTGCATGCCCCAGTTACATTTAATTTCTTATCTTTTAAATGGAATGTTCACGTTTGGCAACAGTCGTATGCTATTCCGTATTTCGGGAACACGTTGCTACTTTTATCATGAGTGAAATAATAATTCTTTCTTAAAGGGATACGCGGCAATTTTGAGTTTCATATCACAAATTAAAATTAGCACCTCAATTTATTAATCCTATATCAATCTGACTTTAAAACTTGCGTGCATATATTTAAGTACACTTTGAGTTTGCAAAAATCTTCCTTATTCTACCAAATTTATAAATATATTATTGTCGCAATAAAATCAATTGTTAGTAATATGTAAAAACAATTTGCTTTTTATTATTCTAATAATTCATATTAATGATTGCAAACATGCAAATTAGGTAGAAAAGTAACGAGGCGTCACAAGGTTTAAACAAATCAAGATTGCCATGTGCCCCTTTAAAGAACCATTTAAGCTTTCATTAATAAATACAAGTGCTTTATCTGGGCTTAACATTACGCAGGTAGACCATACTGTTGTTTACATGAGAAATTAGCAAAAACAAAATGCAATGACGATTGTTTTAATATTAATATCAGAATTAGATATGTACATTTATCAAGCATAGTCATTTACTAAGTAATAATTATCAAGCATACTCAGTAAGTTATAATTATCAATCATACCCAATTACTAAGTAATAATTATCAGGCATAATCAATAAGTAAGTTATAGTTATCAAGCATACACAATTAGTAAATAATAATTATCAAGCATACTCAATTATTACGTCACAATTGTCAAAACCTATTAGTTTTCGCCTCCAATGGCAGTAAATTATGGGCTATGGCTCTAGCATCGTCGCTGTATCGAACAAATGTAGCTTTTAGCTCGCACATGACTATTCATAAAGTCCACAATAAAACAAACGCTTTTGAATATACTTATCAAAGACTACAGGAATTTTTAGTGCCTTATTAGACATAATCTTTTTTAATAAAAATCGTAAAACACACACACACATACATACACGTACACGCGCACACGCACACGCAAACGCACACGCACACGCACACGCAAAAAACCGACGATAGTTGGAATCGAATCCACGACCTTTCAGGTAATTTCTTAGACTCACCTACTTAACTGTTACGACCACTTTACCACACAGCTCTTACACTGTACAATTAAATTAATATAGGCAAGCTGAGAGCATGCCCTTGAAAGGACTTACACACAGTTCATTATACAGTCACGCCTCAAAACACAAAATCTGTTTATACATGTGAGCATAACAATAAGAGGTTTCAACAACAAAAACGGAAACCCAATGCGTGTAGATGACACACACATATATATATATATATATCCTCGAAGGTACAGAATGTGCCACGTTAAGTTATCATAATGTTTATTTTGAGTTAGATAATCCGAATTAAAAACAAGAGGCCCAAGAGGGCATGTCACTGTGGACGCTCTACTGGCTAAAAGAGCTCTTATCGGAGGATCAGGAGAAGTAGTCGGGACAAAGCTTGTGTATTAAAACCTTTAAAGGGCCATAACTCCACCAAAAATCATTCAACAGGAACACGGTGACGATATCCACAACTAAGCTTGATACAGATCATCCTTGCCAAGTTTCGTCCGGCCAGGGGTTCAGCAGAACTAGTCCGGACAAAGTTTACGTATTAAAACTTTTAAAGGGCAATAACTCTGCCAAAAATCTTTCAACCGGAAAATGGTGACGATATGCACAACTAGGTACTGATCATCCCTGCAACGTTTCTCTAAAATCCGGCCATGGGTTCAGGAGAACAAGTCCGGGAAAAGTTTTTCTAGTAGAAGGGCCTTTAAAGGGCCATAACTCCATCGAAAAACACTGGGGTGGGGCCAAATTTGACCCCAGGGTCACCCTGCAAACAAACTGGATAGAGGACCATTAGCTGAGTGTAAATACAAACATTTAACCTTTGACTCTTGTAGTTTCAGAAAATAATTTTTTAAAACTTTTTCCCTATATATAAGTCTATGTAAAACTGTGACGACTGGGGCAGGGCCCCAGGGTCACCGTTTGAACAAAATTTTAGAGGAACATAAGCTGATAATAAAATACAAAATATTAAACCTTTAGCTCTTTTAGTTTCAGAGAAGAAGAATTTTTAAGTTTTTCCCTATATTAGTCTATGTAAAACTGTGATCCCTGGGACGGGGCCAAATTTGACCCCAGGGTTACCATTTGAACAAACTTGGTAGAGGACAATAAGCTGATGGTAACTACAAAATATTAAACCGTTGGCTCTTATGGTTTCAGAGAAGAAGATTTTTGATAAATCCACGTAAAACTGTGATCCCTGAGGCGGGGCCAAATTTGACCCCAGAGTCACCAGTTGAAAAATCTTGATAGGGGATCCATAAGCTGATAATAAAAAAAAATTAAACCTTTATTTCTGTTAGTTTCAGAAAAGAAGAAGTTCTTCCCATAATATGTAAATCTGACACAACATGTGAACCTAAGCTCCCAATTAAAGAAAAAGGTTTCTTATGAGAAAAAATCAATAGAAAAAAATATAAAAAAAAAATTAAATAAAAATATATATAATTAAATATATATATATATTTTAAAAAATAACAATAATAATTGAAAAAATTGAACACATGAATAAAGGTTTCCAAAAAAAAATAAAAATAATAATAATTAAAAAAATCTGGTTAAGTTTGGTAAAGATCGGATGAAAAATGAAGGCCCTATCGTCTTAACGAGACAAAAGCTAACGACGGACGACGGAAGGACGACGGACAACTCGGCATCCCATTAAGCTCTGCTGACCTTAGACCAGTCGAGCTATTAAAGAAAAAACTTCTTTAAAATCAGATTTAGTGATTTCTCACTTGTTAATTAGATTCAAGGCATTCATAGAAAAATGGACACTATTGAGAAAACTTCAGCAATGTCTCAATGAACTTCAGACCGGTCTGATGAAAATGGTTTTAAATTTTCTAAAGCTAAAACTAATTGTATGCACTTTCGCCAACTACGTAAATATCACGAAGAACTTCATCTAACACTGGATGGGTCACCAATACCAGTAGTGGATGAGACAAAAATTCCTTGGTCTTATTTTTGACCTTAAATTAACGTTCATACCACATCTTAAATACTTGAGGGCAAAATGCCTTAACTGTCTTAATTTACTTAAAGTTGTTGCAAACATTATTTGGGTAGAATATCGGAAAGTCGTCTTGCGACTTTATAGATATCTTATCAGATCCAAGCTGGACTACGGCTCAATAGTATATGGATCGGATCCTATACATAATCAAGGATTACGACTCGCTTTAGGTGCCTTTCGTACATCACCAGCCGAAAGTCTATTTTGAAGCTAATGAACCATCACGGGACAAATAAGTCCTTTAGTATATCATTAAATTACAATCTAACCCTTCAAACCCAACTTTCGATACTGTTTTTAATCCTAGGTATGAACTTCTTTTCGATGGAAAACCGAATGCCATTCGACCATTTGGTCTTCGTATTAAACTAAGATAAAGAGACATTGAAATCGACCTAAATTTGATTGCCGAGTACAAAGTATCACACATTTCACCGTTGACTTAGGAAACACCAACAATTATTTTTGATCTTTGTAATAGTAACAAATCCAGTACAGATCTTACTATCTTTCAAAGCAAATTTAATGAAATTAAATCGAAATATATACACACAGATGGTCCTAAAGATGGAGATAAGGTAGCTGCAGCAGATGTTGTTCATAAACACAGCATAAAGAGCCGCCTGCCTGACAAGGCCTCTATCTTTTCAGCTGAACTTATGGCAATTAAACTATATTCAGGAATCTAATGACGATCATTTTGTAATCTTTTCTGATTCCCTTTCATCTCTTAAGCCCTGTATATGGGTAATATAAACATGATAACCCAGTTATGCTTCATCTTTTAGAAAAGTACAATTCTCTTAAGTTAATAATGTTATTATTTTCTGCTGGCTTCCAAAAAAAAGAGTATGATAATGGACCTTTGGAAACGGCCGAGCACGACACATACGAAATATTGCAGTCTCGGTTTGATTGAGACTGTTCATGAGCGGTAGTGAAATATGCTAGCTACCGCTCACGCCCTCTAGCCCCGGGTTGAGCAGAACTCAATATTCATAAAATCAATAGTACACAATTTTAACCATCCCGAAGATGGCATGCATACGGCGGTGGACATGGAGTTATTTGCTTCCCCATGTCGTACGGCGTATGGTCCCAGTATCTAATAAAATTAAATGCCCCGAAGAGCGAAATAAACATAATGGAATTTAGTTGGGAGCAGCGGTTATGAAGCCTGCGTATCACAAGTAACAGTCAAAAGACTAAATTAAAAAGCAGACAACATATCCTATAAGTGGTTAAACAATACCCAGAGCCTTTTATCGGCCGGAGTAGTGGAACCACCGAATCAAAAATTAAGTAAGAAAACAAAAGAAATTGAAAATGTACCACCGATAACTAAATATAAGTATCGGGCTCAGCGATCTCCAAAGATGGAATGAATAACAGTACTGATTGCAAGCCATGTATGAATACGTGGTAATGATAAAGCTGATAGTGCTGCTAAGGCAGCATTAGGTTTACATATATCTAATGCCATATTACCGTATACTGATTTTAAAAGTTGTATTAACAATATACTCTTGGCAAGCCGCATGTGATTGTCAGTGAACAATAAACTCCATTCAATTAAACCGTTACTCGGAGAATGGCGCCCTTCTAGTAGACCCATTTGTCGAGAAGAAGTTGTTCTAACCCTGGTGCAGGATAGGGAATACACGTTATACTCATTCATAGTTATAACAAGGTGAGCAATTACCAGAATGTAACTCCTGTTTTTCACCGTTAACGGTCAAACATATCTTATTGTAAGGTGTAGACTTTGCTCCTATACGACAAAGGTACTACACAGTTAATACTATGAAAGAGTTATTTGATACTATAGATTTTAGTCTCGTTTTAGTTTTCATGGACGAAATCAGACTTCATAAATCATTATAATATGTTCTTATATATATTTACTTGTTTATACACCCGTTGACGGGCATTTGTTGATTTACATATATACATAGTTTATATTATTACCATATCATCCCTTATTTGTAAATAGTTTTATCGTTATGTACATTGTATTTACATTAATTTTTAATTACTACTTCATTTCTTCATCTTTCATCAGTTTTTGGGCACAGTATGACCTATTTATGTGTCGTTCATTCATTCATTCATTCGTTCATTCGTCCGTCCGTCCTTCCGTTCGTTCGTTCGTTCGTTCGTTCGTTCATTCATTCATTCATTCACGGTCAAATCGAAGTCAGTTAACATGAATGGAGTTGTGGCTGCATTTCTACATAGGATATAAGAGATATCAAGAGAAAACAGTGTATCTGTCAACCCAAATTGTTGTATCATTTATCTCCGTATTTACAACTGCTAGATCGTCCCATTGATTTAGTTGAATAACAATAACATTGGTACCTTGATCGAATCCAGGGATCCCTCGTGCGTACATATTTGCAACGCCTACACCATTAACTTTTATCGAAGCATGAATTTCGTAGTTGACACATGCCATTACGGAAGCAGAAATAAGGTATATTCCGGACTGTGGTACTGTGAAAATTCCATGGGACATATGAAATCCGCCGCCAATGTTTGTAATAAGTGTGTCGTATATTATGGGTGGGTTTAGGCCAAGATGTGCTTCTTGTACGTTCGCATTAAGTGTTGCACAGAAAGCCACAGGTCCTTCAGTCGTCACGAGTCGAGACGAATGCTGGGTTAAATCACGCGGATCGTCTTGGCCTGAACAGAAATAATCCTTGATTGTATGTTGTATACAGATAGATGAAATTCAATAAAACATACATGTATATATACTGTAGAAATCGAATGTGAATGTACAATAGTACCAAACACGAGGCAAATAATGATTTTGTTTAAAATAAAATTATGTCAATACATAGAGAAAATATGGTTGAAAAAGACAGATGCATATTTAATGAAATTACACGGGTGTGTCGTAATAGTATTAATACTATCGTAATAATCGGTAAATTGGAATAATTCAGTAAACGTAGGTTTGTTTGATTGATATGTTACACAGTATATTTTGAGAATATATATTTTTTTTTTATCAAAATAGAATTTTAAATTTGAGATTTTTTATTAAATTAATTTCTTTAATTGTTTGTATATTTGGACTTAACGTTTTATCGGAAGCTGGCAAACGTGTTATTCTATACATGTATTCCTCAGCATTTTCAATTTCTGTTTCATTTACCTACCTTTGAAGTTGAGATGCATTTTTTCCTTTGTGTTGTCTGTGTCTGCTTTAGCCTCCTTTTCCTTTGTGTTGTCTGTGTCTGATTTAGCCTCCCTTTCCTTTGTGCTGTCTGTGTCTGATTTAGCCTCCTTTTCCTGTGTGTTGTCTGTGTCTGATTTAGAGTGCATATCTGTTGTGTTGCATGTGTCTGATTTTTCCTCGTTTTCTTTTGTGTGGTCTGTGCCTGTTTTTTCCTCCTTTTCTTTTGTGTAATCTGTGCCTGATTTAGCGTCGTCATTCTGTTGACTTCCCTTGTCTGTAGAATGTGAAGTAGGTATGTTGACGGCGTTTGAATTTTCAATATGTATTTTTTCTAACTGTCCTACCCGAGTTTGCAGCACGTCGTTAGCTTTTTTCAGTATTTCGATTTCTGACAAATACATGTTTTTATGTAGTTCTAGGTCGGAAATTTTCATTTGCATTGCGTTCATTCTGTCTAACAGTGAAGGCAATATATCGTTAGTGTTTTGATCATCATTAACTGGAGGTGAAGCGTATCCAATAACAAGCTCAGGTATAAACACCAAGAGTAACATGCATATCGAAGGTATCCGAATGAGAAAGTTGTTTATTTTTTGCGTGGACAATATTTCGTCTACTGATCCGCGCTTCGTCACGGTCGAGTAATCCCAGCTCACACTTGATAGCTCGTCTACGCATTTAATATGTCGCCCAATAAGGATTTAAATATCAACACTGGAAGCGAAGCAGAGGCTTATGTGGACTCAATTATGGCGTCCCAGCGAATTACACGCGTTGATACACCACAGGGAAATGGTCGTAAAAGGCACTTGTCACTTCCTTCAGCAAATGAAAGTACTGTTAAGAAAGCCAAAAATGAAGATGCTGATCGCATAAAGGCCACTGCTAGGCGTGCACTGTATAAAGCGACTCCAAAACCCGCGCCACGTAACATAATAGTCACGCAAGCAGATGTACACCAAGACTCTGATCCTAGTGTGAAACAGTTGCTCGATAAAATGTCCTCGAATATGCATATGATGTTTACATCATTGGCGGAGCGTATTGACAAACTAGAAGAGGGGTTAGAACAACGTATATCCTCAAAAGTGGCACAGCTCCTGGATAAAAGGGTTAATGTAGAACTTGGTCGCATTAAGAAAGATATAGATACGCGACTGGACACTTTCAAGGAGACATTGCGTGAAGATTTGGCTGAGAGTCTGGAAGAAATAACCACTAAAGTCAATAACATCACGACTGCACAGCCAAGTTCTAGTAACTTATCGGATATATCTTTAAATGTGGTGATACGCAACTTACCAGAAAGTGCCAACGAAAACCTAGCGAATAAGGTGAACACTCTGCTTCACAAATCTCTTTATGTCAAAGATGTTACTGTACGTGGTGCCGTTCGGAAGTCTTCTGACGCATCTAACAAACCTGGAGTTGTCATCGCTTCATTTAAATCGACAAATGACAAAAAAAAAGATCAAATTAGCTAAGTCAAATTTGAAGAAAGACAGAGTGCATTCCAATGTTTTCATTAATCATGATCAATCTCGAGAGGAACGTTCTATGGCTAATAATTTGCGAACCATTATTGGTGCAATGAACCGCGGAGACACTGATTTGTACGTTCGTGGCACACGTGTTGTAAGTTCTAGACACCAACGTGAAAGCAGCACCAACCAAAATACCCAGGGACGTGGTACCTCGCGTGGTGATAACATTCAGTCTGACAATGCCCGCGGTACAGGTAAGATTATATCTACAGATGGTTCAAATATCGCCAGTGCGAATGATCGAGGGCGTAACCAGCGAAGTGGTGGGCGAGGAGGTGGCGATTACAACGGTAGACGTGGGGGCTTTCGTGGTCGAAACTAGATGCTTGCCGGGTTTTGGAACGTTCGAGGTTGGAACTGTAATATAGAAAGTGACAATTTTAATCTTCGATATGCATGTGTGAAGCATTTGGATCTAGACATTATCGGTATTGCTGAGACGCATCTCACAGGCAATTCTATTCTAGAAGCTGAGGGTTACAGGTGGTTTGGGAACAATCGGACGAATCTACACGTACGAGCCAAAACCGGATCAGGTGGAGTGGGATTTCTCATTCGTGAGGAACTTCTGGACTGTTTTGATATACATATAATGATATATTAGATGACTCCATAGAAGGAATATTTTGGCTTAAACTAATGCATAAATTTGAATCTGTTGTCTTGTTCCCATGTGTTTGTTATATCCCACCAGAGAACTCTTGTCGAAATGTAGATGCCCACAACTTCTTTTACAGTTTATTATCAGATATTTATAAATATCAAAATGAAGGACTAATCTACTTATGTGGCGATTTTAACAGTCGCTGTAGTAATACTGTTGATTTTATATCTGGTGTTGATAATATATGTGAACGGGATGTCGTTGATTTTAAAAGTAACGCTTACGGTGATATGCTGATTGATTTTTTAATTAACGTTAATATTTGTATACTGAACGGTCGAAACTTTCTGTGCTACGATTTTACTTCCATATCTGTTAAAGGGTGTTCTGTAGTGGATTATTGTTTAGTTAGTCATGAACAACTATCAGATTTCAGTGAATTTTCAGTTATACGGGCAGTTGACCTTATAAACAAGGCTTGTCTTATAAGTGATATAGATCCATCCGGCTTTCTTGATCATTCTGTTCTTACTTGGACTATTAAACTTTCATTATTTAAGAATTATAGTGAGTTAGAATCCGAGAAATTGCATTCTTATGATAAGTTTAATGTTGATTCTATTCCGAATGCATTTTTTATGTGATGGCGAGATTTTAGCCTTAGTAAACACAACTATTGCAGACTTGGAATGTAGCTTTCGTACCTATGATGGGTGGTGTGACCTTGTTAAGAAAGAAATGTATGAAAAGCTACCTTACAAGTCTGTGAAGTGCGGAATGAGTAACAAGCGCAGGAGAACAGGAAAGCCGTGGTGGAGTGAAACACTGTCTCAATTATGGAATAATGTTTGTACCTTAGAAAGTAAATGGTTACAGTCGTCTTCTTCGTCTGACAAGGTTAAGTTTAAGTCTGACTATTGTTTAGCAAGAAAGACATTTGACAGGCAAGTTGAACGCTCAAAACGTCTATTTTGGTATAAAATGCAAAATGATATTCTTGAGGAGGTAAACATTAACCAAACCCAATTTTTGAAGTCAATAGGAAAGATTGGAGTGGGGCAAACTAAAAACATGTTATACCAATGGAGGTCCTCTTGGATGACGATAGCTTGTAAACGGCTGTGAAGGATGTTATTTTAAAATGGGAACGTGATTTTGATCACCTTTTAAACTTGAACTCGGATGTTAATGGTGTATTTGAGTTAAATGTCGATGGGAATAATAATGTTTTTTTGGATAGTAATATTTCATTATTAGAAGTGAAGAAAGCTATAAATAATGCTAAGAGAGGTAAAGCTTTTGGCGTTGATTTAATACCGATTGATATGTTAAAAAACGATACATCTGTATTATTTCTGCATAATGATATATAGGGTCCTATAGAAACCACATGCCTTATTTAATGTCTGCTTTGAAACCGGTACACTTCCTACAATTTGGGGTAAAAGTATTATTAATCCTATTCCGAAGACAAGCTCCGCTGATCCAAGAGACCCCCTATCTTACAGGGGAATAACATTAGCTTCGTCTATACATAAACTTTATAGTTCAGTGTTGAATAATAGACTTTCTATATGGTCTGAAGTTGATAATAAAATTGTCGATGAGCAAAACGGTTTTAGAAAAAATCGCAGCACAGTAGATCATATTGCCTCATTAACAAATATTACAGAAACTAGAAAAAAGCTTAAGTTATCAACATTTTGTTCTTTTATAGATTTTCGTAAAGCATATGATTTTGTCAACAGAGAAAGACTTAGGAAGATACTTCAGGATAGTGGCGTTTCTAGTAAAATGTTGATAGCAGTTATGTTTTTATATACGTCTGTATCATCATGTGTAAGAGTGAACAATTTTTCAACCGATTGGTTCAACGTTAATGCTGGTTTAAGGCAAGGCTGTCCGCTGTCTCCTATACTTTTTAACTTGTTTATTAATGATTTGGCATTAAAAATCAAATCACTGGGGAAAGGTATAGAACTTCATGACGGTGAAAAGGTGTGTATATTATTATACGCTGATGATATTGTCCTAATTGCCGATAGTGAGCACGGTCTTCAATTTATGTTGCATGAACTTCGGTAGCCCTATTGTCAACCCTTTTGTGTTTGTGATGTCGTTTGCATTTTTTGTTGCTTTTGCCTTTTCGTTTGTCTGTTTGCGTGTTTGTTTTTGTGTTTTGTGGTTGACTGTCGTCCTTGAATGCTGCTTTCCCTGTCCGATATTTTTATCCTTTTTCATAACTGGTGTGATAGTAATAGAATGTCTATAAATAATAATAAAAGTAATGTTGTTCACTATAGGCCAAATCCAAAGAACACAATTTATTTTTATGTGTGGACCTAATACTGTTGATAAAATTGACCGATATGTTTATCTTGGTCTAACTCTGACTGAATATTTGGATTATTCCATTACTGCTAAACACGTTTCTCAAAGTGCTAGTAGAGCTTTAGGTTTTCTTATAGCTAAATATAAAAGTATGGGTGGTATGCCCTATGATGTTTATACAAAACTGTATGATTCTCTTGTCTGGCCTGTTATTTCATATGGTGCTTCTGTATGGGGAAATAAATCATTCTCTTGTATAAATGCTATACAACATAGAGCCATGAGGTTTTACTTAGGAGTAGGCAAATACACTCCAGTGGCCGCGTTATCAGGTGATATGGGTTGGATACCTCCTTGTATTAGACAATGGAAAAATGTGTGTAACCATTGGAGTCGTAATGTAAATCTTAACAATACAAGGATAAATAAACGTATTTTTGTTTGGGCTTATTATAAAGCTAACCGAAATTGTAAAAATTGGTTCCACTCTGTTGTTGATAAGTTTAAAAGAATTGGCTTAGATGCATACACGAATATAACTTTTTCCTTTCCAAAGTTAAAATTTATCGAAGATGTTACAACGGCTCTAATGGATTTATATGTAATAGATTGGAAGAATAGTATAAACAGAGTAACAGGAGTAAGTGGAGTAGGTAGAAACAAGTTAAGAACATACAGGCTATTTAAATCAGAGTATGAAGTTAATTCATATTGCAAACTTATATTACCTTTACAGCACAGAGTTGCATTTGCAAAGTTTAGGTGTGGTGTGGCACCGTTGAGCATCGAAACAGGTCGATATGCAACTATTGCAGAAAATGAGAGTTTTGTCTATTTTGTATTCACAAGGTTGAGGACGAGATGCATGCTGTTTTAGAATGTGCTATGTATGGTGATATTAGAAAACTCTTATTTGATAAAGCAGTGTCTGTATATCCAAATTTTATGGATGTAAACGAAACAGACAAAATGTTATTTTTATTTTCCAATAAAGATATGATACGCGTGAGTGCCAAAACCTGTTGTAATATTCTCAAAAAGCGAAACTCTGTTTTATATTCTTAATTATGTGTTACTATTATTATTTATTTTACTTGTAGTAAGCTGGTAAGTGTTCTTTTTTTTTTAAAGTTAATTTCATCATATTTTATGCTGTAAATAATGCAATCATTATTAGGTAAGAAATAAGGTTTTATAACGACGTTGAGAAGTCGGTGCTAATCAGTACACTCCAGATCTGATCTGGGTTGTTATCTGATTTTTTATACTAATTTTTAATTTTTAAGTAGCCGTTGCGATTCTCTAACTCACATATTAATATTTCTATTTTAAGTACTTTTCAGACAACATGTCAAGATTAGCACCGCTCAATTTTTACTATGTATAAATGTGTGTGATAACAATATTTTTAGAAAATGATTTTATAAATTAAAACAGTGATATATGTGTATGCATTGACTACTGGACCTACTGCTGTAGTTTTTTGTGAGTCTTATGACACGGCTGTGGCAGTCGGTTCAGATGCTCAATATTTTAACATTGTGAACAGTCATATGTATATTGATATTGTATAGTCTCTTGTAATTCTAAAAAGAATGGCACAGTTGTATTTTATGATTTGTTGTATTGTAGATAATAGTGTACTGTGATGAGACTTAAATAAACTATTAAACTAAACTGCATGGCAGAAACATGCCGAACAAATACTGTTGCTCTTATGATAATTACAAGTTGTAGAATATGTGTTCCGTATGGAAACGTTCTAAATGTGAATACTTTAAAAATACGCTGAAAACTGTGTTATCTCCATTTGAAAAGGGTCAAGCAATTGTCGCCACAATGTCTTGATAAGAGTCAATTTTAAATGGGCACATGGCAATATTGACGTCTTTATCAGGCATTAAAATTAGTCTCTCGATTTATTTATTAATCCAGTATCATTTTGACTTTAAATCTGTTTGCGTACATTTAAATACACTTACGAGTTTTCAAATGTTATTCGTTATTTTACCATAGGTTTGAATATATTATTGACGACATATAATCAACAGTTAGTAATATGAAAAAAAGATCGGGAGTGTTTAAAAAATCAAGATTGCCGTGTGTACCTTTAAATACCAATGTCGATTTATAGAAAGTCAAACACCTGCTTTTGCCCATTTCTGTATTTATTGTTTATAGGGAACATATTATTGTAGGTTCTGTATGTAGGAGATACATTTCTCTTGTTTTAGTTTATTGTTTTTGTATTTATTGAAAGTTCATGATTGCGTTCGTTCAGTTATGTATGACCACGGCCCCGACTGATTCGTGTTTTTTTTCTTACTGGTCAAATGGGGGTCCTCAAGTCCTATCTTTGCGGCTTTAATGTCGAATACCGCTTAAGCAAGTGCTATGGAGAGTGAGCTCTTTTGCATGACAATCTTCATAAGAATTTCCAATTCGAGAGTTTCCAATTCGAGATATTCAAATTGGAAAGTTTCTAATTGGAATTATTGAACTTGAGAAATTCCAATTGGAAAATTTCAATTGGCAATATTCCAATTAAAATTTCCAATTACATTACGATTTTCCAACTGGAATTTCCAATTTCCAATTTGTAATATTCTAATTAAAATTTGCCAATTAAATCATATTTTGACACTTAAAACTCTTTTATTTCTATTTTTTTTTTAGAAACATTCAAACTGAAATTGTAAATTTATGATGCTAAGTATCTTTTCTTCAAATATATCACATTCTCAAAAACCAAAGACAAAAAAAATGCTTTTAGAAAATACCGGTTTTCCTAAAAATTGACCCTTTTCCAAAAAATTCACTGTCTCTTGTTATACTATGTTACCTCTCATGCGCAGACTCCAATAAAACTGCAACTGCCACTGTTCTCTTACATTTGTATTGCTTCCAAGGGTTCCTTTTTTCAGTATTTATATTATTTATTTGTTGCTTGTTGCTCTTAGCAATGACTGTTGCATTTACAATACATGCTTGGATGTTGTGTTCTGTGAGTGCTGCCTTCCTGTTCCACTTTTACATGGACTTTAGTTATATGCATTATTTCGAGATCTACTAGATTTTATATTTTTGAAACATTCTTATCAGGAGTAGGTTGACAGTAAAATGTGTGCATGCGTCTTGATCAACTGTTTTCATGAAACAATTTGAAATGTATTATTTTTATTTTGACATACCTAATGATTTTGCGGAAACTTTTTGAAAATGGTACATTATTGATTAAAGCATATTTTGTTGCAAAGGCTAAAGCAACTGGCAAAAGCGTTTGAAAACTTGCGATTCGACTCCCGATAAGTACGTTTGAAAGGTATATATGTCTCTTTTTATATACACACGCAATTACTGTCTTCTTTACGACGTTTATTGACAAAGAAACAATGTAACATAAATTACTTCGGTGCACAGTTGGAGTTTTGGAAAGGCTTTGATTTTTGTTCGGTATTTGGCATCTCTATGAAGCTTCTCTATGCCGACTATCTACACGACCGAGACATATTTTACTCCGTGACCTTCGTAGTAGAAATGCGCAGATAAATGGTTCTTATTCTTGACAAATTGAACAAGATCCTTTGGTATAGTATTATTATGGTCAAACCATATTACGTGGTTCTGCCTTAATTCCATTAAGTGATGGGAAAGCTTATATTAGCAGGATTTTATAACGGATATTTCGACAAAAACACGTTTAAAAACATTTTACAAAATGTAATAACCTGTTTTAAATTACATATTAAATGTTTTAATTTACACTATGCAAACTTTTAAGGTTTTATTTCATACCCCACCCAACCCCGTTTTCGCTTCTTGGAGAAGAGGTTGGATGGGGTATTTAAGTTAATACTCGGACCACGTAATGCCCGAACGTTTACCTTAGGAGGAACCATCACATTAGTCATACATTTTGTCTATATACATTTACTTATCTTTTATTTCGTAAATTCGAGTTTGTGTTGTATGTTTTACTGAATGGATTCTTTTCAATCCTGATCCAGTCGTGTTTTTCACCCTTTGATATACTAGTATATATCTACGTTCTGATTTGCGGGCCAAACATCTGAACTACTGGGACTTACTGAGAATATGTATATTAATAACCATTTATTTGAATAAAAATAACTCAAGAAGTATCAGTATATAGTCCATCATGGCTCACATATATATATACTTTAACCTTGCGAGATGTAAAACTCTGTGTTTTTATTTGGTGGTTAATGAGATGATGCACCAATACATATTGAAGGGTTAGTGGTTATCACCGGTGTTGAAGCGCTACTGATGATCAAATACGAAGTCACTGGTTTAAATCCTCTCCATGGCAACTATTTGGATGGGAATATCGACCCCCCCCCCCCCCCCCCCTCAAAACCATGTTTCGATATTCAAAACTAATTTATTGAATAGCGAATATCGAATATTTCTGTTTTTCGTATTCAAAACTTATTTGTTGAACAACGAATCTCGATTATTTTGTTTTTCGATATTCAAAACTTATTTGTTGAATAAAGAATCTCGATTTTTTTTGTTTTTCGATAATCAAAACACAGTATCAAATAATAACTGGTTCGAGTTCGTGTTGTATGTTTTACTAAATGGATACTTTTCAATGCTGATCCAGTCGTATTGGTATACTAGAATATATCCAAATCGCATGTATCTTTGTAGGCTATTTCTTATACACCAGCTTAATACATTTCTTCGTTTGCTTTATATACATTGATTAATGCGCATCATACCTATAGGTGTCAGACCAGTCAGGAATTACTTCCGGGTCGTAGGGTGCTGAAATAGTTCCATGTAAAAATCCAAAGTGTCTCATTTGCATGTATTTTTCTCAAAATTGATTTTCATTTCACAGTTAAATTTACCCTGATGTTAAAATGTCATGTCTGCTGTCACTAATAACAAGTATTTTACTGTGTTTTTTCAGGACTGTGTCTTCGTCGCGTATGAGCACAGAGGTTAGGTAGAGATGCGGTTTTGACCGTGTGTAATTCAAAATACGCATTTTGTGAATGAATGATATGAACTGCTGAAAAACTGAATCTGTGTTTTTTCCTGGATATAGGACAATTTGAACCCCAAACAGGGCATAGTTTGCATTGTGTTCAATGGGCTGTTTTTCACCGGTCTGACACCTAGATCTCAGCCAGCTGAAAAACATTAAAGTTGAATAGTGAAGTGAGTTTCGGTGTTAGGAAATTGGGATTACACATGGAAACAGTTTAAAGTCATCGAAATACGAATTTGGATAGGAATTGTTTTCAGTAAGTCAAATTTTAATTTTAATTAATTTTTAAAAATAATCAGAGTTTAAATTGGTAGCTGTGTTCTTTAAATTGCTCGTATTTGTCCCATAATGCATTGTATCAGTCTACATGTTGACCTTTCTGATCAAAAGTGTCGTCTGCTAAAATCTTACACTGCTATACTGTTTTGTTTACTTGAAAACGTAATTTAAAATAAATTTTAATTGATTTTAAAATTTTAAAAATGGAAAAATTCTTTGACAAATGTAGTGAAAAGTTAGGTTTTCAATCTAAATTGCATTTAAATGGTCAATGCATCATTTGGACTGGCAGTTCAAAAAATGGCTATGGACAGTTTAGGTACAGAGACCCCAGGGACCCACCTAGTGCTGGACACCGGACCAGATCTGCACTTCGGATGGCCCTCATGGTCGTGATCAAAAATCTTGACGTACCGCCATCAGTGCAAGGCAGCCATTTGTATAACAATAGCCTGTGTATCAACACAAAGCACTTGGTTTTTGAAAATAATTCCTGTAACAGTAGGTAAAAGACATGTTTCAGTCTCAAAAAGTGCACCGGTCATAAAGATGTGGAGGGTCGGAGACTCCCAGACTGTCTGGTGGAGTTAAGTGAATAAGGTTCGATGATAAATTACGTTTACTGGAATTAACTTTTTTTTATTATTAGAGAACATGCTTTGTTTATTTGTTGCTAATGTGTTTGTTTCTCAGTCTTTTTTCTTCTTTTATTTAAGAACCCTGTTTCGGCTAGCGTCAAGTCATCCTCAGCACGGCTGCTACCGTGGACAGAGTTTCCCCCCCTAGACGTCTGTGTGTGTGTGTGTGTGTGTGTGTGTAAGCATTCAGTTTGGTGGTACGGGATGACATTCTGGCGTGCACTCGGAGTGATTCTGTTTTTAGCATTTCTTTGAAGCAGACATTTTGGTATTATTGCTGTAGCAGTGATCATCAGGAGTAGCATCATCAAGAAGACCTTTTCTGTAATCTGGCCCTTGTACATCATTTTCACTAAGCAGGTGGTGTTGCTGTTCAAGTTTCGCACGATTGAAAGTTCGCTTATTTCTGTATATGCTGGTAGTCTTATATTTCTTATGGTAACTGGCATGTTTTGAAATTTGTTCCAGATGATGTGATGACTGTTCCGAAAGGGAGCTTCCAGAGATAAACTGTAGTTTTCTTTTTACAGACTTTGCTAATGTGTCTGATTTCAGGACTTGTGCTGCAAGACGGCCGCCAAAATTTCTCGAGTAGTTAGTTTCTTTACTGATTGTCGAAACAACTGCACGATTGAAAGCTTCATTTTTCTGTGTTGAAGTTTTTGAACTTACAATTCTGACAGCTGTCTCACTCAGTCTCATTTGTAGAATTACACTGAGCAGTAACTTGTCATTTTCTTCCATCTGCAGATGTGTAATGTTATGAGTTGGAAGGAATGCCGATTTTACCCACCACGATCCACCCGCGACACCGTAACAAACCAGTGACTCCGTGGGACAGTTACTACAGTTTCCGGCGTAACATAGTATAGTGGCTTCCCTTACTGAAGATAATTTTCCAAGCATTATTAAAATATTACCATTTCCCAGTCTTGTCAATTCTTCAATAATTGCACTGCATCTGGCTCTAATATCCTTACTAAGTGCCGCGGCTGCTCTCTGTCTGCTGTCGTTGGTTTTCTTCTTGGTTGGTAGCATTTCTTTACTGAATTGAGCATTTCGGGCTTTTTCTCTTGTCGTGCAGCCAAATGATACGGATCTTGCTGGCGTGACACTTGCCATGCCTCATCAAGTTGCTTGTAGAAGTCTTGAAGTCCTAAGTAAGATTTTGAGTCCCCATCAGTTGTCACAGTGCGGATCCAGAAGTCTTCGAGGGAGAGCTCCTCAGAGATTGCATATGCCATTTTTCTCTCAGAGTGTGCCTGAAGGTATGGTATGTTGGCGGTACAGTCTGCATGACCACCAGGATAATGTACATCAAAACCGCGATTTTTCAGCCATGCTCCAGTCCAACAAAGCTTGTTTTCAACTGCCAAGCCGATTATGTAGCGTTGGTTTGTCATGTTTTCTATGGCTACACTGTATGTCCGTGAGGAGCTCTGACCTGGTTTGTACGACGACTTGAATGAGCGTGCGTTGTACCTGCCATCAACTGACACGTCAATGTGTTTTGGATTTTTGGCACCCAGGGCTGTGTTGTGTTGTTCCACAAGTTTGCGCTTTTCTGACATGTCTGCTGTATTTAAAGTTATTATTTCCTTACTGACTTTATTTGTTAATGTCTGCATATAACTCCTTGCTGGTGGTGGTATATCCAATGCAGTAAATAGCAGTCTAGCCTTTGAAACTACTAATGGCGTATCCATTAATGCCATGGCCAGGTTTTTGTTAACTGCAGCACTTTTTCGTTTTTAATTTGGAATTTCTGTGTATGAATTGTACATATCGGATATAAAATCGCAGTTAGTACATGTAAATTGAAACTTCCAAGCCAGTCCATTTTTGATTTCCTTAATAATTTCCAAATTTAATTTATCACACTTAATGTCATCAGTTTGTCCATGTTTGCTGAAAACAGAATTCATTATGGACACTATTTTTTCGATGTTGACTATGCGATTGCCTGACACTGTATATTTCCTTTTCTTCAGGATCCGCGGTCGAAGTGGACGTTGCTTGTTGGGCTGAGTATGAGCCTGTACACATTTGTTGACGTTGGATCCATGGGGAAAGTGTGGCGGTTGAACATCTGTCACAGAGCTGGTTCCTGCTACAGGTTCATCCTTCATCACAGGTAATTTCCTCCCTTTTGGCGAGAACATGTTGTTCCGCATGAATGAACCGCCTCGATCCTTACGTTTCCGAGTGCCCTTAACCATGGTTTTAGCTTTGGTCTTTGGTCGGAAAATGCTGCTCACTCTAAGATGTGCAGTAAAATAATGAATTTTAGTATGTGGTGAAGCATTCCTTTCATTGGTAGGTGCTGTTATCTGTGTTGAGGTATTTCATAATTAGAAATAAGATAGACACTTAGATATCTTCTATCTGAGGCGGTGTCCGATTTCTTTGTTTTCTGTGCAGGAGAAGCTCGTTAGCTCTCCTAAAGAGACAGTGCCCATCTAGGTTTCAATTGGACACAGAGCTAATGCTCAGGAAAAGTAAAAATGGTGAAAAAGATGCAGTTTCAAGAAATATTTTATCATAAAAATGCCCTTAAATTCCATTTGCGACTATAAAAATGTTGATTTTTGTTTGTTTTTGAAAGTATTTTCTTTAGATTTGGGCAATTTTTGTTTGAAATAAATATTTTAAAAATGGTTTAAAAGAAGAACAATGTTTAAGAGACATTTTAAAGTTTATTTCATCAAAATCCATCGCTTAATTTCCAAGAAATTGTCATTTTCCTGAAGTATATAAGCTGTACCAAAAAACACTTTGTCGACACATGTAATTGTAATGTAGCGGTGCTGTTTTTGTAAGAAATCTTTGAAGTCTGTAACCTTCATAGGTGGCTGTTTTGGTACTAATTATAGTTTTAATAATCATGGAGACATGAAATATAACTTTTATTTGGAAAATGGTTTAATTCCGGGCTCTGTTTAGGTGTCAGGCCAGTCAGGAATTACTTCCGGGACGTAGGGTGCTGAAATAGTTCCATGTAAAAATTCAAAGTGTCTCATTTGCATGTGTTTTTCTCAAAATTGATTTTCATTTCACAGTTAAATTTACCTTGATGTTAAAATGTCATGTCTGCTGTCACTAATAACACGTATTTTACTGTGATTTTCAGGACTATGTCTTCGTCGCGTATGAGCACAGAGGTTAGGTAGAGATGCGGCTTTGACCGTGTGTAATTCAAAATACGCATTTTGTGAATGAATGATATGAACTGCTGAAAAACTGAATCTGTGTTTTTTCCTGGATATAGGACAATTTGAGAGCCAAAGATGTGTGATTCACAGGATTAAAGTGTATATAAGTGAACGAATGTTGTGGGACGTGTGACTGAGCCCCAAACAGGGCATAGTTTGCATTGTGTTCAATGGGCTGTTTTTCACCGGTCTGACACCTATACACCGGGATCACTATACTTTACCAGAAAAAGAACTGCCCCTATCGGGAAACGAATACACGACGTTCTGATTTACGGGCCAAACATCTGAACTACTGGGATTTATTGAGAATATGTATATCTATAACCATGTATTTGAATAATAATAATAATGTATCAGTATATAGTCCATAATGGCTCACATACATCTACATTAACCTTGCGAGATATAAAACTCTGTGTTTTTTATTTGATGGTTAATAAGATGATGAGCGCGATTGCTCTGATTACTGTGTTATACATCTTGAATGTTAGAAATAATACTCCAATACATATTGAAGGTTTTGTTTATCACCAGGAGTTGAAGCGCTAATGGTGAACAAATACGAAGTCGCTGGTTTAAATCCTCTCCATGGCAACTATTTGGATGTGAATATCGACCCCCCCTCACCCCTCAAAACGATGTTTCGATATTCAAAACTAATTTATTGGATAGCGAATCTGGATTTTTTTTGTTTTTCGATATTCAAAACATATTTGTTGAATAAAGAATCTAGATTTGTTTTCGTTTTTCGATAAAAAAATTATTTGTTGAATAAAAAATCTGGATTTTTTTGTTTTTCGATTTTCAAAACATATTTGTTGAACGACGAATCTCATTTTTATTGTTTTTCGATATTCAAAACTTATTTGTTGAATAAAGAATTTCGATTTTTTTTGTGTTTCGATAATCAAAACTTATTTGTTGTATAACGAATTTCGAGTTTTTTGTTTTTCGATATTCAAAACCTATTTGTTGAATAAAGAATCTGGATTTGTTTTCGTTTTTCGATAGTCAAAACTTATTTGTTGAATAACGACTCTCGAGTTTTTTGTTTTTCGATATTCAATTTGAATGTCGAATAACGAATATCGAATATCATGCTAATGTCAACCCTCCGTGCACAAAACAAATAGTGTATTTGTCCGGTTACGATTTTGCCAAAGGCCGTTTCAACCTTAAGGTAGCAGTAACTTTGTCATTACGTTTTCATTGATGTTATGCGTATTGTCCTATTAAATGCTGTCTTTTCTTCTGCATTACCATTATTACAGTACTTGTCTGTAGTTGTTTTGAATGCCATGTACCTTTTTGGACACCTTTTAAACAATCTATATAACATTACCATCACTGAATACAAGCATAACAACAAAATATAATTAACTGACAAAACATTATTTATTTGACTTAGCAATACTGGTATTCAGTTATATAGTCAAAATAGATCGAATAGAAAGGAAAGCAGCAAATATCGTTACTAAGGTAACTATAGCCATTTGAAAAATACTATGGTTTGAATATTCGCTGTTATAACAAATTTTAGAGACACAATTCAAAAACTGAAGTTTGGTACTTCTAGGGATACAATGAAATCATGTAAATATTGGAACAAAAATAACCTATTAAAATTCACAGTTATAGGATATTAATTTCAGAAATTTTGCTATTATAAAGCTTAAAGTGTTAATCTTAATAAGAAACTAAATATACATTTTTATTTCATTTTAAATTTAGATGTTTTAAGTGATTATATACACCTAACCCCTTGTATCATAGGACACTATTAGTGTTGTTCTGAAATACTAGTATTACATGCAATTTTTAAGAGGCTATTTGCATCTTCAAGTTAATTTATATGTTGCTATAAGCATGTAATAGATGATCTAACACTTGTAATAACTAGTTATTGAAGAGTTCTATTAATGTTTTGCTATCAGACTGTTTAGTTTTTACATTGGGTATAAGAGATATCCCGAGAAACTTGTGTATTGATCTCCCCAAATGGATGTGTCTGTATTGTCAATATTTTCAACAGATACATCATCGCCCTGATTAAGTTGTAAGACGATCACTTGAGTACCTTGCTCATGCCTGCCATCGTTTCCCCGTGAAAATATATTAGCAACTCGTGCGCCATTCACTGTTATAGATGAACTAACTTCTGTATTGATCCACGACATGACGGAAGCAGAAATAAGGTAGATGCCAGATTGTGGAGCAGTGAAAATTCCATGACCCAAGTGAAATCCACCGCCGACGTTGGTGACCATGGTATCGTATGTAATAGGTTGGTTAACGCCAAGATGTGCTTCCTGTGTGACTGCCTTGAGAGTTGCACAAAATGCCACCGGTCCTTCTGCCAGAACTAATCTGGACGAACGTCCAAGTGTGGTCGCACGGCGTGTGTTATCTTGACCTTTAAATAAAATAAGTGAATTACAATGTATTAAATGTTATTAACAAGCATACTCTAATATGGGGGCCCAACAAAGGTAATAACGTTGACTTAAAATTAAACGGCATATTGTGAATGATAAAATGTTATATTGTTATTGATTTTGCTTATTTAACATTGCATGTTTTGCGATACAGCTTGAATGTTTCTACTCTATGAAATACACTGTGAAATATTCCTATTATTTCATCGAAGAATTTTGTTTTAAATCTTTGATTTCAATGCATAATGAACAGTTGTTATGTTATCGCTAAAAACACGGACTATTTAATATCGTACAACTATCGAACATGTGTTTACTTCTAAAACACAAACACGCAGTTCACTAACATCACATATGATTACATACTTAATGTTTCACTGTTTAAAACTGTTTTATTTTACATTTCTATGTGTTTGTGAGTATAGTCTAGTGTTAATCATGTGGTGTATTTTCTAATGACATATACATATATTACCGTCTTTGACAGCAGCTACATCTTCCATTATGTTATCCGTATATGCCTGGGCCGCGTTCTTTGCCTCACTTTCCTCTTGCTTAGAATGTTTGGTTGGTAGTTTTGTATATTCGGTATATTCAGTTTTCTTTTCTAATTGTCCTACACGAGCCTGCAGCTCGTTGTTATTTTGTTTTAGTTTCTCGATTTCTTTCAAATAAACCTCCTCATTTGTCTCTAAATGGTCAATCTTCTTTTGCATATCAATCATTTTTCGTTCCATTACATCCATTCTGTCCAACAGTGTCGGTAATATATCATTAGCGTCTCCACCGTCTTCCACCGGAGTCGCAGTGATTTTTATAACAGCCTGAAGCCCCCAAATTAAAAATAAAATGTATTTCAAAATCATCCTGAACAAATACCTTGGTATGAATTTATGACATTAACAACACAACATTAATGGGCACCGAATGATATATTTCTCTGGTTTGACTGCTTTAAATACACAATACCATTTGTTTTATCTTCTTGTACTATGGGTCAGACATATCATGTGTCGAGCTATTCAGGCTACACTATCTTGATAAGACGCAGAGTTTAATATCTGTGGCCAAATGAAATTCAATATATAAAACGTCAACATGACTAAAATGACTGCTCGTTCACATATGACGTTGAAATTAGGTCCAAAGCATTTATATGGATTTCTTTAAGTGAATTGAATGTTGTTTAACGGCTCATCAACACAGTATAGGTTATTTAGAGCCGCCCCAGAGAGAGGGGAAGGATACAAAGGAATCCGGGAACCTGTCCTACTCTTATTATCGAATAGATTCCTATGGTTCTTTAACGTGCTCGGAGGATAGACCGATACACGGGACCGCCCGGTTTACGTCCCCATCCGACGGACGGGCCTAAGGGAAAGTGTCTTGCCCAAGAACACACCGACGGAACTCAGTGGCCCCACGGAGGATTGAACCCGGGGCCTTCGGTTACAAATCCGCCGCTCGAATTAATGAAAGTAAATTGTTTAAACAATGGCGAATTATATTGTTGACCGTAGGTTATTGATTGGACAGGATGCTTGTTTGTTTAGTTATTCCACACTGAACAATTACTTAATTTGTATCTAATTTCCTTATTTTAAATATAGTTGAGAATAGTTGTGTGATTTTGTTTGGACCAATAGTTTGCAAATTATTATTTTTTGGTTACATTGTTAAATCGTTTGAGAGTTACCCTCCCTTTATACGAAAACATGAATGTGCTTAAAGATATAAACTTCTTTGAACTGGCAGGAAATAATATAAAATATTACACCCCCCACCCCCACTTTTAATTGAATATTGTTTGAAATTAAAGCAACTGTAATTTAGCGTTTCCATTAAATATTTCAAAAAAATATTTTGCAAAAGCTTTTGTAGTGATAATGCTAGTAAAACATGATGTCAAACTAATTTTGATTGACCTATGTTAGAATTAGCAACATCGAAAGTTTCACCAATTCGACGTACTTAACAAAATCCTATGCAATCATTTGAATAAGTGTTATAATTTATTTTTCAGAAAACATATCGACTTGAAAGTTTTAAAATGTGTGCAAGCAGTCAAAGCAGACGATGTTTTATGTTTAACTCGTTTTGCAGTTCAACCGTATCTCTAATCAAGCATGAAATACACAAAACAATGAGAATATTATTGACATATTCTTAGGTGGATACTTACGAATTTTGACTAGTATATATGCACTATATCTCTGCTACATGTATGTATACACAGATCACTAAAATAAACGATTTACTTAACACATACCAATGTAGCATTCATATATGTTTTACGGCTTACGTTTTGCGACTTGTTCCTTAACACTTTAAGTTCATATATCGAATTGTGTCTCCTGATTTGGGATAAACGTGTGCTTTGATACGGTTGGCATGCATCCTTACTATGATAAGTCCAGTTAGTTTTCGGAAATTGTTCGATTAATACATTTAGACAGACAACTGCTCTTACAATTGTTACATATCTATTACGAACAGTGTTTTCTATTTTAAATAAAGCTGTATACCTTGCGAACAATTCATGAACGTTTATTTTCAGTTGGTAATGTTGAGTTATTTCAGGTATTTTCTGTATAAGTAACTTTTAAAAAAGGCGACGGAATGTTGTAAATTCTTTGATTTCAATACCACTGCAACTGTACAAGATCACCAAATCCATTATATAATGATACAATGTTTACTGACGGACAATTTAATTTATTTCACATGATAAAGTACTAGATAATCTCTCAAATGCCAACTAAGAAGAATGAAGATTTAACCTGCACGCATTCATTCGATACAATATGTGGGTGTTAGAATCGCTTCGCCGACCTAATATGAAAAGAATGAAGGACAGTCTTTAGCCCACTTCTTTTTAATGTAGTTATCGCTAGTGTATTCCAGCATAGGAACCGATGTTGTGTTGCAAATCTCTGGCAAGTCAATGTGTTTTATTCTTGTCCGTGTGTGAATTTCTAAGAGACTGATGTAGACCTTAAGACTTTTATTATATCAAATAAAATCATTCATCAATGACAGTTTTATCAAAGGCTTGCGTATATAATACACATGAGAATGATGAACAAGCTTCGAAAAGTGTAGGTATAGGTTTGCCTGCATCCTGCATTAATTGGAAATGTTGACAAAATACCGTCCATAATTAACACACCAATATTATAGATATCTATATCAGTTTGAAAGTGTTAGCTCTTACTAGAACGATCCTTCATATACTGAACGTCAAGCAATGGAGCTGCTAGTACCATTTTTAGGAAGTATATCTGACTTGGCCGAGGAGTGAACCCACGACCTCCCGCGTAAACAGTAGCGTTGCTTGTGCAGTATGGCGGAAGTAAAACGTCTGCCCGCGCTTGGAATCAGGACTCTTATTCATTCGATCTTTGGAGATCGTTGAGCCCGATTTTGATATCGGTGGTACATTTTCAAATATTTATGTTTTTTTTACTTAAATTTCGATTCGGTGGTTCCACTACTGCGCCCGATAAAGGCTCTGGGTATTGTTTAACCACCCATAGGATATGTCGTCTGCTTTTTAATTTAGTCTTTTGACTGTTACTTGTGATGCGCAGGCTTCATAACCGCTGCTCCCAACTAGATTCCATTTTGTTTATTTCGCTCTTCGGGACATAGAATTTTGTTAGATACTGAGACCATACGCTGCTGAACATGGAATAATGACAGTTAAATAGCATGTCCACCGCCATTTGGATGCCATCTTCGGGATGGTTAACATTCTGTACTATTGGTTTTAAGAATATTGAGTACTGAGTTCTGCTCAACCCGAGGCTAGGAGGCGTGAACGGTAGCATGCCTATTTCATTACCGTTCATGAACAGTCTCAATCTAACCGAGACTGCAATATTTCGTATTTATTGTGTTCGGCCGTTTGCAAAGGTCCACTCTCATACTCTTTTATATGGAATTAGTAATATCATCGAGCCTAATATTTGTCTTTTTATAACCGGAGTTACAAGGGACGAACAGGGAATGCTATTATCTCACATAAACACTCAATAAAGACAGATAAAAATATCGGACAGGGAAAGCAGCATCTAGGACGACAGTCAACCACAAAACACAAAAACAAACACGGAAACAGATAAACGAGAAGGCAAAAGTAATAAAAAAAGCAAACGACATCACAAACACAAAAGGGTTGACAATAGGGCTACCGCCTTGGAACGGTCAGTGGCAACAAATCCCCACCATGATCTAATCTCTAACCAACAAGGCAGCATCAATAGGCAATATAAGTAAAACATAAGTATGCTCGTGTAAATATAATACGAAAAAAAAACAATAGCCTAGAAAGCCACAATGAAGGTACTCAATGACTTGGCAGAAGCCAGAGCAACAAGAGAATAAACCATTAAGGGCACTACAGGAAAGATCATAGACAAACATCAAACGCCACCGTCCCAATGGGCTTTAGGTAGGCGTCATCATAGGGTCCACAGCCTGTCCGGTCATCGTACAATTAAAGAGGAAAGTATAGTGGCGAACTATAAAAGGGTCCACCACCAAGCATGCAGTACGTTGTAAAATGATAGGGTCATAACCTCTTCTGACAAACTTTTTAACAAGTCTAACAAAGATAGTATGAAAGTGATTATGACCAAGAATCTTACGAAGTTTATAAATCACATCACCATAGAAGTCAGGTTGTGATAGTCCTTGTCGCAGAAGAGTCCTTAAATTACTGTTATATTTGCAAAGAAGATCAGGGTTACGATAATAAAATTTGCAAAGGTTTTACGAAGTTTATGGTAACGGTAACCCTGAATGAGTAGCTTTTTAGTTATACACAGATTACGAATATTAAAGTCCTCAACTCGAGTACAAGCTCTTGAAAAACGAATAAGTTGAGACACATATAACCCATAAGAAATTGCTCGGGGAACATCCCCATCCAAGTGGGGATAATTAACAATGTCAAAATTAAAATCATCTCTCTTGTCATAGATTTTTTAATTATTTTCAATCGAGAGATCTAAATCAAGAAAAGAAGCGTTATTATCAGATATATTTTCTTTATTAAGCCGAAGTTCTTTAGGATAAATATTATGAACCATAGTTGGAAAGAAAGGGTTGTCAATGTTCGGTATGTCATCCAGATACCGAGAGGTGTCATTAAAAGCTTCAATAACATCTGCCTGGATATCTGGTGAAAGACTCAACATGAAATCCCTTTCATAGCAAAATAAAAACAAATCTGCGACAAATGGTGCACCCTTCGTACCGATAGGGATACCAACAATTTGTTTATAAATGGTGGTACCATACCTGACGAAAATATTATCTAATAGGAAGATGAGTGCTTAACAAACTTCATAGCAAGTCCACATAGTATAATTGTCTAAACTGCCGTTAGTAAAAAAACTCTTTAATATTATTACATGCCAAAAATATAGTATTTTCTCTAGCGAATGTTTTTTGAATAAGAGAAACAAGTATTTAATAAGATGACGTGGTAAGTTTGTATATAGTGTAGAGAAGTCATAAGTACTTATTGATGAAACTTGACCTTTATTGAAAATTTTATCAAGAACGTCTCCTGAATTTTTTATAGACCAAAATAAATTAATCCCAGAGTTTTAATAAGTTGTATCACATATATAAGGTGATCTTTAACGGCAGTAAGACAAGAAGTTAAAAGTTTGGAGATAATTTTTGTGGTGCAGGCACTAGAATTAGAAATAAAGCGAGCCTTATACGGATTTTTATGTAATTTAGGAATCCAGTACATGGTAGGCAGTTTATTTTGCTTATCGTTTACACCAGCCTTGAAAGTAGTACACCGAGTGATATGTGCGGAAACAAGATCATCCTCAGTAGAATTAAATGGAGTATACGAATTGGTGCCGCCGAGTTCCAGAGATAAAACATTGACGTAATGTAGGCGTCAAACAATAATTACATTATTAGCTGCTTTATCTGCAGGAACTAAAACAAATTTATTGAAATTCATGATTACCCGATTTTAAATTACGAAAGGAAAACCTAGGTCTCGGGTGTAGTAAAGAGGGGTTAGCATTATAAAAGTTAATACGTGTATCTATAATTTTAAGAAACTGAATCTGAATCTTGTCTCTCTTGCCTGTGTATGTTGCTTTTAACGGATCTCGTTTTCAGTATACATTATAAATAAATCCTCCTCGTCTGACGGCTCAGCCCCGTTTTATGAAACAACGTACGACAATTCTGATCGTAAGTTAATTTCTTAAACGCTTTACTATGCATTACACTTAACACATTTGAAAGCGTGATTTCATTTCGGTTCATTATTCATGTGATAGTTCTGCTGTACGTGCACACATACTTGTTTACATGGAATACTTAGTTGAAAAAATTTGAACAATTTTGAAATTAACGATCAAAATTATCGTAAGATGCTTAATAAAACGGGGCCCTGTGCACGATCTTTAGTGGCGGAGGCCGACCATCCAGTTATTCTTGAGTAGAACCAGTACTGTATATATGTATATCCAATGTAACAATCGACACTTTCTCACTTAAAAATCGAGCTCCCAGTGAGACTCGAACCCGCAGCAGTGAGAACCGAGAAAGTATCAATGGTCTTCCTTACCCAATCAATAATAAAAACCTATCATTGCAAAAAATTATCTTAAATGCGTAATTTTGTTTCATTTAAATTGTGTGAGAATTGTTATATACATTTAATTTCATTTCAGCTAGATTTACATGATTCACTTAAATCAATGTCTTAATTGTTAGTTCATTTTGATAAACGGGATATATTTAGTCCCATGTTTGCTTACATATTGATTGCAGGGTATGTGCGATACTGTGGAGCCAAAACGTGGTTCAGTCTCCCCGGTTGGCGTTTTGACACATGCCGTTCCAAGGCATAAACATTGTATGCACCTCTGAGTTACCAGTAATCGTTAGATGTAGTTTTATATATGTATTCTAGTTGTCCGTGTGCTTTAACATTGTTTTATTGTATGGTTTTATAGTGGTGTTCTTTTATTGAACACCAGCATCTTCTTTATGACCAAAATCACTTTACCGTTATTTAAAATATAAATTGAATTGTTGTTTAATGGGTCGTCGACATATTGTTTTAGGTCAGTCATTACGAGCGCTCAAGATGGGGGGAAGATACATCGGAATCCGGCAACACTGCCATACTCTACATACGGTTATTTAGCCTACACGGTAGAAGAGAGACACCGATACACAGGAACTCCCGGTAAACGCCCCCATCCGACGAACGAGGACAGGTGTCTTGCCGATGGACACACTGAAGTAACCCAGTGGTGCAACTGATACTCTAAACCGAAATCTCTGGATTCAGAGTCGAATGGCTATCCACTTGGCTACCGCAACCGTCTAACTGAATACAAGTATAAACTATAAAAAGAACAACGTACGATTAATCATTAAATCATTCCTTATTTGCCGAACACATACTGAACTAAGGTGAACACAAAACGAAATGTAAGTAAAGCATGTGTATAATCATATGAAACTATACCAATATGCGAACTACAACACATCTGCTTTCAAAGAACTCACTGTATGATATTGTTCTGCAATAACCTTCTTATTATTTTAATGCTCTTACGTTACCATTGTCTAATTATATACGATTACGTTTGTTCCAAATAACATAAAATAACAATAGTCATGTTAAAAGACATATATCCCGATTTTAATGATACATACAAATGGCCAGTCTGCGGCAATTGCATGATGAAATTAGTTCATATGTTGCTATAGTATAGTTATATGTTTTCACCTCTGTTTCGGTTTTACATTTGATATAAGAGATATCCTGAGAAACTTGTGTATTGATCTCCACAAATGGACACATCTGGAGTTTGAACAATTTCAACTGAATCATCATCGCCCAGATTAAGTTGGATGACGATCACTTGAGAAATTGCCATTTTGCTCGTAATTGCCATTTTGTTCACTTGAATACATCTTAGCAACCGCCAGGCCATTTATTGTAATTGCCGAATGAACTTCCGTGTCATGAAGTGTCATGACGGAAGCCAAACAATGATAGATGCCAGATTGTGGAGCGGTGAAAATTCCATGTCCCAAGTCAAATCCCCCGCCGACGTTGGTGACCATGGTATCATATGATGTAATTGCCAAGATGTGTTTCTTGTACGCCTGCCTTAAGAGTTGCACAAAACGCTACAGGACCTTCAGTCATCACGAGTATCGAGGAACGTCCAACATGGCTTGTACGGTGTGTATCGTCTTGGCATAAGTAACATGAAGTGTACGTTACGAACGCGATTAAAACGCGATTAAAGATGAAATTTGTCCTAAATCAACAAATCTGTTGTTGATATGTTTTTAATTATTAAATATTATTATAAATACGATGTTTACTATGCTATTGATGTGTGTTTAGTGACAATATGTTTTTAAAGATAAAAACCGAAAAGACGAACAGGCTTCGCTAAAAAATTGAAAAAAAATCAAAGGGGGAAAACTCTTCCTCGTAAAACCGGAAGTGACGTCATTGGGAACAAAACGAAACCATTTGTACATAGGGAAAGCACGCAAAAACGGTACAGTGTGTGTGAAAATGTCGGAATTAAGCGAGTATGATGCGGAGTCAGATGAAATGCCCATGATAAGACGGTTGCACTATGTGCAACCTTACGATTTTGAGCCAGAATTCGTGTCTAAGGATGAAAATACCTCGGATTCATCAACCGACTTTATTTTTGCCGAAAAGTAGACATTGAAAAAATATATTTAGAGTCTAGTAAGTATAATTGATAAATAAATGAAACAGCATCTAATTTCTATAGTATTCTATATACCATAAGTCCCCGCCGCCTCCAAACACTCTATAGTGGTGTATGCATGAGATTCGGATTTGCAGTATGACACGCTCTCCACGTGCCCCCAACTAACAATATACCACACATCGACTAATCAACCATTACGGTGCCCTATTGAAGTACAGCCTAATCAGGGTACATACGTCGGTATATGACAAAATCACGCACCATTTAGGGAAACGTAGTTTTATGATATGCCTACATTTCCTGTATATTGCAATTCCGTGAGCGGTGTAATACCGCCGCGGCGAGCCGCGTATTGCACAAGACGGATATATGATGCGTGAGAAACTAGTTCATCGCGCACGAAGAGCGAAAATACTATGATCTAAATAATATAGTCAAATGTATTATGAGCACAACATTATGTATTATGTGCATGTAGAGATCGAAAAAACAGACCTAACAGATCAAATTTTTGATTTAGAATATAAGGTATATATATATGCTTGTAAAGCACTTATTTTACTTACTGCATGAGGTAAAAGCCGTTATTGTTGTTGTTTTGCCATACAACATTACTGAAGTAATATAATAGCTAGTAACATTATCAATTGTCTGCCTTTTAATGTCTATCCATAAAACAATTTGTCATTATTTTCAAATCCAGAGACCGGTATATAACTCTATATAAATCTATAACACTATTGGCTGAAGAAAGTGTATAATTTAAAACAAAAAACAAACAAAAAAAAAATACTACAAAATATATATTGAAACAACGACACAGTGTTTATTTCACCGAATTCATTTACTTCTATATGCTAAACCTTTTTAGCAATCTTTTGAAAAAGACGGCTACATTATATTAGCCCCGTCAACGTAAGACGCATGCATCTAATTTAACATCTAAACAGTCACGATGTACAGATCTAAGACTATATACCTTTCTACAATTTATCATACACATACCCGAGGAATTGCTTAGATAACTGAACAAAAACTTCTATCTTACCTCATTTAATAATGTCTTCCTCAACGCCGGTCGAATCGGCGAATAAAACTTGCTCGGAGACGGCGGGGTTAGGCCCTTCTCAATTTTGTAAGAAAATATTGTTGGTATCGCTGTTGTTTTTAATCTGCATAGCCGTCTGTCCTCCAAATTCAATGAAAATGAAACCAAAGGATGGACTTCCCACGAATCCAGCTCAAAGTGTTTACTACAAACTCGCGCGTCTTTCGAAGGTTCCCATTTTTTTGACGCGACGGGCGATTTTCGTCGACAGCGGTCCACCCACACTACAAATCTTAATCTATCATTAACCTGATTAGGAAAACGAAAGAAACTGATGTTATTAGATTGTCCTTTTTTATGCACACTTTGACACCCAGCTACAGCACACGGCAGTTTTAACACGTACCATAAAACTTAATCCTACATAGACAATACCATACAACTCAATGCGACACCGCTAATCGTTTGGTACCAATGACGTCACAGGATCACGTGACACTTACCTGTCTTCAAAAAGGGCGAAACTCGAAGCGTGTGCGCTATGAGATAAAATTGGCTACTGTGAGAAAACGGGACAACCAATAAGTGTAATATTTGAACAGATTGTATATTATATACATATATTTCAGAATATATGCTCAAAAAACACGCTAAATTTCACCTTTAAACAAGCATACTCTAATATGGAAGGCAAAAACATATATGTTGACTTAAGACAAGATTGATAATACGAACCATCTTCTGGCGTGGCGTTATTTGCTACACTATTCTTTTGTTTAGAAGGTTTGGTTGGTAGGTTTGCATCATCGGTATATTCAGTTTTCTTTTCTGTTGGTCCAACACGAGCCTGCAGCAAGTTATTATTTCGTTTAAGTGTCTCCACCATCTTCCACCGGAGTCGAACACCTGAACAAATGCCTTGGTCTGAATTTATGACATCAACAACACAGCATTAATTGGCATCGAGTGATATATTTCTCTGGTTTGACTGCTTTAAATACACAATATCATTTGCTTTGTATGGACAAATGTCTGACATTAAAAATGAGTGTACGTAGATGGTTGAATTGCATAATCAATGTAGTGCGATGTAGTCACTGATTGTGACTAAACCTTCAGGCTTCGTTTTGGTCACTTTACTAATATCAGCTCCATTATGACATGTGTTAACGTTCTAGAGACCGGGCGAGGTAATGCGATGGAAACTCTTGTTTTCTTGTACAATTATTTAAAGTTTTTTAATCTAATTTCTCGGTGGAGAGTCAATGCAGAGATGTAGTCCTTGACTAGTAATTAATACAATTAAACACATTGCTGCTTATTAGCAAAATAACATAAATGGCATCGAAATGTCATCAACTTTGGTAAGAATATTATTATTATTATGAAGATGTTGATTATTTGACAAAGAACATCACTGAATTTAAGAAATAACCATGCTAAAATGTTCAATCTGGGGCGGTATGTGATTGGTTTTACGATTTAAAATGTTCTTTTACGATCTCAAATCTGATGATTTTCCATATAAATGCTAAAAATATAAAACAAAATCATACATACACACTCGTTTTTCGATGAAAACTCAAATTCGCGAATGGATGACTTCGTTTGTTGCACCGTTATGTGATGTCGTGTATTTTTCAAGCGGTAAATAGAGCAATTTACTGTCGGAAATTTAGGACATTAGCCAATAGAGCAAGCGCTACATAGTAGTTGAATTAGAAGCATTCTTTACAGGTTAATGCCAGTTTCTTGAACCTGGTTTAAACCCACAGCGGCATTTTCGCCACTGACCGTTTCAAGTCGGTAGCCCTATTGTCAATCATTTTATGTTTGTGACGTTGTTTTAAGCTTTGTCTGTAACTGATTCTTGTATTGTTGTTTGTTTAAATGCCTGTTTTAGTTGACTATGGTCCTTGAATGTTATTTCCTTGGCGACTTGCATATCTACATTTATTACGCAATAACTTAACTGAATTATATTGGAATAATACCAAATGTTCTACGAAGATAAAACCGAATCTGCTGCCTTCTGTTTTTGTAAGCTTTTGATTGTTGATAATAAGAGTAAGTAACAGACGGAATTCTTAGAATGGTATTGAATTGAATCTTTTATTTATCGTATTCGGTGAATTCCAAAAATGTTCATTTCAGACTCTTTTTAGAATATTTACCCAATAATTTTTTTACCAATTTTGATGAAAGACTAGTCATACATTGCGCAATTTTATTGTATTCTTTATCGTGTTATTGCCGGTTATTAAGTAAATAAGCGAATACAATTTGCCAAAATCTAGTAAACGGTATCCGATTTTCACTAATACGTTAAGAGAGATTGTAGTACCTTACAGATTTCAGGTGAGTTTGTTAGGTGAGTTTGTTAGGCGAGTTTGTTATGTGAGTATGTTAGGTGAGTTTGTTAGGTGAGTTTGTTATGTGAGTTTGTTAGGTGAGTTTGCTAGGCGAGTTTGTTAGGCAAGTTTGTTAGGCGAGTTTGTTATGCGAGTATGTTAGGTGAGTTTGTTAGGTGAGTTTGTTATGTGAGTATGTTAGTTGAGTTTGTTAGGTGAGTTTGTTAGGTGAGTTTGTTAGCTGAGGTTGTTAGGTGAGTTTGTTAGGTGAGTTTGTTAGATGAGAATGTTAGGTAAGTTCGTTAGATGAGTTTGTTAGGTGATTTTGTCAGGCGAGTTTGTTAGGTGAGATTGTTAGGTGAGTTTTCTAGATGAGTTTGTTAGTTGGGTTTGTTAGATGAGTTTGTTAGGTGAGTTTGTTAAGTGAGTTTGTTAGGTGAGTTTTCTAGATGAGTTTGTTAGTTGAGTTTGTTAGATGAGTTTGTTAGGTGAGTTTGTTAGGTGAGTTTGTTATATGAGTTTGTTAGATGAGTTTGTTAGGTGAGTTTGTAAGGTGAGTTTGTTAGTTGAGTTTGTTAGATGTGTTTGTTAGGCGAGTTTGTTTGTTATGTGAGTATGTTAGGTGTGTTTGTAAGGTGAGTTTGTTATGTGAGTATGTTAGGTGAGTTTGTTAGGTGAGTTTGTTAGATGAGTTTGTTAGATGAGTTTGTTACGTGAGTTTGTTAGATGAGTTTGTTATGTGAGTTTGTTATGTGAGTTTTTAGGTGAGTTTGTTGTGAGTTTGTTAGCTGAGGTTGTAAGGTGAGTTTGTTAGGTGAGTTTGTTAGATAAGAATGTTAGGTGAGTTTGTTATGTGCGTTTGTTAGATGAGTTTGTTAGGTGAGTTTGTTAAACGAGTTGTTAGGGGAGATTGTTAGGTGAGTTTGTTAGATGAGTTTGTTAGGTGAGTTTGTAAGATGAGTTTGTTAAGTAAGTTTGTTAGGTGAGTTTGTTAGATGAGTTTGCTAGATGAGTTTGTTAGTTGCGTTTGTTAGATGAGTTTGTAAGGTAAGTTTGTTAGGTGAGTGTGTTATGAGTTTGTTAGATGAGTTTGTTAGGTGAGTGTGTTAGGTGAGTTTGTTAGTTGAGTTTGTTAGATGTGTTTGTTAAGTGAGTTTGTTAGGTGGGTTTGCTAGGTGAGTTTGTTATATGGGTTCGTTAGATGTGTTTGTTAGGTGAGTTTGTTAGATGAGTTTGCTAAGTGAGTTTGTTAGATGAGTTTGTTATGTGAGTTTGTTAGGTGAGTTTGTTAGATGAGTTTGTTAGGTGATTTTGTTAGGTGGGTATGTTAGGTGAGTTTGTTAGGTGAGTTTGTTAGGTAAGTTTAACATGAGCATAATCGTTCTCTACAATATGTACTTACATAGTTTGGAATGTCACTACAGTTATTTGTTTTAATTCAATAAGATAAAATATAATATGCCAAAAACTAGTAAACGGTATCCGATTTTCACTAATACGTTAAGAGAGATTGTAGTACATTAAAGATTTTAGGTGAGTTTGTTATGCGAGTTTTTATAGGTGAGTTTGTTAGTTGAGTTTGTTAGGTGAGTTTATTAGATGAGTTTTTTAGGTGAGTTTGTTAGGTGAGTTTGTTAGGTGAGTTTGTTAGATGTGTTTATTAGGTGAGTTTGTTAGATGAGTTTGTTATGTGAGTTTTTATAGGTGTGTTTGTTATGTGAGTTTGTTAGATGAGTTTGTTAGGTGAATTTGTTAGATGAGTTTGTTAGGTGAGTTTATTAGATGAGTTTGTTAGGTGAGTTTGTTAGGTGAGTTTGTTAGATGTGTTTATTTGGTGAGTTTGTTAGATGAGTTTGTTAGGTGAGTTTTTTATGTGAGTTTGTTAGGTGAGTTTGTTAGGTTAGTTTGTGGTGAGTTTGTTATGTGAGTTTGTTAGGTGAGTTTGATAGGTGAGTTTAGCATGAACATAAAAAATCTCTACAATACAAACTTAATTAGTTCGGAATGTCACTGCAGTTATTTTTTTAAGTAAATAAACGAATATAATTTGCCAAAGACAAGTCAACGGTATCTGATTTTCACTAATACGTTAAAAGAGATTGTATTACCTTAAAGATTTTAGATGAGTTTGTTAGGTGAGTTTGTTAGATGAGTTTGTTAGGAGAGTTTGTTAGATGAGTTTGTTAGATGAGTTTGTTAGGAGAGTTTGTTAGGTGAGTTTGTTAGATGAAGTTGTTAGGTGAATTTTTTAGGTGGGTTTGTTAGATGAGTTTGTTTGGAGAGTTTGTTAGATGTGTTTGTTAGATGAGTTTGCTAGGTGAGTTTGTTAGGTGAGTTTGTTAGATGAGTTTGTTAGGAGAGTTTGTTAGGAGAGTTTGTTAGATGAGTTTGTTAGGTGAGTTTGTTAGATGAGTTTGTTAGGTGGATTTGTTAGGTGTGTTTGTTAGATGGGTTTGTTAGATGGGCTTGTTTGGTGAGTTTGTTAGATGCGTTTGTTAGGTAAGTTTGTGAGATGAGTTTGTTTTATGAGTTTGTTAGATGAGTTTGTTAGGTGAGTTTGTTAGGTAAGTTTGATAGGTGAGTTTATTTGATGAATTTGTTAGGTGAGTATGTTGGGTGATGTTGTTAGATGAGTTTGTTAGGTGAGTTTGTTAGATGAGTTTGTTAGGTTAGTTTGTGGTGAGTTTGCAAGGTGATGTTGTTAGGTGAGTTTGTTATGTGAGTTTGTTAGATGAGTTTGTTAGGTGAGTTTGTTAGGAGAGTTTGTTAGATGAGTTTGTTAGGTGAGTTTGTTAGATGAGTTTGTTAGGTGGATTTGTTAGGTGTGTTTGTTAGATGAGTTTGTTAGATGAGCTTGTTTGGTGAGTTTGTTAGATGCGTTTGTTAGATGAGTTTGCTAGGTAAGTTTGTTAGATGAGTTTGTTATATGAGTTTGTTAGATGAGTTTGTTAGGTAGGTTTGTTAGGTGAGTTTGTTAGATGAGTTTATTAGATGAGTTGGTTAGGTGAGTATGTTAGGTGAGGTTGTTAGATGAGTTTGTTAAGTGAGTTTGTTAGGTGAGTTTGTTAGGTTAGTTTGTGGTGAGTTTGCTAGGTGAGTTTGTTATGTGAGTTTGTTAGGTGAGTTTGTCAGGTGAGTTTAATATGAACATAATCAATCTCTACAATACAAATTTAATTAGTTTGGAATGTCAGTACAGTTATTATTTTAAGTAAATAAGCGAATATAATTTGCCAAAGACTAGTAAACCGTATCCGATTTTCATTAATATGTTAAAAGAGATTGTATTACTTTAACGATTTTAGGTGAGTTTGTTAGATGAGTGTTAGGTGAGTTTGTTAGATGAGTGTTAGGTGAGTTTGTTAGATGAGTTTGTTAGGTGAATTTGTAAGGTGTGTTTGTTAGGTGAGTTCGTTAGATGAGTTTGTTAGGTGAATTTGTAAGGTGTGTTTGTTAGGTGAGTTTGTTAGATGAGTTTGCTAGATGAGTCTGTTAGATGAGTTTGTTAGATGAGTTTGTTGGGTGAGTTTGTTAGATGCGTTTGTTAGGTGAGTTTGTTAGATGAGTTTGTTAGGTGAATTAGTAAGGTGTGTTTGTTAGGTGAGTTTGTTAGATGAGTTGTTCAGGTGAGTTTGTTAGATGTGTTTGTTAGATGAGTTTGCTAGGTGATTTTTTTAAATGAGTTTGTTATATGAGTTTGTTAGGTGAGTTTGTTAGATGAGTTTGTTAAATGAGTTTGTTAGATGAGTTTGTTATGTGCGTTTGTTAGATGAGTTTGTTACGTGAGTTTGTTAAATGGGTTTGTTAGATGAGTTTGTTAGGTGAGATTGTTAGAGTGAGTTTTTTAGGTGAGTCTGTTAGATGAGTTCGTTATGTGAGTTTATTAGGTGAGTTTGACATGATGTTTATTATTAATGTTTGGTATTGTCTTAGATTAAATAGAGTTAGAAAAACTCTGTTACCTGAGACAGAACTTCAGTTAATGTACTTATAACATTTTGGTCAAACTTTTCAATGTAAATGATCCAGTCGATATGTTAAAAAAATCAGAAAAAGTGTATTATAAAACTACAGCCATCAAACGCAATGCCACCGTACGTCCGCACTGCAACACATGTGAGCATTTTTAAAAATATTAATGCAAGGCGTAACATAAAGTGTGGTACTCTTACTATTGTCGAAATAGCTACAATTTTAGAATTATCTATGCTTATCTGTGCTTATTTTGATATCAATTGTATATTAAACTTTAAATGAATACAGACGCCTTTGTGTTTGTGATGTCTTATTTGGCCTTTTATTCAAACGCCCCCATCCGACGGAAGAGGACAGATATCTTGCCTATGGGCACACCGAATTAACCCAGTGGTGCAACTGAGACTCGAATCCGTGATCGGATTCAGAGTCGAATGGCTATTCACTTGGGTACCGTGACCCTCTCATTGCAAACACGTATAAATTATAAAACAACAACGTAAGATTAATCATTAAATCTTTCTTTATTTGCCGAACAAATACTGAACAAAGGTGAAAACAAAACAAAATTTAAATAAAGAATGTCTATAATCATATGCAACTATCCCAAAATGCAAACTACAACAACATTACTTGCAAAGTAATTACTGTTGGAATATTGTTCTGCAATAACATTTCTCTTACACTACTTTTCTCTAATTCTGTATCCTGATTTTGTTCCAAACACTTTTAATTATGTAAGTAAATATTAATTTTTGTGCTTGCTTAATGCAGCACTCACAAGTATCCAACCATCCGGGTAACTATCCGCCCACCCAGTGACATAGAATATACAACTTTTATGATAAAAGAATCGATTAGTGACTTATCGGCCGTCCTTGCATTAAAAACATATATGTATAAAGCTGCCCTAACGCCAGATCTGAATGTATATCTTTTCAATACAGGCGGCGAAATGGGGATGGTGGTGGGTTGATGAAAATTGTAACTTCTCAATTCTGTTGATGTTTCTTTGTTTGCAATAGAAGGCAAGAGGTCATGTGATCTCTGCTTTGTTGATAATGAACCAAATGGCGACTAACAACCGGCAAGGACGGCTGATTAACCGCACAAACTCAATTATTTACAATAATTATATTTTGTGCTTGCTTAATGCAGCACTCACAAGTATCCAACCACATCAATATGCAGCTTGTTTTGCTGATGGGAACCAAAAAACATACAAATACCATGTTATGCGAACATGTCATTTTATTTTACCATAAAATGACTATAATGTAATATATATGTGATTACATTATATTAGAATGCTATATACATGACTAGTTAACTAACACTCTTACATAACATGACTAGTTAGAAAATGTTCAATAATACATTTGTGTAATTAAATCAAACATTCCCACAGTAAAAGGTGGGTAACTATCCGCCACTCTACAGCCCACCCAAAGATGATGCAGTTGGATACTGAATTTTGCAAAGCAATTGAAATATCTGACACTAGTGATGTGTGTGATGTTACCAATTGTCGACATTATATTATATCTGCAATAATGACCTTAAACATGATTTTATTAGTGATATGTTTTGTTTTGACCTCTGTTTCGGCCTTTACATTGGATATAAGAGATATCCAGAGAAGCTTGTGTATTCATCTCCATAAACTGCTGTGTCTGGAGTTTGAACAATTTCAACAGCTACATCATCGCCCGCATTAAGTTGGACGACGATCACTTGGGTACCTTGCTCGTGTCCGCCACTGTGTCCCCGTGAATATATCTTAGCCAGCCCCTTGCCATTTACTGTAATTGCTGTATGAACTTCCACGTTGGCAGAAGCCATGACAGAAGCAGAAAGAAGGTAGATGCCAGGTTGTGGAGCAGTGAAAACTCCATGTCCCAAGTGAAATCCACCGCCCACGTTGGTAACCATGGTGTCGAATATAATTGGCTGGTTAATGCCAAGATGTCCTTCTTGTCTAATTCCCGTAAAAGTTGCACAAAATGCAACCGGTCCTTCTGCCAAAACTAATCTGGAGGAACGTCCAACATGGCTGGTTAGGCGTGTATCGTCTTGACCTAAGTAACAAAAAGTATACATAACGTTTACGAATGTAACGTCATTAAACAAACATACTCTAATATGAAAGACAATACAAAGTGTATATTAAAACTGAATAAGAAAAGTAGCATTCAAGGACGACAGTCAACCTCAAATACACACAGAAACAAAGAACAACTTTAAAGATGAATAAAAGGCAAAATAAGACATCACAAACACAAAAGGCTTGACAATAGGGCTACCGCCTTGGAACGGTCAGTGGCAAAATAATGCCGCTGGGGGTTTATACCAGGTTCTAGGGTATACCAAAACTCACTCTTACCATATTGTCATCCCAATAAACGGGACAATGTAAGTATAGATATTCCCGCCACGTTATAATCTCTAACAAAGTTAAATAGTGATTCTACTCGGTGAAATAAACTGTTTAATATGATTATTTGATAATTATTTCACTTCAGTAGGTTTAAAACAAGTCTTTGTCGTGTAAGGCGTTATTCTGACTTGAACAGTTATTTTTTCGCTTAGAACATGCAAAATATCATCTTTAAGTAAGAAATACGAAGAAGTTAAAATTCTGTACTATTGATTTTATGAATATTGAGTTCTGCTCAACCCGGGGCTAGGGGGCGTGAACGGTAACAAGCATATTTCACTAGCGTTCATGAACAGTCTCAGTAAAACTGAAACTGCAATAATTCGTATTTATCGTGTTCGGCCGTTTCCAAAGGTCCACTTCCATACTCTTTTATATCGTACAACTCACTCAAACCATTTTTTATTTCTAATATAAAAATATGTAATTCACCAAAAAACAACACATTTTATCTATATACTTAATGTTTCACTGATTACTTATTTTTTTCTCAAACGTCTGCGTGTTGCATGAGTACATTCTTGTATTCATGATGTGGTGTAGTTTCTAAAGACATATAAATATATTACCGTTTGTGAAAACATCTCTTTTCTCGATTACGTTATCCGTATTTGCTTTCGCGACGTTATTCGCTTCACCATCTTCTTGTTTAGAAGATTTGATTGGTATGTTTGCATCATCGACATATTCCGTTTTCTTTTCTAATTGTCCTACACGAGCCTGAAGCACCTTATTATGTTGTTTTAGTATCTCCATTTCTTCCAAATAAACCTGTTCATTTGTTTCTAGATGGTCAATTTTCTTTTGCATATAGATCATTTTTCTTTCCATTGTATCCATTCTGTCCAACAGTTTTGGTAATAAAGCATCAGCATTTCCACAATCTTCCACCGGAGTCGCAGTGATTTCTATAACAGCCTGAAGCGCCCAAATTAAAAGTAAAATGTATTTCAAAATCATCCTGAACAAATGCCTTGGTCTGACTTTATGACATGAACAATACAACATTAATGGGCACCGAATGATATCTCTCTATTGTTTGACTTTAGATCAGACTACACCAATTACCAACCAATCAGCGGGCAGGGACAAAGTTCTAGGGTAAATTCGGAGCTATTACACAGAATCTCTTAATTTTGATTCGTTGACAAGGTAAACAAACCAAAAAATCTTGCTAAAAAAATAAAATTCAACTTTTGAAGAGTACTTATGAAGGTTAAATCATACATTTGAGCAATGTATTCATAATTTGTTGCATAATCAAAAAAATAAGTATATTTTACATTTTCCTCATGTTTCTACATACAAGTAGGTGGGTCAGCACCATCCGACCCAAACAGCTTTTTCAAAACATACTTTTGTACGTTTTTTTGATAAAACTAAGATAGGTCTTTCAAAACAAGTAAGGAAATAAATAGCTTCCTATATTAGAGAACTCAATACAGAGCTTAGAGCTATAATGGAAAATGAATTGGTGTAGTATGATCTAAATGCTTTAAATGTTTTATCTTCTTGTACTACGGTTCAGACATGTGTCGAGCTATTCAGGCAAAACTGTCTTGATAAGACGCAAAGTTTAGTATCTGTCGCCAAATGAAGTTCGACTTTAAGTAAGTCAAATTGAATAAAATAACACCTGCAAATTCCCATATAGGCTGACGTCTATCGGAATTAGTTCATAAATGTGACTGAAAGTAAGTCAAATGCATTGGTATGGATTTCATTAACGTTTTAAAACGAATTTATGAACGTAACAGTATTTAAACAATGGACAACTATACTGTTGACTGTAGGTGTTTGATTGGGCCGTATGATTGTACTATACAATTATACTCGTACTATATTTACTATATCTGTACCACATGCATATATACACAAGTCACTATCATAACCGATTTATTTAACTAATACCAATATATAAATATGACATACATGAGCGGATGATAGTAAGAATGTTTACCCCGAGGATATGATTATCGCCCGAGGCGAACGGTGAACATTCATTATCACCCTCTCATGTGCTATTTATTTTATTATACCGAAACCCACTCGGGCCAAAAGAAGATTCATTTTCTGTACAGATTTCATTTTGTCGGCCAATAAATTGTTTATAAATCATTTTGTAACAAATTATTTGTTTGTACAAACACAGGAGTTCATAGTTTAATAAGTAAAACCTAATGCTTTTATTTACCATCATTGTACCGTTTAAACATAACGCTTTCTCTTTCATGACATTTGAAGTACTTTCATTTTCGATTTATAAATAGGCATTATGCTAATTAGCCACGAGCTACTCACGAGGTAGCGACAAACTATTTAATAAATTATATCGGTCAACTTGTGACAGATATTGGTCTAATTATGGATCTGACACGGGTACGTATATAGAAACCTGTCAAAATAAGAAGATAGAGGCCTGTCCTCCGCAAAATATAACTCGCAGCAGACGGTATTATTGTTGATTACCGGCATGCCTTGCGCAGAATCACACAGGTCAATCGCGAAGCGACACCTGTCGGACACAATGATTTCACCATACTGAGCCGATGACGTCACCGAAACAGTACGAACTCCAACGCGCATCAAAACTGCGCATGGGCTAATTTATTTACAATCACCCTGCGATTTACTATCATTCTGTACTATCACTCTCGCGTGAGATAGTAAGAAATGACACATTGTTGTCTTCGGGGATTTATTTAGCATGGGCGTATTATTTGAGGTATAATAAAACTGTATGTGACTCAATATTGCTTGTTAGAGTTATAGGCATTAACATGATATCCATCGCCTTTGTAAATATAAGATTATACCCGAAATAGGCTGTGTACATTCAGCTTCATTTAGTTAAATTAATACATTTAGTCAGGCAATTGCTCTTACACATTGTTACATATATATTACGAACAGAGCTTTCTATTTTCTTTACAACTTTATATCCTTTGAACAATCCAGGCACTTTTATTTTAAGTACATTTTATGATTGGCAACGGAATTTTATCAAAGTCTTGTTTTCAATACCACTTGCAGCCTCATGTACAAGATCACAAAATCCATTATATGATGATACAATGGTTCTCTGACAGACAGTTTAATTAATGTCGCATGATGAAGCACACGGTAATCTCTCAAATGGCATAACTAAGAAGAATGTAAATTTAACAGGCACGCCTTCATTCAGTGCAATCGCTTGGTGTTGGAATCACTCTGGCGACTTAACATGAAAACAGTGAATGTCAGTTTTTTTCCTTTCTTTTTAGCTCGACGAATCGAAGAATAAGAGAGATTATGTACACGCCCTGGTGTCGGCGTTGGCGTAGGAGGTCGGCGTCCCACATAAAAGTTTGCATGTAAGCTGTGTTTACAAGTCTATGTCTCTTATATTTCTTATACTAGCACAACCAAATTTGGCCATGGGCTTTCTTATAGAATTATCGTAAGGGCTGCATTAACATGCCTGACTTATCCTAGCACAACCAAATTTGGCCATGAGCTTCTTTGTAGCATTATCTTTAGTGCGGCTTACGTACATTTGGTTACTGTAACCCCTGGGCTCCCATGGAACCCACATTCTGATAGCCCTTAAAATGTGTCTCACAATTCACATCAAAGTTTGCGTGTAAGCTGTGTCTACAGGTCTATATCTGTTACATTTCTTGTCCTAGATCTACTAAATTTGGGAATTGGTTTCCTTATAGTATGTTGTTAAGGATTGCGTAAGTAATTATGTCTTCTACAAATTCTGGGCTCCCATGGAACCCAAATTGTAATGGCCCATAAAATGTGCAATAAAGGCAGATCAATGTTTGCATGTAAGGTAAGCTGTTTTTCTTATGTCACCCAAATTTTGGTTGGGATTTTTTTTTATAGCATTATTCATCTTATTCATATTTCACCCATATTGGGGCATGGGCTCCCTCCTCCCCCTCAATCCACCCAATCTTCCCGAAAGCCGATTTTTTTCCATTTTCCATCCGATCTTTACCTCCACTCCACCCCACCCTCAACCTGAAACCCGATATTTTTGTTTTGTTTAGGTTTATCAATTCTAAACCTATAGCTATGTTGCACCGACGCCCCACCCTCACCCCATCATCACCCCACTTTTTTTTTTTTTTTTTACATATCTCTATTTGTTTTGTTTTATCAAATTAACACAATTTGTTTTTTAACCCTCAACCCCCAACTATATCCCACCTCATCCCCACTCCCAACCATGTTTTTTCTTTTTACATATCTCTGTGTTGTTTTGTTTTATTAATTTATCAATATGTTTCGCCCCCACCCCCAACCATCCCAAAACCCCATCATCACCACCACCCGAATGTTTTTGTTTTATTTGTTTTTTACATATTTCTGTGTTGTTTTGTTTTATCAAATCATACACCTATATCAATGATAAACCCCAGCCCTACCCCCCCCCCCCCCCCCCCCCCCCCCCCCCCCCCCGCCAATTGATTTATGGGCTCCCCTCACATGGAGGACATGGGGAGGGAATTGTTTTAATTTATTTTTCATTATTTGGATATTAAAATTTAAATTTGAACGTTATCATTTACAATTTAGATTAAATTCAAATACAAAGATGAAATATCAATAAAAAATTAAATGAGGCCACAATAAAAAATTGCAAGATTCTCATCCCCTCCATCCCCGAATTGCCTTTCGACCACACATTTCTTAAAAATGACAGCAATTTTAGATTAAAACTGATAAAAAAAATAATCACACCCTGTCCCAACAAAGTTTACTATAACTTGTATGAGATTCTAACATTTTTTTTATATCGGCCCGAGTTTCTATACCCGCCCCGCCCCCAACACCACTCTCACATTGTTTTAGCCTTGTTTTGATGGTATATACTGACTATATAATTTATTATTTTCTGAAAAATTGAATAGTCGAGCTGCGCTGTTCTCCGACAGCTCTCCGACAGCTCTTGTTAATATAGTTATCGCTAGTAAATATCAACAAAGGAACGGATGTCATGTGCAAATCTTTGGCAAATTAATCACGTTTTATTTATTGCAGTAGCATGAGACTAAATGATGCCACGGTGTTTTCTAAAATAGGAATGTATGTATGTGTTGTTTCGTAAACGTAATGCGATATGATTGCACATAACCATCTGAAAACGATATTAAATTATGTAAATGTTATACATGTATCAAAACGCAAACCAGTAGGAGTTGTTTTTTATATTTTTTAAAGCACTATTAAATGAACCATTTGTTAATATAAACACATATATTAACATATATATCCTGCCATATTATATAATGTTTGTGACGCTTTTAAAGATTCAATAGAAAAAACAAACACCTATATATAAATGGAAATATCTTTCACAGAACGCAGTCAACCAAAACACCAAAACACGCAGTCAACCAAAACACGCATTCAAATAAAACAAGTTAAACATGACACACATAAAAGTGTTGACATCGGGGGTACCGTTTTGGAACGGTCAATGACAAAAAGGCAGCAGGAGGTCTGGTCTAGTGTGCATCAAACCTCACTCTTACAGTATTATCATTCCAATTAGAGGCGAACGTATAAAGAAAGAAATTCCTGCCAGGCTATATCTAGTATTTGCATTTTAGTGTTGTTTTACTTTAATTAGCTCGACTACACGCGTTAGTCAAAACGTGTACAATGTCGGAGGAAACCGGAAAATTCGTGTGTATCATTGAACGAGAAGCGTACCTTCTGATATACTTCATTTAAACTCGAATTAAATAGGAGCATGATATAGAAATGCCTGATGAGAATCGAGCTTGTCATTCGAATTAAACGGTACAGTGTACACGAGGAAATTCCCGCCAGGCTATTTCTGGTATTTGCATTTTATTTTTGTGTTACTTTAATCAGCTATACGTTGTATGCAAATGTAAAATGTGAAAGGAAATCGGAGAATTCACGTGTCTCATTGATCAAGAACCTTACACTCTGACATACTCCGCTTAATCTGAAATTAAATAGGGGCATGCTAGGGGTATGATAGACGAGAACCGAACGCGCTTCTGTTTTCGCTACCGTGGTGGACACTTACCAACGATAGCGAATGTTGTGAAATGTGTTGCCATGTTACAGATAACGTTGCAGTCTCACGATAACACTCGTTGTCATGCATTAATGTCGAATTTTGTTAAAAGCAAAACACGTTCCTATTCTGAAAACATCTGCTGTCTAGATCTAATTTATTTTGGAAACCATCGATGTGTTTTCTTATTTCATAATCGCTGTTTATATTTTTAGCATGTATATATACGTTAAGAGAGTCACTTTATGAATTAAGTAGCGGTACGGTACGCCAAGAGGAATATTCGCCGAATAAAAACGAACACGTGTTCAATCATCAATATTTAATTAAGGACTATTGGTCGGGCATCTTAAAAACAAAACAACGATCCAAAGTGGACGGGATATGGTTAAGTGAAATGTTCGACCACATGCATGCGGTAGGCATGAGCAATGTCAACCATATAGTACAAAACAGTTTTTCAACACTATTGATGTGAACAACATAATATTAGAAAGAATACTTGGTAGCATTTGTGCCTTTGATATCTGAAATCACGTAATTTTACTTCTCAAGTTGTTGAAATTTAAATGAAATAAACTGGTCCATAGAATAGCCCATTTATCCAGGGAGAGCAGACGAGACATTTCTAAATAAAATTAGACATTTTATCACATCATCAAAATTTCGATGTACACCATTTAAAAAAAAAACAGCAAAATTCCTGATATGTCATGTGCCGTTAATACACACCTAATACACATGAAACGCTTTCACTTACATTGTAAATTGAAACATGTGATAGGGTGACATTCGGATGAACAGTTCATTTGATCGTTTTTTTTTATTGTTATTTGGTTTGGATCGTTTTCTTTTCGAATATCGACATTCCTAATGATCAAATGGTTCTGTTTTTCAATGTTTCTATGCACACAAGTCGTTTAACACATCCACAAATAAAGTTGCCCGTTACAATATTTTGACAGAAAGTTCGTCAGTCTCACCATACTTATAGCATTGGGATTATTTTGAAACCACATGCCATTAAGGTAATATTTTTGCTTTTTAACAATGATGTAATTTACAATATTAATGATGTGATACAATGACTTTGGACGATGACGTTTGATGTTTGTCTGCAATCTTATCTTGTCGTGCCATCAATGGTTTATTCTCTTGTTGCTCTGGCTTCTGCCAAGTCATTGAGTACCTTCTTTGTGGCTTTCTAGGCTATTGTGCTTGTTTTATCTATAAAAAGTCGCCCCGACTACAAATCAGTAGTGTTATTATTTACTGATCCTTTGGGATCATCAAGCCTATTCTGTGTTGCTTTAAAGTAGAATATCGCTTAAGCCGTTGCTAGGAGGCGTGAGATGTGTTGCATCTTAATATTACTTCTCATGAACAGACCAAATAAAAACGAGTCTGCTACTTTTCCCTCTTGTTTGTGTTTGTTTCTTCCAAGGGAGCACCTTTTCCTTATTTTTGACATTCACATTAGCGTTTGTTAAGTGCTGTGTGGCGGCCGTAAAAAGGCGCCCCGATAATAAATCAGTAATGTTATTATTTACTGGTCCTTTGGAATCATCAAGCCCATTCTGTGTTGCTTTGAAGTAGAATATCGATTAAGCCGGTGCTAGGAGGCGTGAACGGTGTAGCACCTTATTATTACCTCTCATGAACAGACTCAATAAAACCGAGTCTGCTACTTTTCTCTCTTGTTTGTGTTTGTTGCTTCCAAGGGATCACCTTTTCCGTATTTGTTTTACTTATATTGCCTATTAAAACTGTTGGTTAGAGAATAGTTCATGATGGAGATTTCTTTATTTACACTGTCCCGTTTTATTGGAATGAAGTTGGGTAAGTGTGAGGTTTGGTGCACCCTAAAACCTGGTTTAAACCCCCAGCGCCCTTTTGGGCCACTGACCGTTCCAAGGCGGTAGCCCAATTGTCAACCCTCTTTGTGTTTGTGACTTCATATGCCTTTATTCCTTATTAACATTACCATTTATGTTTGTCATTTTGCGTGTTTTTGAGTTTACTGTGTTCTGTGAAATCGGCATTTCCTGTTCGACTTTTATACTTATTTTTATTATCACAGTAGTGTTGTTTGCGCCATGTGGCGGCCGTAAAACGTCTCCCCGTACATTCAATCAATATTGTTATTTCTACATCCCACAGGGATTGTATGACTTTCATAGATCCAGTTTCATTCTTAAAGACATGTGTTACTTATACAATGTTGAAGGTTTTGTTTTCAACGTTAGGCCCATTGTAATAGGATTTTCCTTAACCTTTCCTTGTGATCTTGAATTAGACATTTGTGTTCCGTTTTGGACCCCTATTAATCGTCCGTCTATTATTTATATCGGATCTTTGATACGTATTTACGTAGTATCTCTAATAGTTATTAATTGGCCCTTATTTGTCTTTTCACAGAATGGTATTACATTTAAATTTACATGAGTCTTTTAACGAAGACAATTAAAATACATATTTCTCCTCTTCGGTTACACTCTGCGTGATCTATACAAATTCCACATAATAACTCGACATTTCTTAGACCTAAGCCATTTGTACGTCTAACAACTTGAAATTTTCATTCGGCAACCTCAATCCATGTTCTTTCCAATAGTTTTACCAGAAATTTTTGAAAACGGCTCAAAAGTTTCTTTAACACCTCTTGGGTCACCTGTTTTGAGAAAATATCAAGTAACGTATCCATTCAGACATCGTTTAATTCAATTTAGACGCAAAGTGTTTCCTTCTATAAGTAAGTGCAATTCTAAGAGGTGCATTTGTTGCAATTACTTGTCTTGCAAGTCCGCCTTTAAATCAACTGTTTATGGTAAAACATTTAATATATGTCTACCTTCAAATGTTGATTGACGTACTTCTCCTGTCATTTATGTTTTGACTTGAAATGCATCACGTTGTGGTATCGATTTGTTGGACAAACAGGTCGTTCCTTAAAAGTTCGATTCCGTGAGCATAAATATAATGCAGGCAATCCCAAAAAGTTAAAGAATTACCCGTACCAACACTTTCGTCAATCACCTGTTGAATATATAATTTATGATAATGATGCAACCAAAAACTTTAAAATAAAACCTAGTCATATAGAAAAACTTCAGAGGATGAAACACTTGCAGACACCATTTCCACTGGGCCTTAATGATAATATTTATTTTCATTCGAAAGCGTAAATATAGGTCTCATGGTTATAGACGTAATGGTAACATCAAACGGAAATCACGTATTACTATGTCAGTCGCTGCTTTACAAACTATTTTTAAACAGTCTGGAAAGCACTCGATGCTTTCTTGTCTCACCTCTCTATCCATTTCTTCACTTAAGCTGGTTGACGAAGAAGCAGACACTATTTTCATTCGAAAAGATCCTTTGTATAAATTCAAAGCTATATGCAGCATGTTCTCCGACCCCATATTTACAAGAGTCTGATCAAGTCAGATATTTTCAAAAATTCCTTATCTTTATAAAGTATTTTTTTTTATTGATATACCAAGTATTTTTTCGAGATAATCGTGTTGATCCTATTCCTAAATATCATTTTCTAATTTAAAATCGTGAATCCAGGATTTTCATAATAAGTTTTGTTTATTTCCTGCTGATAAAGCAGCTAATAATATAATTATTGTTTGACGCCACCAATACGTCAATGTTTTATCTCAGGAACTCGGGAGTACTAATTCGTATACTCCAGTGCAGTCTACTGAAGTCAATGTTGTTTCGACGCATATCACTCAGTGCACGATTTTCAAGGCTGGATTAGACGAAAAGCAAAACAGACTTCCTACGATGTACCGGATTTCCAAATTTCACAAACAACCATATACAAATAGGTATAAATGTCCAACAGGAAATGCAGCTATCACAGAACACAGTAAACCCAAAAACACGCAAAACGACAAACATGAATGGCAATGTTAATAAGGAAGAAAGGCATATGACGTCACAAACACAAAATGGGTTGACAATAGGGCTACCGCCTTTGAACGATCAGTGGCAAAAAAGGCCGCTGTGGGTTTAAACCAGGTTCTAGGGTACACCAAACCTCACACTTGCCCTACTGTCATCCCAATAAAACGGCACAGTGTAAATAAAGAAATCCCGCCATTTATTGTATTTAGAAATTATGTCTCGCCTACTCTCGTTCGAAAAATGGACTATTCCATGGACCAATTTGTTTCACATAAAACAAAACAGCTTGGAGTAAAATTGCATTAAAATACAGAACAGAGGATCCCTCGGAAGCAACAAAACAAACAAGAGATAAAAGTAGCAGACTCGGTTTTATTGAGTCTGTTTATGAGTGGTAATGCAAAGTGCAAAACCTCTCACGCCTCCTAGCAATGGCTTAAGCGATATTCTACTCTGAAGCCAAACAGATAAAACTTTTCGGATATACAGGGTATCATTTCTGCCAAATACGTATTCTTTCTAATATTATGGCCACATCAATATTGTTGAATTACTGTCATGTACTATATGGTTGACATTGCTCATGCCTATTGTTTGCATTTGGTTGAAAACTTCACTTGACCATACCCCATCCATTTTGGATATTTTTTTGTAAAAATAGCTCAACAGTTAATATTTCTTTTCAGTATGACACATTCGTTATTTGGCCTTTTTACAGATGATATGGAATCAGTATTTTCATTATGTACTGGTCCAATTGTATCATCGAGCCTAATATTTGTGGTTTTAAAGCTAAATACAGCCGGTTCTAAAAAGGGGACGAAAGAAGAAATGCACTTTCTATTATCTCTCATAAACACTCAGTAAAACTGAATCTGAATATGTCTCTTTTGCCTGTGAGTTTTGCTTCTAAGACATCTTTATTTCAGTATTTATTATAAATACATCCTCCTCGACTAACGACTCTGGTGAATATTTATCCAAGGTTAGAAGTGCGAGTCATCTACATATTCCTGGGTAGAACCAGTATCGTATACATGTATATCCAGCCATCCATAATAATCGACACTTTCTTCTTACAAATCGGGCCTCCATTTGGATTAGAACCTGCAGCGGTGAGAAACGAGAAGGTTTAAAAAAAGCAACGTCTTTACCCTCTCGACCACAAATGTCTTCGTCACCCAATCAAGAAAAAAAAACTTACATCTTAAATGTGTAATTTTGTTTCATTTACATTTTGTGAGAATTGTTACTCGATATACATTTTATTTCATTTCAGATAAATGTACATGATTTAATTAAATCAATGTCTTAATTGTTAATTCATTTTTTTCGTCGGGATATATTTAGTCCCATGTTTGTTTACATATTGATTGCAGGGTATGTGTGCGATACTTTGGAGCCAAAACATGGGTCAGTCTCCCCGGTTGCCCTTTTGACACATGTCGTTCCAAGGCATCAACATTGTCTGCACCTCTGAGTTACTAGTACTCGTAAGATTATTTTATTATATGCATTCTCGTTGTCCGTGTTCTTTAACATTTTGGTGTACGTTTCTGTAGCTTTATTACCAAAATCGCTTTAGCGTTATTGGATATACAAATTGAATTGTTGTTTAACGGGTCATCGACATATTGTTTTAGGTCATTACGAGCCGCCCAAGCGAAGATATATCGGAATCCGGTAACGGTAGAGGGACACCGATACACAGGAACCCCCGGTAAACGGCCCCATCCTTCCTGAAACGCCTGTGTATTGCTTGAGTATAGTCTTGTAATAATCATATGTTGCAGTTTCTAATGACATATACATAATTACCGTTTGTGACGGTAGCTCCATTTGCCATTACGTTATCCGTATCTGCTTGCGCGTCGTTATTCGCTTCCACATCCTCTTGTTTAGAAGATTTGGTTGGTAGGTTTGCATCATCGGTATATTCAGTTTTCTTTTCTAATTATCCTACACGAGCCTGCAGCACGTTATTATTTTGTTTTAGTCTCTCGATTTCTTCCAAATAAACCTGTTCAATTGTTTCTAGATGGTCAATTTTCTTTTGCATATCGATCATTTTTCTTACCATTGCATCCATTCTGTCCAACAATTTCGGTAATATAGCATCAGCGTTTCCGTCATCTTCAACTGGAGTCGCAGTGATTTCTATAACAGCCTGAAGCCCCCAAATTAAAAGAAAAATATATTTCAAAATCATCCTGAACAAATGCCCTGATCTGAATTTATGACATGAACAATACAACATTAATGGGCACCGAATGATATGTCTCTATTGTTTGACTGCTTTAAATACAGATATGGGTCAGACATATCATGTGTCTAGCTATTCAGACAACACTGTCTTGATAAGACGCAAAGTTTAGTATCTGTGGCCAAATGAAGTTCGACTTGTGAATAAAATAACACATGCTCGTTCCCATATAGGCTGAAGTCTATCGGAATTAGTTCATAAATGTGACTTTGACATTAAGTCAAATGCATTGGTATGGATTTCATTAACGTTTTAAACCGAATTAATGAACGTAAGAGTTTTTAAACAATGGACAACTATATTGTTGACTGTAGGTGATTGATTGGGCCGGATGCTTGTTTGTTAAATTATACTGTATTTACTATATATGTACCACATGCATATATACAGAAGTCACAAGTCCAGACTCTATTGTGCCCATCGCGTCAGGTTTACCTTGACGTGTTCGTTGGCGGACGGACTATAAACCTTAGAACTACACACACACACACACACACACACACATACAGAAGTCACTATAATAACCGATTAATTTAACTAATACCAATATATAAATATCACATTCATGAGATGGTGATAGTAAGAATGTTTACCCCGAGGATATGGTTATCGCTATAGGCGAAGCCGAGGGTGATAATCATTATCCGAAATCCGCTCGGGCCAAAAGAAGATTCATTTTTCTGTACATATTTAACTTTGCCGGAATTTTGTTTTTATTGGAAAACAACTTTTTAAAAAAGTGATTATGGAAGTTATATCATTGGATTGGAAATAACGTAACTAAGAAAAGGAGTGGAGTTTATTAAAATCGGTAAAGTACTTTTGAAGTTATGATATCAATTTCACCATACTGAGCCGATGACGTCACCGAAACAGTATATGCATGTGATTTTGTTTTTACTTTCACCCTGCGATTTACTATCATCCTTTACTATCACCCTCGCGTTAGATAGTAAGAAATGACACATTGTTGTCTATGGAGATTTAGCATGGGCGTTTTATTTGATGTATAATGTATACAACTGTATGTGACTCAATATTGATTGTTAGAGTTATACGCATTAACATGATATCCACCGCCTTTGTAAATATAAGATTATACCCGAAATAGGCTGTGTACATTCAGCTTCATTTAGTTAAATTAATACATTTAGTTATTCTAATACATTTAGTCAGGCAATTGCTCTTACACATGTTACATATCTATTACGAATAGGGTTTTCTATTTTCATAACAACGTTATACCCTTTGAACAATTCAGGCACTTTTATTTTAAATAAAAAAAGTTACTTTAGTTATGTAAAAGTATATTATGATTGGCAACGGAATTGTATCAAAGAAAGATAAAAATATCGGACAGGGAAAGCAGCATTCAAGGACAACAGTCAACCACAATACACAAAAACAAACACGCAAACTGACAAACGAGAAGGCAAAAGTAATAAAAAATGCAAACGACATCACAAACACGAAAGGGTTGACAATAGGGCTATCGCCATGGAACGGTCAGAGGCAACAAAGGCCACTGGTGGTGTAAACCGGTTCTAGGGTGTACCAAACCTCACACTTACCCTACTGTCATCCTATTAAAACAGGACAGTGTAAATAAAGAAATCCCCGCCATGATCTACTCTCTTACCAACAAGGCAGCATCAATAGGCAATATAAGTAAAACACAAATATGCTCGTGTAAATATAATACAAAAAACAATAGCCTAGAAAGCCACGATGAAGGTACTCAGTGACTTGGCAGAAGCCAGAGCAACAAGAGAATAAACCATTAAGGGCACGCCAAGAAAGATCATAGTGGTCTTGTTTTCAATACCACTGCAGCCTCATGTACAAGATCATAACATCCATTATATGATGATACAATGGTTCACTGACGGACAGTTTAATTTATTTCACATGATGAAGCACACGGTAATCTCTCAAATGGTATAACTAAGAAGAATGTAACTTTAACAGGCACGCCTTCATTCAGTGCAATCGCTTGGTGTTGGAATCACTCAGCGACTTAACATGAAAACAGCAAACGTCAGACTTTTTGCTTTCTTTTTAGCTCGACTCATCGAAGAATAAGAGAGCTTATGTGGTCGCCCTGGCGTCGGCGTCGGCGTTGGCATAGGTGGTCGGCGTCCCACGTCAAGGTTTGCGTATAAGCTGTGTTTACAAGTCTATGTCTCTTACATTTCTTATCCTAGCACAACCAAATTTGACCATGAACTTCTTTATATCATTATCTTAAGGGCTGCTTACGTAATTTTGGTTACTGTAACCCCTGTGCTCCCATTAAACCCAAATTCTGATAGCCCTTAAAATGTGTCTCATTTCACATCAAATTTTGCGTGTAAGCTGTGTTTACAGGTCTATATCTCTTACATTTCTTGTCCAAGCTCAGCTTAATTTGAGAATTGGCTTCCTTATAGTATGTTGTAAAGGGTTGCGTAAGTAATGTTGTCTTTTACATATTCTGGGCCCCCAAGGAACCCAAATTGTGATGGCCCATAAAATGTGCAATAAAGGCAGATCAATGTTTGCGTGTAAGGTAAGCTGATTTTTTTATGTCAGTCAAATTTTGGTTTGGGATTTCTGATAGCATTATTCGTCTTATTCATACTTCACCCATATTGGGGCATAGGCTCCCTCCTCCATATCCCTCCATTCCAGCAACCACCCCCCACCCCACCCTCGCACCCCTCGCCCGTAAGAACATAATCTATTCGATAATAAGAGTATGTCAGGTTCCTGGACTCCTATGTACCATTCTCTTTTCTTTTTTTTTTACATATGTCTGTGTTGTTTTGTTTTATCAAATCTACATCTATATCAATGATGGACTCCCGCCCTGCCCCCACTCCTATTGGTTTATTGTCTCCCCTCACATGGAGGACATGGGGAGGGGAATTGTTTTCATTTATCTTCCATTATTTGGATATTAAAATTTAAATCTGAACGCAGTCATTTACAATTTAGATTAAATTCAGATATACAGATGAAATATCAATAAAAAAATAAAATGACGCCACAATTTTACATATGTCTGTGTTGTTTTGTTTTATCAAATCTACATCTATATCAATGATGGAACCCCGCCCTGCCCCCACCCCCTATTGGTTTATGGGCTCCCCTCACATGGAGGACATGGGGAGGGGAATTGTTTTCATTTATCTTCCATTATTTGGATATTAAAATTTAAATGTGAACGCAATCATTTACAATTTAGATTAAATTCAGATATACAGATGAAATATCAATAAAAAAAATGAAATGACGCCACAATAAAGTATTGCTAGATTCTCATCCCCTCCATCCCTGAGTTGCCTTTCGACCACAAATTCCTTTAAAATGACAGCAATTTTAGATTTAAACAGATAAAAAAAATCACCTGCCTCAACAAAGTTTACTATAATTTGTATGAGATTCTAACAGTAATTTTGTATCTACCCGGGTTTCTATACCCCCCCTCCCCTCCCCCCCCCCACACACACATTGTTTTAGCCTTGTTTTGATGGTATATACCGACTATATAATTTATTATTCTCTGAAAATCGAATAGTCGAGCTCCGCTGTTCCGCGACAGCTCTTGTTAATGTAGTTATCACTAGTAAATATCAACAAAGGAACGGATGTCATGTGCCAAATCTTTGGCAAATCAATTACATTAATCACGTTTTATTTATTGCAATAGCGTGAGACTAAATGATGCCATTGTGTTTTTTAAAATAGTATCGTATGTATGTATGTGTTGTTTTGGAAACGTAATGCGAAATGATTGCACATAACTAATTGAAAACGATATTAAATTATGTAAATGGTATACATGTATCAAAACGGAAACCACTAGTTAGAGCAGTTGTTACATTTTCGAATGTAAACTACTTTACGAAAGGAAATACTAAGTATTTTTTAAAGCACTATTAAGGTCTCACTAAACAATTATTTCCCTTGCCAGTCACGGTAGAACTTTCTGGAGCTTAAAAAAAAGATCTGCGTTATTCGGTTCTTGTTTATTTCTTAAAATGTCCAAATATTTTTTTTTGTTGCAGGTGACACGAATGGGACAAGTTCATGATTTCATACAGGTAAGGATATGCCTGAACGTTTCTGAGCCCAGATCTGAGAATCTAATACTGGGTTCAATTGAAAATGTCAGTGAAATGGACAAATTCAAGAGGGTCTCTTCAAACTATTGATATTAAAAAAAAGTAAATTGGTCAACCCCATGTTTTTTGCTGGATATTTCGCGCAACAGACATCAGGTTTTCGCAAAGAAAATATTTTTAAGAAAATTCATTAAGTTCTACAGTGGTCCATAGGGGTCCTGCTACATATGCAGAGCTATGTAAAATTAACTGTGTTGTGACAGGTTAAATGAACCATTTGTTAATATAAACACATAGATTAACATATATATCCTGCAATATTCTATTACGTTTGTGTCGCTTTTTAAAGATTAAATAGAACAAACACCTATATATAAAAAAGGAAATACATCATTCACAGAACGCAGTCAACCAAATCACGCATTCAAAACAAAACAAGTTAAACAATTACAAGGAAAAATAGAATTAACGTATGCGACATCTCACACATAAAACATGTAGAAAACGGGGTTGTCGCTTTGGAACGGTCAGTGACTAAAAGGCAGATGAGGATCTGGTCTAGCCTGCATCAAACCTCACTCTTACAATATTATCATTCCAATTAAAGGCAAACGTGTAAAGAAAGAAATTCCTGCCAGGCTATATCTAATATTTGCATTTTATTGTTGTTTTACTTTAATTAGGCCCGACTACACGCGTTAATCAAAACGTGTACGATGTGGGAGAAAACCGGAGAATTAATGTGTCTCATTGAGCGAGAACCGTACCCTCTGACATACTCCATTTAATCTCGAATTCAATTGGGGCATGCTAGGGGTACGATAGATGAGAAGCGAGCACGCTTCTGTGTTCGCCACGGTGCTGGACACTTACCAACGATACCGAATGTAGTGAAATGTTTCAGATAACATCAACTTCAAAATAGGCAGATTTAATTTGGAAATGTTAATTATATTAAAGAATTAATCAATTCCCGTTACCTTGTGATCTTCCTCTGGTTTCGATTTATTCCAAAATCATAAATATGTTCCGCATGAGTTGCAATAAAATACACAACACAAATTGTGATAAAGACCTGGAACGCTCAGCAGGCTTTACGGCCTTATGGATAGCATATGGCATTTCAAACGTTGCATTATTCGATGTTTTTATATTTATATTCAATATGGTTTCATTTATATTGTATATCTTCTTATTTGTATTATATAATTGTCAATTTGAATTGTATATTTTTCATTTGTATTCTATAATTGTCAATTTGTATTGTATATTTTTCATTTGTATTCAATAATTGTCAATTTGTGTATTGTATATTTTTCATTTGTATTCTGTAATTGTCTATTTGTATTGTATATTTTGCATTTATATTGTAAAAATTATCATTTATATTCTATCTGTTATATTTGTGTTCTATAATTTCTACATTTGTATTCGATATAACTTGAATCACGGTTTTTTTTTTATTTACTTTGTAACGAAGAATTTCATTGGACAATGCAAACCGTCATTGCCGCGCCCTGTAAACTGTCAGAAATCTCTTTTTTTTTTGGATGGGTACGCAATCATCTCATAGCTTCTAAGGTTTAACGATTGGGGAGTGGGCTTGGGTTGTGATGGGCTAATCTTAACGAGAGCGGGGCGAATAGTTTTATGTAGGTATTACATACATTTGTTTATTCCCAATTTGTTTATAACCCAATTAACTTGCATAAATATGGCGAAGGGCCTACAACGGGAGAGCTATTAGTAGCACTTTTGAAGGGCAGTTTTCGTTCTGAAGCCCTCATCTGTCTTTGTATGCACCACACTTGTAGCCAACTGGTTGCGCTCAATGATTGTTCTCATTTGTCATGATTTATGGCTTGATTGGCTATAATATTGTCTGCTAAGTCACTCATTTTTTTAGGTTTCACGATACGTTTATATATTTTGTCTGACCGGTGTCAATAATTTGTGTGGAGGCATAGCCGGCACTAACCCCTCAACCATTTTGTAAAAGAAAACAGTCTGCTGATTGATCTTCGTTGTTGCAGAGATGGCAGTTCAAGTAGTCTCAGCATGTCTGTCTCGCAGCCCTCTTCTCTTGTCTTATAGTCGCTGTTGCCCGCTCAAACCTGTCAATGTCCCTTGTTGGTAAGGGTATATATCTGATAAAGGGCTCTCTCACATAAGGTACATATGGTAGCCTAGGTATACATATAAAAACTTAAAGGAAGTAAAGGTAGCTCAGAGCGGATCAGTGGTTTTGGAAATGAACTGCGAACCCAGGGGTCGCAAGTTCCATCCCCGACTCCTCAATCCAGGGACATATACAAACGTTTACAAACGTCCCTGATCAAACAAACAAAAAATACTAATAATAATTAGTCTTTTGGATGAGACTTTCAAATAAATCGAGGTTACATGTATGACAGTATCGGTGCGGGCATGTAAAACAACCACCATTCTCCAAACTATTCTCAGACTTGAGCTCAAGTACTGAAAATTCGTTCGAAAATATTTCCATGACCTGTAAAGATAAACAATCGTAAGAAATTGCTATTTATTAGTATGCATCATATTTATACATAGCAGCTTGTTATGAACGTTTATTATGTAAACTTATAGAAATATTTGTGATTGAAATTTGCATACTTGAGTTTAAGTCTAAGAATATTCTCAAGAATAGTTGGTGAATTCAAGGTAGGAGAGCTTCAGAGCGCCTTCTGAAGTTTATCTCTGCACTATCCTCCATAAATCTAAAATGACTGTTCCAGAGGCCTGTAGGAAACAAGAGTTACAAGATCCGTTGATATATAAACTTACCTACACACACGCTCAGTGGTCTAGGGCGTTTTATTTACAATTCTAGAAAAAATTGTCATCTACCATCAAAATTTGAAAATCAGTGGGTAATTCTATGTAAAATCAATTTTTTTTTTACAATTTGTGTGAGTCAAATGAGAAATGAATGAGTATTTTACTCGCGATGCAGAGGTTAATAAAACACTGGAAGTTAATCTTCTTCTATTACATGCTTTATGTATCTGTATCTGTATGGAATGCGGGTTGGGACATGCTAATTGTCATTTGCTATTTGCACTTGCTGATTGCCATTTGCTATTTGCCACTTGCTGATTGCCAAAGCGACATGAAAAGCCAATTTCACAAATAAAATTTATTTAATTATAAATTATTTCTTTCAAAAGTCACAATTTCACTTCATCAAATGAAATCGCCAATAATGTATCACCAATAATATATAATTTAGGTCCAGGATGATCCCGGATCCCTGGGTTTATCACAGGCAAAATAGCAAATGGCAAATAGCAATTGGCAAATGGCAATTAGCAAATAGCAAATGGCAATTGGCCAATGGCAAATAGTAAATAGAAATTGGCAAATGACAATTAGCAAATAGCAAATTGCCATATCCTATTACTCATGAATTATTATCACAGGAAATCGAAAGTATATACATATACACACGTTTTACAATAGTTCTATTTAAAACACGCTGATAAAATGAATCTTACAATATAAAAGATAAAGCGACATGAAAAGCCAATTTCACAAATACCATATCAAAATTTCTTTATTTATAAATTATTTCTTTCAGAAGGTACTATTTGCAAATAGCAAATGGCAATTAGCAACTGGCAAATAGCAAATGGCAAATAGCAAATGGCAATTGACAAATAGCAAATACCAACCCGCATTCCTTACTACAAATGGCAATTGGCAAATTGCAATTAGCAAATGGCAATTAGCATGTCCCAATCCGCATTCCATAGTATCTATATAGACACTTGACGATCATTACGCGGTTGGTTGCTATATTGGGCTCGGACAATGGATTTTACCTTTCATGTTTTAATTTTCTTTGAGCAACTTTTCTATATGTGACCAATAATGAGCAGTAATTTTGGTAGACCTTAACATTTGGAATTAATTTTTGTGCACTTGCCATATCGAATTTATTAAATACGTCATAGACATAAAATACATTTACGTCTGAATACGTCATATTTTTTAATTTAATAGCTATTAAGAAGACTTCTATGCTTTCTTCCAAAGACTCCAAGATTGCTAACAGTATGTGAAGAGTAAGAAGCCTTTGCCAATTTTAATGACATTGAATACTGTCAAGACGCATTAAAAGGTGCTGTGAACACATTGGCATATACTGAATCTCATCCATCGTTTCAAGAACATTCCACATTAGATTTGTTACAATCAATTTAAAATATTTTAGAATGTTTTACAGTTTTAAAGAAAACCTGGGATAACATCCATATCCCCTTTATTTCTAGTAGCGTTACAGCTGTTGTAATAGGGGCTGGCGAGCTACCGAGATCAGGACATTTAAGTAGACCTAGATCATACATATAGCCTATTTATTGAAACATGGTTTCAAGTTACCCAAATAGCAAAAACAATTTTGGTGAACAGAACACCTTTATGGATGAGATTTAAGCAGGAAGAATTTAATTTTAACAGTTACACAGATATCAGTGATGAAGAGTTAATGACCATCATGGAAACCATACATCAGCATCACCCGCATACTGGAGTTTCCTTAATGATAGGACATTTACGGTCTCATGGCATTATTGTCCAGCAAAGAAGAGTTCGGACCATTTTAAGAACTATTGATCCTGCAAATTCAGCACTAAGGTTGGGTTTAGTTACATTACAGTGTTCCCAGTCCAAATTCACTATGGCACATCGATGGCCATCATAAACTCATAAGATGGAAAATTGTTCATCAAGAGTGAGAGGAGATAAAGGATCTGAAAATGTTTGCGTTGCAAGGTATATGGAACAACAACGGAGACCAAACCGTGGCAACTTTATTTCTGAAAGATCAGTCCATAATTGTCGCATCGAGCTATTGTGGCGCGATGTATTTTATTCTGTGATTCAAACATTCTACTCTTTGTTTTATTACCTTGAGTGTATAGATGAGTTGAATATTGACAATGACATAGACATCTTTTGCTTTCATTATGTATTTATACCTCGGATTAATGCTGCCCTAACTGTATTCCAACAGGCTTATAATAACCATAACATGCGTACTGAGCACAACTGGAGTCCATATAAGATGTGGATTAATGGAATGATTTGTAGGGATAGGCAAAATTCTGTGACAAATTACATGCATGACACGAATAATGAAATACAACTCTTCAATGTGGATTTAAAAACATATGGATTATGGAATGGATCCTAATGAAGCTTCAGAAGTTGAATCATCTGATGAGGAAACACCTGTAGAAACAAATGTCACGCCTTCCTTGTCATCGGACACAGTTGACAGATTAACATTAGTTGACCCACTTGATATCCGGATCTGAAGTTATAAGACTGTATCATACTGCGATGTTTAGTGAAATCCAGGTCTGGGGTTATAAGACTGTATCATACTGCGATGTTTAGTGAAAGCCGGGTCTGGGATTATAAGACTGTATCATACTGCGATGTTTAGAGAAAGTCGGGTCTGGAGTTATTAGACTGTATCATACTGCGATGTTTAGTGAAAGCCGTGTCTGGGGTTATAAGACTGTATCAACCTGCGATGTTTAGTGAAAGCCGGGTCTGGGATTATAAGACTGTATCAGTGTCCATATATACTCCCCAGTATAAAATGTTAAGAGCAGAGGTTTTATTTTACGCAAAAAAATTTACAAAAGATTTAACTGTATAAATTTTATAAAACCCATTATCTCTCTTTAAATATTAACACCAATGGACATGAACTTTATAGTAAGAGTTGATTTAAACTAGATGGGTGCTCTCTGGAGCACGTGTGTCGTCTTCTGGGGCCTTGTCAATTAAAATATAAATTTAAAAAATGTGACCTTCAGTGTGACCATGACCTTTATATTTTAGTATGGTCAAGTAGATGTTGTAATAATGAGTATACATTGAAAGTTTGATGAAGAAATATAAAGAAATGAGAAAGTTATAGCCAATGTCAAGTTTTCATGAAAAAAAAGAAGTATTTAAAACATATAATGACCTTCATTGTGACCTTGACCTTTATATTTTAGTATGGTCATGTGGATGTTGTCATGGTGAGTATATATTGAAAGTCTGATGCAGAAATGAGAAAGTATAAGCCAACGTTAAGTTTTCGCGAAGAAAAAATGACTATTTAACCCATATATTGACCTTCAGTGTGACCTTGACCTTTATATTTTAGTATGGTCATGTGGATGTTGTCATGATGGCTATACATTGAAAGTTTGATGAAGAAATATCAAGAAATGAGAAAGTTATAGCCAATGTTAAGTTTTCGTGAGAAAAAAAAAGAAGAGTATTTAACCCATATAATGACCTTCAGTGTGACCTTGACCTTTATATTTTAGTATGGTCATGTGGATGTTGTCATGATGAGTATATATTGAAAGTTTGATGAAGAAATATAAAGAAATGAGAAAGTTATAGCCAATGTTAAGTTTTTGTGTTGTGACAGACGGACGGATTGACGACAAAGTGATCCCTATGTCTCGCTTTTCCTTCGAAAAGGCGACACAAAATGTCAATGAAGAAGTTAAGTTAAATCTTTACTCCAATCACGGGGCACTATGTATATTCTTATGTTCGTGGTATGAAACGAAAAAGAGCGAAACAACTTGGTGCGAAATGATGAATCTACTAGGCTTAATGATTTGAACAGCAAACATAGTTGTAAATATGTAAAGCAGTTTCATAGACCAGGCTTTTCTGAACCAGTTCAAACTGATAAACTTACCAATAAACTGATTCAAATCTCCTGGAAATATATTACACATACATCTAACTAATTACATCTATCGGCAAAAAACAAAATGGCTTTGATTATGCGCAGAAAGCAATGACGTCATGCGCATATAAAAAAAACTCACGGGCAAAACAGAATGGAATAGAATAAAAAAAACACGGTACTTTAGACTCTCCCATTTCGTACAACGATAATGGTAGAGTAAGCCGCATATGCGCACCGGTGTTAAAAAATGACGATCCACTGACAATTAATCCCACTCATGTAATGTTGTTTTTTGTATGGTATTTTACGTCATTTTCAACACATGTAAGGTTATATATGACGGTCGATTTGTTTGTGGTGGAGGCAGACCACCCACTTTTCCTGGGTAGAACCAGTACTGTACACCTCCCGCCATCCGTAAGAATCGACACTTCCTCAGCTCCCAGTGGGATTCGAACCTGCAGCGGTAAGAGACGAAGGTTTACAACGCAACGTCGTTAACCATTCGGCCACGGAGACGCTCTCACGTAATGGTACTGTACACCTCCCGCCATCCGTAAGAATCGACACTTCCTCACTTCCTCAGCTCCCAGTGGGATTCGAACCCGCAGCGGTGAGAGGCGAAGGTTTACAACGCAACGTCTTAACCATTCGGCCACAGAGACGCTCTCACGCAATGGACTCCAACCAATTCGTACCCAAAAGAAACAGCGATTTCAACAAACACAAACTTTTTTTTTGCGTGTTCCTTTATATTTTGTTTTACAAAACCTAGCTTTCTTAATTATTTTTTTCTACATTTATTAAATTCCAGGACAATTTGCACAAATTCAAGGAGTTTTTTTGAAACTCTAGAACTTTTCCATGATAAAAACTACCAAAACAGATTTCCATGAGTTTTCCAGGTCAAAGGCCAAATTTCATGACTTTTCCAGACCTGTGCGAACCCTGTGCTCGAGGACATGGAATGGAAAAGCCTAGAGACCCGCCACCACAACATCCGCCTGACCATGATGTTCAGAATAACTCATGGACAAGTAGACATCAACAAGGACATCTACCTACAAGCAAATGACAGATGGACACGTGGTCAGGTTTGTCTCTTCCAAGAAAGAATCAGCAACCGGGGACTCAACAACTCTTTCTTCCCCATTCCATCAGACTGGAATGCCCAAGCTACAGAGACCATCTCCTGCAGCTCACTGGATACATTCAGGCATTTCTTGCCGTCAGCATGTATCCCCGGAGTGATGCCCATGTAGAGTTCCAGCCCTGTTTATAGTTTTAATTTGGTTCAGCCGACTACAAGACATCCCAACGAACAAGCAGCTGGAACGACGACAACACGATCCACAGCATGATGACCAAGAGCAAGGTTGTGTAGACCGCCTGGGCATGATGACCGAGTAAGGCCTTGAGTGCCACCCGTATCACTGGTGGCACGACCCAGTGTAAGGTTTTGCCGCCTGCCTGGGGGCACCTGTGGCCTAGGGCACAGTTATGTAGCTAGTGATGAATCGATTAATCGATTGTAACCGATGATCGGCTACTTGGGCATTCGATTAAGATAATCAATTATGAAAGTCTACAATCGATTATTCGGAAATGTGTATAAAATTATATTTGGAAATGAAAATAAACAAAATTCTATTGAATTTAAAATTATCTGTTGAATCATGCTCATTAACTTTAGCGTAGGATAAACAATAAACTAATGCATTACATAAATGAGCGATAAAAAAAAAAAGTTGTTTATTACCAAGAAATACTGTTATAATTTTCTGAAATACAGCTGTATTAATTCTTACTATTGGCAAACAGATTATAACCGATCATAAGTTGGTTGTATCCAACAGATTATAACCAATGCTCGATTGTGAATTATAACCGATTGCCGATAACCGATATGTTGCCAATCCTGGTACCGCACGATTTTAGTGCCGCCCGGGCGGGTCACTGTGGCACGACCCAGTCTAAGGTATTGCCGCCTGCCTGAGGTCACCGGTGGCCTAGGGCACGGTTATGTAACCAACCCTGGTACCGCATTATGTTGACATCGCCCAACGAGGGCAGTTGCAGCATGGTGACCCAAAGCAAGGCTTATAGTCTGCTGAGTCAACGATGGTATAATGACCCAGAGGGGCAGTACGACTCATAGCATGGTGACCCAAAAGAAGGCTTGTAGTCCGCTGGGTCACCGATGGTATAATGACCTAGAGCAAGGTATGTTGCCCGCCTGGATCACTGGTGACATTTAGTGCATAAAATACACGTCTACGAACGGCAAGACGATTTTTTGATATATGCCATCCTCCGACTAGGGTACACCTATAAACGTTCGTATGTAAAAAAAGCACCTAAAGACGTAAATAAATGAGACTATGGTGACAATATGACCGAGCAAGGCATTGAGTGCCACCCGTGTCACTGGTGGCATGACCCAGTGTAAGGTATTGCCGCCTGCCTGTGGTGGCCTAGGGCAACCATGAAACTGCATCCGGACTGCAGGAGGCACAGAGCACGGTTTGTAACTGGCCTGGTAGTGCAAAAACACGTCTGCGAACGATGTGATGTTTTTTGTATTGCCTATTGGCATCGTCCTGCGACAAAGCAACAACTAATAATGTCAGAATCATAAAAAAATCACAACCCAAATCACTTCCGCAATATTTCAATTTATTCCCGTTCAACTAAAAGGTATGAGACACTTTCGTGACCATCAAAAATGTTTTTATTTCTTACCTTAGCGTGAAGTCGCGTTAACATGTGACTGTTTACAGGGCGCGGCCATATTGAATTTGAAATTGGGAATTAGAACAATTCCCAATTTCAAATTGTCCAATGAAATCCTCCGTAACAAGTAAATAAACAAATCCCGTGGTTCAAATTATATCGAATATAAATGAAATCGGTTTTGAATACAAATATATGTAGGATAGAATAGTAATGAAAAACTATAGAACACACTTTTTTTTTTACATACAAATGTAGAATTTATATAACACAAATGTAACAGATAGAATATAAATGACAAATAGACAATTATCGAATGCAAATGAAATATATGCAATACAAATTGACAATTATAGAATACAAATGAAAAATATACAATAAAAATTGACAATTATAGAATACAAATGAGAAAATATACAATATAAATGAAACCATATTGAATATAAATATAAAAATATCGAATAATGCAACGTTTGACATGCCATAGTAGAATTAATCTAATTTATGTGCACACAACCTTTCTATTTTCCTGTCTGGCAGAACCAAATTGACAGGAAAGTGTAAATAAAACTAAATCCTATACAAGTCTCATTACTCAATGTTATGTAATAATTGCGTCCTTTAAATGTTTCTAAATCGTGTCCGTGTATGAATTTTTAAGAGACTGATATTGAACGAAAACATGTTATGATATCAATTAAAATCATTCATCAATGGCAGTTTTATATCGAAGAATTGTGTACAACTAAACATAAAAATGACGAACAAGCTTAAAAATATGTAGGCAATGTTTTCCCCCGCATCCTTCATTAAAATATTGAAAATGTTGACAAAATCACGTTCGTATATTGAAGAGACTAATTTTGTCGATTATTTGGGATTAGTTTTCGTTGATACGGTTGGCATACCTGACTGTGATGCAATCATATGTATGTATTTCTACTAAGAATAAATACAGATTTGTTTTTGTTCGTCTACATATGTGTTAGCACGACGAAAGCATGTTTCTTTACATATTTTCAAAATGTTTTATTTTATTTACACTGTCCTGTCCTGGACGCTGAAGACATAATAACCAGGTTATGTACATATAAAATCGAGTTCTCCGGGTAAGCTTTTTTGTTTCATGAACATGTTTATGTTTTTTTAAATCGAAATCAATACACGACAATATATATTTACAATTCATACATTGCAATATCTGTGAAAAGCGAGAATAAGATTTTATTTGATGACGTAGTTTACTTTGAAAGGTAAATTAATCCACAGGTAAATGCATTGATCAATTATCTGACAATAGTTGTGCAGCTATACAATTCAGATTTACCTCACTTCCTCGTGCAGTCACTCAGTGGTAAAAGTAGTATCTACGTCATGCAAATAGTACTTATTTTTACATACAACTTAGTAGCGGTTTTAAATATATGTTTCTCCCCGGGACTATCAAGAAATGTTCATATGATGTTTAAGAGTTAAATTTGTTAATTTATAGTACTACAAAAAGGGTGACCATTCACCTTTAATGTAACCGGTGGGCCATATTTCCAACTGACCGTTCCTGTCGGTTACCCAGTTTTCACCACTATTTGCGCTGTGCATTGCCGTTTCATTGTATATTTCATTTACTATTTGTTAATGGTAAAGTGCGGATCTACGGTGCCATTGCGTTTGGGTGCTGTGATTTCGACAATTTTTCTCATTTTTGAGACCTAGTCCTTAAATCACAAATACATTGTTTGAGGTGGTGGTTTGCATAATAAAAAACTACACAGTACACACGATGTCAATAATTATCTAAAACTGCCAAACATAACAATACTTCTACAATAATTACATGATGATTGTGTTTTCAGCCATTTAATTTTTTTTAAAGAAGTACATTCTCTAATATATGAAGGAATGCTATTCCACACAATTGTTCCAGAGTATGACATACTCCCTTTAAATAGTTCTTTGTTTGGTCTTGGAGTTATATAATTTAATTCGTAAGCAGATCGTAGATTTCTTTGCGAGATAACAGTAGGATGAAACATATCACACATATATGAAGGGACTGCATGTTTGATACTCTATACATACATTTTGCCTTTTGGAGAAATATCCTTTGCTCGATATTAAGGGAATTAATGATAACCAGTGCTTCATTTAGTGTGGTATATTGGTCGCCTAACATAATATCACATGCTCTCCTCTTCAAACGTAATAACAGTTGTATGTTAGCTTTCTTTGTATTTCACCATATTATATTACAGTAATCTAGATGAGGTTGAACATATGCCTTATAAAATATTATCTGGTAATTTAAAGGAATATATGATTTTATTCTTGACAGTAGCCAGATGTTGGTTGATATTTTCTTACGAATATACATGATGTGATTATCCCACTTCAAGTGTTCATCTATATGCATTCCCAGAATTGTATCACCTGTTGAAAAATAGAACCAAAGTATGCGACATGACACACATACAAGTGTTGAAAACGGGGGTACCTCATGGTACATACTTTTCTTCTCTATATACCTCTAACTGCTGTTTGTTTTGAATACACTTTGTTGGTTGTCTGCGTTATGTGAATACTTAATGTCCTATTCCACATTTTTTTTAAATCTAATTTTCTTTAAAGGGATGTTGCTAAAAATGCTGCTGTAATTTAGCACCGTTAAAACGTTTATGTAAGTCTTAACGTTTAGTAGCGTATCAATCGCAGCTTTGGTTATTTAATATTAATTGTGTTAGAATGTTTCCGGGAATGATGCGTGACATAAGAAGATGCCAATCTACGAATCAAAATCTGGGCATTGTCTCAGATATCTACAGCGGGTTCGAATCCCACTGGGAGCTCGACATGTACGTGAGGAAGTGTCGATTCTTACGGATGGCGGGAGGTGTACAGTACTGGTTTTACAGGTCCGCCTCCACCACAAAAAAACCGACCGTCATATATAACCTTACATGTGTTAAAATGACGTAAAACGCCATACAATGATATCTACAGAGTGATATCTTAGTGTGAAACAAGTCGATCACGAAATGTAGCATTTACCAGGGACTCAGATACGTGTAATATAGACGGGTCCTGCATTTACCAGGGACTCAGATACGTGTAATATAGACGGGTACTGCATTTACCAGGGACTCAGATACGTGTAATATAGACGGGTCCTGCATTTACCAGGGACTCAGATACGTGTAATATAGACGGGTCCTGCAGGGACTCAGATACGTGTAATATAGACGGGTCCTGCATTTACCAGGGACTCAGATACGTGTAATATAGACGGGTCCTGCATTTACCAGGGACTCAGATACGTGTAATATAGACGGGTGCTGCATTTACCAGGGACTCAGATACGTGTAATATAGACGGGTCCTACAATTTACCAGGAACTCAGATACGTGTAATATAGACGGGTGCTGCATTTACCAGGGACTCAGATACGTGTAATATAGACGGGTCCTGCATTTACCAGGGACTCAGATACGTGTATTATAGACGGGTCCTGCATTTACCAGGGACTCAGATACGTGTAATATAGACGGGTCCTGCATTTACCAGGGACTCAGATACGTGTAATATAGACGGGTCCTGCATTTACCAGGAACTCAGATACGTGTAATATAGACGGGTGCTGCATTTACCAGGGACTCAGATACGTGTAATATAGACGGGTCCTGCATTTACCAGGGACTCAGATACGTGTAATATAGACGGGTCCTGCATTTACCAGGGACTCAGATACGTGTAATATAGACGCGTCCTGCATTTACCAGGGACTCAGATACATGTAATATAGACGGGTCATGCATTTACCAGGGACTCAAATCATTAATTTGCCCCAAAACAACAATACTAAAAGTTTTAATATGTTTTGTCAATTTATTCATTACGTTTAATCACTACCAATGGAATTATGGACGCGACATTTTAATTTCTCCCGAAGTTGACTAACCTTTGACAGTTTAACTGCATACACCGATTTTTTTTGAAAAACGCTGATTTTTTATCCCATCAAAAAACGAAGTAAATTTTCAAGACCTAGTTGAGTATTTGGCATTGCACGCTTATCTGTAGAGTTATTCTAAAGAAAATGGTCACAGATGTTTGTTAAGGAATCAATAGTCATGAAAATAATAGAAATAACATTTTGGGTGAAAAAAAGCATTTTAATTGAAATTTCAAAATCTAAATTTACAATTTTTTTTTTTGGTGTAAAATGTTTCTTAAGAATACAGACACACGAAACAGTTTCCAATTTTGGAATGCAATGTGTATTTACACTTGTGTGATGATGCAATCTTTAATCGTATTGAAATGATGACTTAGAGCAATACATTTCTGGCATTTAAGAAATCAAAGGCGAGAGCACAGATACTCGTGTATGCTATTTGAAAAGGATGTTCTCAACATTGATCTACACCCAAATGAGATTGACAGACTCAAAGGGTTGGCCGACACATCCAGGGTAAAACGACGCGTGATATAATTGTTCGTTTGGTGAGTTGCAAGTCACGACGTAAAATGCGGAAGGCCAGGAAATCGGCACACGATATAACAAATTGAACGGTACAGCCCACTTCATGAGTGAAGATCTCACTAGAAACCGTGCCCAATTAGCATATGAGACCCGCAAATTAAAACGTAGCGGTTATATCAAAGATACATGGACATTTGATGTCAAGATATTTGTGACATGAACAATGACATTGTAAACATATGCACGCATATGTCCAAACTTTCGTCAGTACCATCTACCAGCTTACCGTCTACCAGAACTAATAGTCCCAGTAAGGCTTCATTCACAGAGGTACTGATGGGCTCGCCGTCGACCAGTACATCGAATGAGTGATCAGGGACACTAGACACTTGATCGTACACGATAATTGAAATGAACAGTTCCGTCCGCGATCTACCATGAATAGTGTTGTCTCTGACATTAAGTTAACCAATAGTCCGTTATTCCTAATAAAAACTTCTTTCCCGAATACAGTAGACTACTATTTTTATTTGATTTTCATTCGGCTTATCCTCAGGACAACTGTAAATTCTGACTCTTTTCGCCTTAACCTCATTGTAATTATATGCTTGCATAATATTATTACACACACAGAGTTACAGAATCTAAATACAGTTAGATGGTTGCGCATGTATTATCACTTGTCGTGCAATCACGATGTATGTCTTGTGTTCGTTTTGTAATTAAGTCTTGTGTCTGTTATATACTTCATTTCATTTTATTTCATAAAATATCAGTCATTTTTGCTCTGTGTTTCTGAGATTACATCAATTGTACAATACTTTAAAATTTAGTACATGACGCTTATTTTACTGAACTAGTTGTCTTGCTAAGTATGTCTGCTGTATCTGTTGCCTATCAGACTACCATTCTTGGCATGTATATACGCAAGTATACGTCTTACTGCATGTATTATTTACACATTACATAGCTACACTACATCTACATCTTTAATTTGTATTAATTGTTTACCTTATTGCAGTAACTCATTACCTGTATTAGTGTTACCTTTCATGTATAGGTATTATTCCACTTACTTATTACATGTAACAGTGCAACTATTCCTACTACAGTCACTTATGACAGATAGCAGAGCGCATTGAATCTCAGTATTATGGCAATATTGCTGTGTACGCCCTTCTCAGTGTTATTGCAGATATGTATTACACGACATAAAGCGTTGCTACATTGCATCTACGCCTTGTTTATACCCATTTTATTACAGTTAACAGTGCTATTTTAATATTAATAATATTGCAATTATTTTTAATCATATAACGGTTCTATCCTGCATCTAAGTATTACTGCATCCCTGCATTACACGTAGACGCGCATACAGTCATTCATTACATGTAGCAGCGCTTTTAAATCCTGAATGTAATCATTACTTACATGTAAAAATCATGCATTGCATCATCATGGCGATATACAAATTTAACTCAGTACTTTGCTCGATAAAAATAGGAACTATTTTAATTCTTAAAATGAAATCTCAAGATAATTTCTTTTTTTTTGTTTGTATGTACATATAGTTTTTGTCTTTTCCATTTAGCATTAATATTTTATTTACTAATTGCTGAACATTGTCTGGTACATATGTGTTCTTACTATGCCTTACGAATCCCTTCATAATTTTTTTAATTCTACTTTTACATTTGATACATATGAGTTAGAATATAAAAAACTGTATGAAGGGAATGTGGAACTGTCCAAAACCAATTACTAAACGGATTATACGAATATCTCACTGCCATTTTACGAGTTGTAAAACTGTCAATGACGTAGTTAAACTAATTGTTAGAATGACACTTCTTATATTAGCAGGTATTAAGTCTAATACTGGCCCTGGAGCGAGGAACGGTATTATTAAGACAAATATTTCCATTGTTCACAATAATGTCTGTAGTCTACTTCCAAAAGTATATATTGTCGAAAATGAATTAGCATCTCATAATGTTATTTGTATAACCGAGTCCCACCTCGGAGCCTCAGTAGCGGATAACCAATTACATTTAACCGAATTTCAAAACCCACTTCGTAAAGATCGTAATAGGCACGGCGGTGGTGTACTAATTTATGTTAACGATAACATTCACTGTTCCATTAGGAGGGATCTTATGAACGAGAATCTTGAACTGTTATGGCTGGAATTAATGTGTAACGATAACAATACATTTTTAGTTGCAGCGTTCTATCGACCGCCAAACTCGCAGTTACACCTATGGGATTTGATATATGAATGTATATCACAATCACTGAATACTAATATCCCAGTCTTTGTGACAGGGGATGTTAATATCGACGGATATACAGAATACTAACTGGAAAAATGACGTGTTTAACTGTGATGATATAAATGCAGTATACTCTATTTTTTTGCAATGCTTTTAATGACAATGTAACACGAGAAAGACTGTTGTTACACGTCCCAATGATAAACCGTTTATGAACAGTAATATACGCTTTAAAATACAACAGCAAAACAGAATGCATAAGAAAGCCAAGTCTTCAAACACTCCATTACATTGGTCAATGTTCAGGCAACTTAGAAATGAGTTATTGCTTTAATACGCGAATCTAGACAAAACTTACATCCCAGTTAATCGACAAATCCATCCCCCACCCATCTCTACATTGAACAAAGTAACTCAACCAAACTTTCCAATAAAAACTAACGGTCGTATTTTAATACATCCAATTGACAAAGCTAACGCATTGAATTCTTTCTTTTCTGCAACATATCGTATTGAACATGAACTGGAATTACCTACATTTCATAATCGCACTTACAATAAAATGAATGACATTATTATAAATGAAACGGAAGTAATTAATCAATTGAAAATCTTGAAATTATCGAAACCTCCAGGCCCAGATATGATTAGCCCAAAGGTGTTAAAATTAGTTATTAATAGCATCGCCGCTCCATTAACGAGACTTTTTAATCTGTCATTGTCAACTAGAAAAGTACCATACCAATGGAAACAGGCGAATGTAACTCCTATTTTAAGGGCAAGGGGGAACCTGACATGCCGGGCAATTATAGGCCCATATCCATTACTAGTATTATTTGCAAATGGATGGAAACAAATCGTATTTAAACACTTGTTCAACTATATCAAAACTAATAACCTTCTGTGCAAATACAGGCAGGCTTTCAACCTAGTTTCTACTGTAAATCAGCTCATAGAAATATACAATACTATATTAAGCAATCTCAACGCCGGAAAAGATGTACGATTTATATTTTGCGATATTGCTAAAGCATTTGACAAAGTATGGCATGCTGGGTTTGCTTTTTAAATTAGCTAAATATGATATCAATGATTCTGTATGTAACTGGATACGTAACTATCTCTCTGATATGCAGCAAAAAGTAGTTCTAGATGGATCAGTACTATTGATTCAGGTGTTCCGCAAGGCTCTGTTTTAGGTCCGTTTCTATTTCTGCTTTATATAAATGACATCACAGATGACTTATTGAATGATGTACGGTTATTTGCTGATGACACTTCTCTTTTTGTTGTCGTTGATAAAAACCCAGTAGAATGTGCCATCTCTCTTACAAATGATCTTTGCAAAATATCTGAATGGTCAAAAAAATGGGCTGTTACATTTAATCCTCAAAACCCCAAAAGCCTTGTCTGCACTAGAAGAAACTATAACCACCCACCGGTCTATTTTGAGAATGATATAGTAAAAAATGTAGCCTCACATTGTCACCTTGGATTAACAATTCTGTCAAATGCAACTTGGTTGCATTATATAGAAAATATATACGAAAAAGCATGTGCGATTAAACATGCTAAGAATGCTCAAATACAAACTTGACAGACATTTTCTATTAACAATATTTATCGCATTTATAAGACGTGTACTTGAATATGACGATTCGGTATGGGATAACTGTACGCAGGCAGAATCTGACGTATTAGAGAGCGTCCAAGTTAAAGCAGCACGAATAATAACAGACTTCAGGTGCAATTCCTCTAGATCATAATTATATACTGAAATGAACTTAGAAACATAAGCAAAAAGAAGAAAAGACCATACACTTGTAACAATTTACAAAATAATTCATGGCATAAGTTAAGATTACACGTATAACTTAATCCAGCAATACTTACCCGTAAACAATAATAATAACCTTCGAACTTCAGGATCAAACTTACGTCTCCCTCTTTGTCGTATATTTAAATTTAAACTTATTTATTTTACATCGATTGTAACGAAAGCTCTATGAAACTTATTTGAATAACTCTCGATGTCTTTCTGGGTAGAACCAGTACTAAGCAATGCAGATAAAGTGTCTTGCTCAGGGACACAACACATATGGCAATGGCGGGAATCGAACCCACGACTTTTGGATCATGGGTCCAACGCTCTACCACTAGACCACAGCGTCCTAAAATATTCTTTGTCGTACCACATCATATTACAACAGCTTTCCAATTACATTGTGGAATGCTTTACCGTTAGGCGCAAAACAGGCACCATCTGTTGAACAATTTAAGCAAAAACGTAAGGCTAATGAACATAGGACTAACAGTCCATATCACTATAATATAGGAAATAGGAATGAAAACAGCATCATTTGTCAATTAAGAAATAACTCAAGTAATCCAAATAAGCATGTATTTGACCATTTCTTGACAGATACAACAGTATGTCCGAAATGTGGCAATCCATGTGAGGACAATACTCATTTCTTTTTCGACGGCCCACAGTATAACCAATTCAGAAATGACTTACTTGATACCCTAGCCAATCTTGTTGATGTCACGCATATCAACATTGACTTGCTACTGAATGGCAGTTCCAATCTAGACGATACTACGAACTCAGAAATTGTACTTATAATCCACAAATACATCAAGTGACCAAGTGATTTTCATGGAATTATAGATGTATGTATGTATATATGTATTTTCAAATATGTTTTGTCAATGCTAGACGAAATTTACTTTTTATCATCTTTCTTCCTTTTTATTATATTTTTGTTTGTTTGTTTTGTTCTCAATAATCTTAAATTCCAAGATTAACTATTGGTTACAGAAACTCATACTCAAACCATTATCTTTTGCAATTTGTATGGTGCCGTCAGATTACAGCGCGATAAAAGTAGTACCATTTGCAAGACTGTAAATGGGCAAAAGATCAGTATATTGACAACATGTTGATAAATATTTAAGCGTTGGTAACAATTAAGTGATTTTAACTCAATTTTAAGTAATATGCTGTTTTTGAAGGGATTTGATCCTGTACAAATTAATGCGCATATGTCTATAACGTAAACAAGTGTCTACATGAGGTTGGGAGTAAAAACCGTACCGTACCGAAATATAACAAAAACAGCAGGTGCGTAGTACGGAGAATACCGAAAGCAGCAATTAATAGTTTCGTAACGAATCTTATACAGATTATCGGTATATTATCATGTATATGACGATAATGTTTATTAATTTATTGATATCATATCTTAAAACAATTAGCATGCATACATGAAATAGATACATATCAGATGTAATTGGATAATAAATAGAACCCGTGCCGTACGTACATTTGAAGAGTACCATGATATTAAATTGAAACCTTTTGTCACAGTACAGCATGGTAACTATCAAAGGCCGTTCATAAATTCGCGAGTAGAACATATTATATAACTATGCACCACAGACATCTCTTTATCAAACCATACAATTATTTTCATCAGTTCAATTCAATTCATTTCAATATGTTTATTGCCGAAACATGGCGGAACACAATACACAATATTTCAAAGAAGACTACAAACAAACATACTTCATTTAGAGAATGAATACATATACTACAGTGGAATAGTTATAATTATTACGGTCTATCATGGCATTTTATCACATTTTATTACCATTATCACTATTGTGTTTAAAAAGCATTTATATTTAAGGAATTTAGAACAATACATAGAAACTCTGACTACCGTTACATCAGACTACATGTATTTATTATAATTATTAATTTTGTTTTATACTTATTCTAATTCAATGAAGTTTGTTTTGTTTTAGCCATATCGCCACCGAAAACGTCTTTGTAGAAATCCTATTTTTTTTTCCAGACATTCAAGGGGCGATAACTCATGCATGATTGAATCCGATTGGTTTTCGAAAGGATCCCATATCTCATGGATACGTATGTTGTGACCAACTTTCTCTGACATTTTCATTTTACAATTATACCCCTTTGACACTTATAAAATGCTTCTACATAACTTTGCTTTTTATTCCCCGCCAATTAGGCGGAGGGATACAGAATTGCCGTTGTCCGTCTGTCCTTCCATCAGGTTCCATAACTTTGGTAATGCCTCATCCGATTTCACTAATATTTTGTACAAATGTTCACCATCTTAGTACGCAAACCCCGTATTTTTCGGAATCAATACATCACTTAAATTATTTCTGACAGTACAAAATGTTAATACTAAACAATCACGGTACACATGTTTCAAAGATTCTAAATTAATTGTCAAACCAATATATGCAAGCGGTGCTTCAATTCCACATTGTATGTTATGTTTGATATGAATGTATTGTTTATATGTACCTTGATACGGGAGAAGTCTTACATAGGCATTGCCTGTTGTCCAATCCCATTGTTTTCTTGAATAAATTATTCTTTAAATTAATCTTATTGAAATAAAGAAGGGATGGTCCTTAACTTATTTTGAGGAGTATATATAGAGTATTATGGAAACACGTTCTTGCTGAGTGGCGAACAGTGTAAACCCTGATCAGCCTTCACATTACGTGCATGTTGATTTGGGTTTAAACTGATCGGCAGCTAACATTAAGGATGTTTTATAAAATTGATACAACACTTGACTTACACAAAATATATACTTTAATCGTAATTTCTCTGGATTCTTTGTAAAGATTATGAGTAAAAGCAGCATCATTACACATAAGCATCTAATAAACCTAACACAAATACAGTAGGTTATAGAAGTGAAAACATAATAATTATACATTCACATTTTAATTATTTACCCTTTTTACTTAGTATACGCATTTTGTTCTTAAACTAAAAACAACTCAGATTCAGTTTCATATTGTTAGATTGTATAGTGTACCGTCTCTTATAACTCATTACTGATAGATGCAAATGTGTTAAATATGTATGTATATATAACAGTAGAAAAAATCATACATTGAACAGAACACCTTTCACAAACACTGGATCCAGAAAGGATACTAAATGATAGAATAATGTGTTAATAGAGAAAATCATACATTGAACAGAACATATATATATATGCTGTACATTGATGAGTCACACATAAAGATTAGGCATGTGTTTGCGATTTCTAAAATGGTTCAAAATCCGCACCACTACGGTTTGGATCCTACACGTGGAAGAGGACTACAATTGCACCTCCATGCTTTCGTCGTAATAGGACACGTAGAAGTCGTCAACACACATGTTCCATATACATATTGTACGCATGTCCGTGATATGTCCGTGATATGTAATAGCAAGATAATTATGCAGCGTTTAAATGAATGTTATTCAAAAGCAAACAGCAACATTTGAAAGTATTTTTAAAGAATAAAAATGTATCTGGCTATACATTCGTATTACTTTGTGTACCATGGACATTTTGTAATTGAAACCGTTTTGTAGTAACATTACTTTAAACATATTGTATTGCTTTCTACATACAAGCAAAAAGGTTGGGCCAAAAGTTCTTCCAACATTAATGAAGACTCTTCCCAACAGTATTGTAATTAACAGTTAACAAGATGGCAATATAATTAACATAATATATAGAGGATCTTAAACGAGTTCCCATTCCATATAAGATTTATGAAACTCGTTATGAATTATTTTTAATTTTAACGAGCCTTTTATCTTTAACGAGTTCCCATTTCATATAAGATTTTTGAAACGAGTTATGAATTATTTTAATTTTAACGAGCCTTTTGGCGAGTTAAAATTAAAAATAATTCATAACGAGTTTCATAAATCTTATATGGAATGGGAACTCGTTTAAGATCCTTTTTATCACTTAACATTGCAATAAAATTATTAAAAATAATTCAGATGGACATAGAACCGCCACGACGTCAGACACACTTTAGCGCCAAAACGTCATACAATATGTGACGTCGTAACGTACATAACGTTGCGTATATAGAGGATCTTAAACGAGTTCCCATTTCATATAAGATTTATGAAACGAGTTATGAATTATTTTAATTTTAACGAGCCTGTTGGCGAGTTAAAATTAAAAATAATTCATAACGAGTTTCATAAATCTTATAAGGAATGGGAACGAGTAAAAGATCCTTTTTATCACATAACATTGCAATCAAATTAGTAAAAATTAATTCAGATGGACATAGAACCGCCACGACGTCAGACACACTTTAGCGCCAAAACGTCATAAAATATGTGACGTCGTAACGTCGCGTCTCACACATAACGTTGCGTATAAAAGAGTTCGTGTTTTACCTCTTTACAAAAAAGCAGTTTACGCCAACTTTTTAACAAACCAACAACAATGTTTTGTATAACGTGCATTACTTTTATAAGCTGTCACAAATAATAAGTTTATGACTCAGATCTGGGTGAATTTGTAATAAATAAAATAGTTACAGTTAATAAACTTGCGTTACAGGTTTAACTCAACCAATCAAAATCGTTCCAGGTTGTATTACACGTGTGTCATACAATATTATAAATGGGTGTTCGACACTGCTAACGGGGGACGTTATGTGATAAATTAAAATACATTATAGTAACATTCGCTGCTAAACCGCAATGCTTAGGAAAGACTGATTACAATCTAGACACATGTTTTTTTCACCAGCTTGAGAACAAATACTTGATCATAGGTTTGATTTTCAATACATGGAATATTCAATTAAAGTTAATTCACTTGAATGTGTTTGTGGGTTGCTAAATAAAAAACAACCACAACATAAGCCTTCTAAACCAGTACAATATGTGCCTAAACTGAACATATAAATGTAAACAAAAACAAAATCCCAATTAGTTACAACTGCTATCGCTTGTGATACTGATATATTTGTCACAGGGCTAGAAAAACGTTTCACCCTGATAACGCTGCATATTCCAAGATTTTTGACCATCTTGTGTTAGTGAGAGGAGTGTTGTACCGAGAGGCTGAAATGCACGGAGAGAAACGGAAACAACTAGTGATTCCACAGTCGTTTGTGCGAAAAGTGTTGGTCAGTCTCCACAACGATGTTGGACATCCTGGAAGGGACAGAACTATCTCCCTTATCAGAGACAGAATGTACTGGCCAGGTGTTACCAAGGATGTGGAGGACTGGGTGAACAGATGTGGACGATGCATTAGAAGGAAGAGAGAACAGCACAGAGCACCACTGGTTAACATCCAGACTATGCAGCCACTGGAACTAGTTGCCATGGACTACCTATCGTTGGAACGATCCATCGGTGGATTCCAGAATATCCTAGTGATAACTGACCACTTCACGAGATATGCCATGGCCATTCCAACAAAGAACCAGACTGCAAAGACAACAGCAGAAGCCTTCTTTAACAACTTCGTAGTGAACTTCGGTCTACCAAAGCGGATCCATTCGGATCAAGGAGCAAACTTCGAAGGAAATCTGATCAAAGAGCTCTGTAACATTACTGGAATGACCAAGTCTCGAACGACGCCGTACCATCATTTGGGCAATGGAATGACGGAGAAATTCAACCAAACTTTGTTGGATATGCTGGGGACGATAGATCCAGACAGAAAGAAGGACTGGAAGAGCCATGTAGGACCTAATGTGCATGCCTACAACTGCACCAGACATACATCTACAGGCTGCTCACCATTCTTACTGATGTTTGGAAGAGAGCCAAGACTTCCCCTGGATTTAGCGTATGGATTAGACGTCAACCAGAACAGGCAGCCACAGTCCAAATACATAAAGGAGCTACGAGAAAAGTTGAAGCAGTCGTACCATCTTGCTTCAGAAGCTGCAAAGAAGTCGAGAGATGAGCAAAAGAAGAATTACGACATGAGGGCAAGAGGATCGGTGATACATCCTGGAGACAGAGTGCTTGTGAAGATAGTGGCGTTTGACGGAAAACACAAGTTAGCCAACCGATGGGAGGAAGAAGTATACGTGGTACTGGATCAACGTAACAGCGATATACCAGTATACGTAGTTCGACAGGAGAATGGGGAAGGTAGAACGAAAACCCTGCATAGGAATTTGCTACTTCCTATAGGATCGATAGAGGATGGCGAAGAACATCTCGATCAAGAGATACAACGGGTGCATCGGAAGGACGGTATGACAGAAGATCAACATCCGATCGCAGCGAAGAGACAGGGTAAAAGAGAAGTGAAAATACCAGGTTCTACTGAGGCTGATGTTCACACACATCAGGAAGAGGACGAAGACTCAGAAGAAGAATCTGTGTATATAGTGAAATCAGCAGGCAAAACAACAGAGGCTGACATTGAACACAATGTCGTTCAGGAAGAGGACGTGGAAGATGAAAACAACGATGAACCTGTTGTCAACGAAGATAACGTTTCGCATCACGAGGATGACGGCTCGACTGGTGACGAAACGGGAGATGTGTCAACCGCAGCTGATGAGGACGCTCACACCTCCAATGGAGCAGGTGAAGCTGACGGTGTAACATCTGAGGAAGCTAAGGATACAGCTACTGCTGATGATGAAGACGATGGCCAGAGGAACACTCTATCTAGAGATGGTGACGGTAAACCAGAAGAGGTGACCGTACCTGAAAAACCAGCAACGCCAAAACCAGTGCCAAGACAATCAAGAGAAAGGAAAAGACCAGGTTGGATGACTTCTGGTGAATTTGTCATGTCTGCCACAGCTACGGCAGCTAGTGAGCAACCCGACTGGATCGAGAGAGTTAACTTCCTGCGCTCTTTGGCGAGCACCATGCCTCCTTCTCTGCAACAAGATATCATCAAAACCATTCTGGAAATTGTTGCACAGAAGTGAATGTCGTGGAAGACATTATTATAAAGGAGGGGAGTATGTGGTAGAGTGTGTTTTTACTGTTTTAATATGTATTGTCATTAAGGAACTAATAATTGCATGTGTTGAATTTATGCTAACCTTAACATTATTAGGCTGACACCCTTTAATAGTACTGGTCATAGCTGAATAGGTTTTAGAGGGAAAGTAGATTGTCACCTGACATCCAGGTGAAATCTGATTGGTCAATCCCTTCATCATCATCTTCGATGTCGTCATCGATAACATCTGCGGATAGCGCCAAATTCAATATGTATAGTGGCACAGATATGCCACTACATACAGCTTGAACTGACTCTCTATCGATGTCCTGTCTTGGTAACTTCTCTGGGAGTCTACTCATGGCATCAGCATCTGCATTCTTTACTCCGGGTCGGTACTTGATGGTGAAATAGAAAGTAGACAGTGCTGCAAGCCATCTATGTCCCGTTGCATTTAATTTGGCTGAAGTCAGGATGTATGTCAGTGGATTGTTATCTGTCAACACTGTACATTTATGCGAATACAAATAGTCCTGAAACTTCTCCGTCATAGCCCACTTCAGTGCCAGAAACTCTAAATTGTGACTCGGATAGTTTCTTTCGCTGTTGCTAAGTCCTCTGCTAGCATATGCTATCACTCTTTTCTGTCCGTCTTGTTCTTGATATAGAACTGCCCCCAATCCTTGGCCTGATGCATCAGTGTGCAATTCAAATGGCAAACTGTAATCAGCAAATCCAAGGATAGGGTACGATACAAGCTTGTCCTTCAAGGTGGTAAATGCTTGATCTTCCGCTGGTCCCCAACTCCATTTCTTTCTCTCTGGTGTTGTTGACACTTTCTTCTGTGCTTTCGTCTTCTTCTTTGCTGTAGTTGGCATCAGATCCGTCAAAGGCATGGCAATCTTGGAAAAGTTCTGTACAAACTTCCTGTAATACCCAAAATTATACACTTTCAGAGATGTTTATTATTCATTACCATCAACAATAGAGCTAGCCGGGTCACGCTATAACAAATGGCGACCAACGTGGGGCCGTGACTGAGTAAACTTCGAGAAACATTAACATGATTCTCTGTACCCATGGACATTCGAGGACGAATTTTCAGTCTGTTGGGGGAGTGTGTCACGGTTATGGATATCTAACAGGTAGATTGATGTTGCATTGTCTGGCCGGTTAGCTTAGTTGGTAGAGCAATATAATATTCGTAACATGTGTTCTATCATGTTTGTTGTGTATTCGTAACATGTGTAATCTATCCACGCTATCGTTACCATAAGCTTCGAAAAACCTTTGAAAAATTGTATTATTAATAATTATGACGCTAATCTATTTTTGCAATATAAAAGCAATTTACGAACTCTTCTGCGACAAAGGCTATCACAACCTGCATTTATGGTAACATGACTTACAATCTTTGGTATGATCACTTTCATACAATCAATTCAATTGAATTCAATTCAATATCTTTATTTCCTCCATGCAGGAGATTATGAAATACAATAATATGAATACATTTAGAACAACATAATCATGACAAAATATCAATTTACGAACTCTTCTGCGACAAAGGCTATCACAACCTGCATTTATGGTAACATGACTTACAATCTTTGGTATGATCACTTTCATACAATCAATTCAATTGAATTCAATTCAATATCTTTATTTCCTCCATGCAGGAGATTATGAAATACAATAATATGAATACATTTAGAACAACATAATCATGACAAAATATCATATGAGAGAGAGAGAGAGAGAGAGAAAGAGAGAGAGAAAAAGAGAGATAGAGAGAGATTAATATATCAAAAGAGGTTATGCCCCTATAATTTTGCAACGCGTTGCATGTTTAGTTGTTGGTCCATTTATAGTTCGCCTCTATGCTTTCATCTTTGGTTTTGCAATGCGATCCCCCATGGGCCTAGATATCTTTATGTGAGGAAGCTATCCCGCTGGCTTGCGGAACGTCGGTGGTTCTATCCAGGTGCCCCCCCCCACCCCCGTGCGCGAAAATTGCCCAGAGGGACACCCAGGGTCTTCCTCAAGCAATGGAAGCTGGAAAGGTCGTCATATGACCAATTATAATGCCTGTACAACCACAAACATCTACCAACTTTTAACGCCTTGTCTTACTGCCGTTAAAGATCACGTTAAACAATACTGTGATAAAACTTATGAAAACTCCTGGATTAATTTGTTTTGGCCTATTAAAAATTCAGGAGACGTTCTTGATGAAATTTCCAATAAACGTCAAGTTTCATCTATAAGCACTTATGACTTCTCTACACTATATACAACTTTACCACATCATCTTATCAATGACAATATTCAAAACACATTCGCTAGGGTAAATACTACATTTTTGGCCTGTAATACTATTAAGGTGTTTTTCTACTAACGGCAGTTTAGGCAATTACACTATGTGGACTTGCCAAGACGTTTGTGAAGCACTCATCTTCCTATTAGATAATATTTTCGTCAGGTATGGAACGACCGGTTATAGACAAATTGTTGGTAACCCTATGGATACGAACTGTGCAACCCTTGTCGCAGATTTGTTTTTATATCGCTATGAAAGATATTTCATGTTGAGTCTTTCACCAGATACCCAGCCAGATGTTATTGAAGCCTTTAGGACTCACACCACTATTATCTCCCTTGAATACTCGTGCCCTACAGATGAAGGAGGTAGATATAAAAAACAAGTTCGCTTTTCTACATTTTACAGGATACATTGATTTATCTTTACCAGGTTCTAAATCTACAGCATTTTAGGAAGAGATCACAGAAAAATGCATGTTGATATAAGATTTCTATCTAATTCTGCCTCATTTTACACATCATGGGTCTAATCTCCACGGGGTTGTATTTTTGTCTAAATCTGATAGGTGTCACGCAAACATGAAATTAAAAAAATTTAATCTGGTAAATATTTGTTAAAAGTTTATAACATGCAGATATTGGAATCATTGAAGAATTTATGTATAAATACATGTTGCAATTTTTTTATCTCTATGCCACGAACAAAAACATTACAATGGGACCCTATGGAAAATTAATTGTGGTGTGAGACGTTAAATGACACCTCTCGGTATCTGGATGACATAATGAACATTGACAACCCCTTTCTTTTCTACTATGGTTAATAATATATACCCTAAATAACTTCAACTTAGCAAAGATAATATGTCCGATACTAACGCTTCTTTTCTCGATTTACATCTCTCCATTGAAAATGGTGAAATGATTAGCAAAATATATGACAAGAGAGATGATTCTAATTTTGATTTTGTTAATTATCCCATTTAGATCGGGATGTTCCCGAGCAACTTCTTATGGGGTCTATATGTTTCAACTTATTCGTTTTAAAAGAGTTTATACTCGGGTTGAGGACTTTAATATTTGTAATCTTTGAAAAACTAAAAAGCTTCTCCATCAGGGTTACCGTTACCATAAACTTCGTAACACTTTTGCAAAATTTTATTATCGTAACCCTGATCATCTTTCCAAATATAAAAGTAATTTAAGAACTCTTCTGCGACAAGGACTATCGCAACCTGACTTCTTTGGTGACGTGAGTTACAAACTTCGTAAAATCCTTGGTCATGATCACTTTCATATTATCTTTGTTAAACATGTTAAAAGGTTTATCAAAAGAGGTTATGACCCTATCATTTTGCAACGCACTGCATGCTTGGTGGTGGACTCATTTACAGTTCGCCACTATGCTTTCCTCTTTAATTGTGCGATGACCGGACAGGCTGTGGACCCTATGATGACGTCTACCTAAAAGGACGGTACGTTTGATGTTTGTCGGCAATCTTGTCTTGTCGTGCCCTCAATGGTTTGTTCTCTTGTTGCTCTGTCTTATGTCAAGTCATGAGTACCTTCTTTGTGGCTTTTTATGCTATTGTTGTTTTGTATTTATATATACACGAGCATCTTTATGTTTTACTTATATTGCCTATTAATGCTGCTTTGTTGGTTAGAGATAGTTCATGGCGGGGATTTCTTTATTTACACTTTCCCGTTTTATTGGGATAACAGTAGAGTAAGTGTGAGGTTTGGTGCACCCTAGATCCCAGCGGTATTTTTGCCATTGACAGTTACAATGCGTTACCCCTATTGCCAAACTTTTATGTCTGCAATGTCTCATATTTTGTGTCGTTTTAGTCTTGTGAGTGTTGTTGGTTTTGAATGCATGCTGTTGGTTGACAGTGTTCTGTGAATACTACATTTCCTGTTCCATTTTTATACCTACTTTTCCTAGTTTAAAGCATACACTCACTGCTTGTGCAATGTAACGAAAAGTTCACTCAACCGCTGGTTTCGTTCTTAATGAAACGGTTTGCCGTTAAACAGGCGTGCTAGCACAGTGGTACTTTGAGACGCATTCGTGAAAACACAACCATGCCGGATCTCTCGTTTATGATTACATTATCAATTAAATTATGAGCTTATTAACGTCAATTGTTCTATGCCTAGCACTACTACACTCAGTACATTTGAAAATGCAACACTTCAATTCAAAAAGAATTTCTAGAATGGAATTGAAGTCCTCGTGCAAAATGTGTTTTAACTGAAAGAAATAGAGAACATCTAAAGAACATCTTATGCAACGTTTTATCGCAGTATGTTAACCTTTGGGACAAAGAGACTTGTATACAATCTTGATTTTAACAAAAAACCAATGGACTAAAATTAATCGAAAATTAAAAATGTTGTGTTTTTAAATGCATTGAGTACATAGTATATATACCCAGAACATTCATTTTCTGACAATGGAATATATAAAACCTGTGCAATACTAGCGGTATACTTGTGTATTTGGATTCTATGTCACTATACTACTAAAACAGATCATGAAAGATGATTGTGTTCATTTAACCCTTAACACGCTACATGGATACAATGGACTGTCCTTTCTTTGAATTAAGACCATTCCATTTGTGTGACAAAGTAATGTTTGTGGGAAAATGACTGATCAGCAGCCGGACATTGTAAACCCGATCAGCTTGCGGCTTACTCGCATTACTCGCATTCTGATCTGGGTTTACAATGGACGCAAAGGCTATTATAGTTGTGCTTAGCGGGTTAAGAGTTAAAGAAAAGACACATTGGGAAGGGCCATAACTAAAGCGGATATAACTTGTGGTCCGAACCTTTTGCATAATATATGACAATACAACATGTTTTATTCAAAGAAAGACAATTCATAATAACTGCAATGATACTTTTTAACTATTGACGAAACAATTACCTGTGTACAACTACGTAAGTGCACATGTTGACCCATAATGTGGCTACCGACTCTCGTTAATAAAAGAATCATACAGAAACATGAAAAGTTAGCAAACAACATTTTTTGCAAAAAACAAATTAGGAATATAAAAATACCGAACAATCGAGGAAGCAAATCAATTGAAAAAGTTCATACTAATCCTGTTTGGCCTTGTCAGACGGTTTAACCGTTTACTATTATTAGAAGAAGTTGATTAAAATGGGAATGTAAACAAATGATGCCAAACTATTTTCGAAACAAATTTTTAAGCCTTTGAAGTTATTGTATTTCTTAAGAACTGTATATAAACAAAAACCGATATTGTGTAAGATGCAATGGCGACACGTTGATTTAAGACATTCTTTTAATTTTTGAAAACAATCTTACAAAATACTTTTTTTTTCTAAAAAGCTTCAAACTTGCGTTCATTGCCAGGGGGCAGGACGTAAACCTGCTCATGACGAGCTTTAAGTGGAGAAAATGTTTCTGATGTGACAAAATGGCGATTTTTGGATGATTTTCGTTATTGTCGGAAGCAATTTTGACAGGTAGGCGCATATCATATGACTTATTTGTTAAATGATTGTGTTAATAAGGGGCTACTGTATCTCCGATTCACTCGGTTTTTTATTTCAATGTCCTAGCTAGCGGATTTAAAAAGTTATTCCATGTACAGTTTGAGAATGTCTTTGTTTACAAAGTTGAATCTGTCCTTGCCGTGCCTTTTTTTCGCATTTTAAAAGAAAATACATTGTTTATACATGGTTTAAGCGTGGAATTCGTATAGAAAATACATAATCAGTCTTATTTTCCTTCATGAAGTTTTGGGGAGGCATTTATGGCCGAAAAAAACAGGTTTATGCAGATTTTGGCACATGACTGTAACTTTATGCAATTTTGGTTCCCTGATGAGGCCAAGTAATTGGACGAAAAAATGCATTCCTGACTCTACTATGTTAAAATAAAGAACAAAAGCTGATCCAAAGTATCTAATAATAATTTTCAGAGAGACTGTAACAATGCCGAGATATAGGAAGAAAACGTTGTATGGTAGGAAAGGCCGGAACCGATCCAAAATAGTAAATGTAGTATCTCCAACTAAAAACTATAAACGGCCTTGTATAAGATCTACACCTATACGGTTTAAACGGCCAATCATATATTCAAAATCCCCTATTGTCAAAGCAAGGTTAACGACATCACCTAGTAGTCACTCTTCCTTGACAAAGATATACAAGGCAACGAAATTGTCGGAATCGCCAGTAAAAATCAACGACTTCATGGCCGATTCTATTTTGGACGATGTTATTGTGACTCCTGTTAAAATTCAACAAGGACTAAGCATGTGCGTGCAAGAATGTTCACCAATCAGAACATTAAAGTCTAAGAAAACGTTACAATTTGGACATGCCACCACAGACGCAGCTGAAACAGTAACAATAGGAAAAGTCAGTAGTAAGGAGAATGTGACAAAAAGTGTAGATGAAATTTCTGAAACAATGCAGCTCTTGTCTAGACTAGTAAATGAAGGCACTTACTCCACATCTAGTATATCATTTCAGTTATTTCGCGATTCCCTTAACTTGCAGTGTTTTTTTTACCTCTGCGTCCTGCGTCCAAAACGCACAAATATTTCCGTGGACGCAAATTGTCAGAACATGTGCGTTCTCGGGACGCACATAAATTGCAAGTAAAGAGTTCCGTAATTCATATTTCACCTGTAAGAATTCAATCAGTCGCTTTTTTCTCTGCGTCTACCGCCATATTTACCCCGTAAGAATTCGATCCGGCGCTATCCGCCATATTTGACTATTCGATGAGGGTTAAGTTTACCCTCGCATCGTTCCGCGTAATTTTGTAACGTCGATTATTATTGGATAATGGTCATACAATTAGCCAATGGAATCGGCCGTGAAGTAAAACACGAAACGGTGCGGAAGTAAACATTCCACGAGTTGGCGATGCATCGTCTGTAAAATGGGGCCAAAGAGAAAACTAAACAATAACTCAAAGCAGATTGCAGGTGAGATTGCAGGTGAGCTTGTGAGAAATGTTTTCAGATGGTAGTTAATCACATGTTTGTTCAGATCAGTATTTGGTATGTTGTAGTCATTCAGATTGCAATTAATCACCTTTCTTTTCATAGTAATATTTTGCAAATTCTAGTCATTGATGTTAAAAGTTTAGTTAGTTCTAATTAAGGATTATTACTACTTCTCTTAAAGAAAGGGGGATGTTGATAGAATGATGCAGTGTTCTCACGACTGCGATTGTTATGCTCTCACCGTATGTATGCCTGAAGTTATCAACACCATGTTATATTTGAAATAAATTACTACTAAAACTTGGGACTCATTCCTTCAGTTTTGGGACTCATAGATTTTTGGCCCAGCGAGTCCTAGGACTCGTATAAGTGAAATTGTAAAAAAATCACTGCTTAAGTGGCATGCGTCTGAGAATACTTCCGCAATGCGATATTCAGAGGCGACCAAAGAATTCTTCTGGACTGGGAAACGTTTGCTTGGGGCTCGGACTATATTCGGAAAGTGTCCTATCTGATGGCACCGGTAGGTTGATATTTGAAGCCGAAGGGTCGTACATTCCCTTTTCACTTTTTCCCTCTGCTACCATGCCTTGGTGTGCAAATCCTCGCATAAAACGTAAAAACTGACCCCCAAGCAAACGTTTCCCAGTCCAGAAGAATTCTTTGGTCGCCTCTGAATATCGCATTGCGGAAGTATTCTCAGACGCATGCCACTTAAGGGAATCGCGAAATAACTGAAATGATATACTAGATGTGGAGTAAGTGCCTTCATTTACTAGTCTAGACAAGAGCTGCATTGTTTCAGAAATTTCATCTGCACTTTTTGTCACATTCTCCTGACTACTGACTTTTCCTATTGTTACTGTTTCAGCTGCGTCTGTGGTGGTATGTCCAAATTGTAACGTTTTCTTAGACTTTAATGTTCTGATTGGTGAACATTCTTGCACGCACATGCTTAGTCCTTGTTGAATTTTAACAGGAGTCACAATAACATCGTCCAAAATAGAATCGGCCATGAAGTCGTTGATTTTTACTGGCGATTCCGACAATTTCGTTGCCGTGTATATCTTTGTCAAGGAAGAGTGACTACTAGGTTTCGTTAACCTTGCTTTGACAATAGGGGATTTTGAATATATGATTGGCCGTTTAAACCGTATAGGTGTAGATCTTATACAAGGCCGTTTATAGTTTTTAGTTGGAGATACTACATTTACTATTTTGGATCGGTTCCGGCCTTTCCTACCATACAACGTTAGGGAAGTTTTCTTCCTATATCTCGGCATTGTTACAGTCTCTCTGAAAATTATTATTAGATATTTTGGATCAGCTTTTGTTCTTTATTTTAACATAGTAGAGTCAGGAATGCATTTTTTCGTCCAATTACTTGGCCTCATCAGGGAACCAAAATTGCATAAAGTTACAGTCATGTGCCAAAATCTGCATAAACCTGTTTTTTTCGGCCATAAATGCCTCCCCAAAACTTCATGAAGGCAAATAAGACTGATTATGTATTTTCTATACGAATTCCACGCTTAAACCATGTATAAACAATGTATTTTCTTTTAAAATGCGAAAAAAAGGCACGGCAAGGACAGATTCAACTTTGTAAACAAAGACATTCTCAAACTATACATGGAATAACTTTTTAAATCCGCTAGCTAGGACATTGAAATAAAAAACCGAGTGAATCGGAGATACAGTAGCCCCTTATTAACACAATCATTTAACAAATAAATCATATGATATGCGCCTACCTGTCAAAATTGCTTCCGACAATAACGAAAATCATCCAAAAATCGCCATTTTGTCACATCAGAAACATTTTCTCCACTTAAAGCTCGTCATGAGCAGGTTTACGTCCTGCCCCCTGTTGCATATCATGCGTGTTATATATTTTGTCATTTTAATTTCACGCTGGCACGAAATACCCAAATCTTCCCACATCTACACCACTGATCAACCGGCTGCAGCGAATTCAGATGGTTGCAGAGAAGTCAGATAGGCGAAATTGTTAGAAGTTAGTGATACGGTTTGTATGTTTGCTTTTTGTTGCGTATTTTGCTAAAAGTTTTTGAAAATGATTATGAAGATTTCAAAATAAATGACAGAGGAAGCTTTCACTTTAAAACTTCGGTAATAAAACGACGTCAGTGCGTATAGTGCCCTGTATAAATGTCCAAAGATTTGTAAAAACTATGAAATTTTCAAAATAAACACAAATAACGAACTGATTTTTGCAATTGTAATTCAATTTAAAACGCTTGTCAAGATATTCAATCGTTTCTGTATAACTGTACAAAATATCTCATTGAAATAATGAAATCTTTCCGAGAAATCGACAGGGTAAAATTAAATTAGCGAACCGAAATGTCAGGGGTATTTTACAAGCGCGAACGGTGAAATCAAAGTGAATATTTCGGACGGGAAGGTCAGAGTGTTTTAAGCAATTCTTTCACGTTTTGACGATTGCTAGGGTAACCACTGTACATTTTTGGAGTGGAACTTATTTGTAATTACCTATAAATGTTTTCAGTGCACGCGTTTAGTAAACATTGTGTTACCTTTTGACATATTGGACATATGTATTGTGGCAAAATAGTAAAGGCAATGCAACCCTAATTGTCAAGATATGAAGACTAAATTCAAATATTTATTGAACAGTTAGTGTTTTTTTTTATAGTAATCGCACTGTCCGTCCTTCCGTCCTTTCATCCGTCACACATTTCGTGTCCGGTCAATAACTCCGACATTTATGGAGAGATTTTCAAAAAACTTGGCAGAAGTTTTCACCACAACAAGACAACGTGTCGCGCGCAGAATCCAGGTCCGTGGCTCCAAGGTCAAGGCACCCTTAGACATCAATTCATGTATGTAACCCTATATTTTATTTTAAGTCAAGTTAAGTTAATTCGTTTCCGATCTATAACATTGTCATCCATTTAAGGAGTTTTATATAACCTGGCATAAGTGTTCACCACAATAAGACGACGTGTCGCGCGCAACATCCAGGACAGTACCTTCAAGGTCAAGGTCACAGCACCCCATGCACTCCCATTTGTTTTGTTAAGTTCAATGTCAAAAACGCGAAAGAATTGTTTAAAACACTGACCTTCCCGTTCGCATATAAAATGTTCACTCTTTCACCGTTCGCACTTGTAAAATACCTCTGACATTCCGGTTCGCTATTTTTGTTTACCCTGTCGACTTCCAAACTCGGAATGTTTTCATTATTTCAATGAGATATTTTGTACAGATATACAAAAAGGATTGACGATCTTGACAAGGATTTTAAATTGAATTGCAATTGCGAATATCGAAACCCAGCGACTTACATTATTGATATAAACGATAGGCTTCTTAGTATAATGAATAAATTTATAGGTAAAGTAGATTCATAACTCAACTAGAATAAATCCATATCCAGTCTCAGCAGACTAAACTATAATAACATATACAATTCTAAACGGAAATCTAACCTAATTTCAAATCAGTTTCTTGCTTATTTCCCCTGCCATTACTTGTAAAGATAAATGGCAGAAAGATAAAAACAAATAGTTTGGCATAAATATAGAACTTTAAGCTGTCGAAATTGAAATCCGAAACTGAAGTAAAAGATTGGATAAATATGAGTATTATATATATTGAGTATAACTTAATAAATGTGATTTATGAAACCCATGATAATAGATAAAACGAGTATGAAAGGGGATATTTGAAAATCGCCGTAAACGATTAGTAGAAAACAATTGCAGCCTCGGTTTGATTCAGACTGTTCATGAACGGTAGTGAAACATGATTGCTACCATTCACACCCTCTAGCACCGGTTGAGCAGAATTCAAACCTAACCCGCTTTGAAACGTGCATCTTTTAGTAAGTTGAAATTTTGATTATAACTGACTAACAAAGTCATGAATATTTTGCCATTTTAAGTTTGTCTACTAGCTTTTCCTGATGGAAATAAATTAAACCCAGACTGCAATATCTTTTGTACTCAACTTGTTCGACGATTTCCTAATCTAATTTCATAATTTCTCCTTTCGTGCCCTCAATGGTTATTCTCTTGTTGCTCTGCCAAGTCATTGAGTACCTTCTTTGTGGCTTTCTAGGCTATTGTTTTTTGTATTGATATATACATGAGCATCTTTGTGTTTTACTTATATTGCCTATTATTTCATGCCTTACTATAAATAGTAACATATTTCATAGCAACAAATGTGTTTATCACTCCTTTCTCAACATCCATACTCGGCACACTGTGCCATTATGGATTATGGAAAATCGGCACAGTAGCAACAGACTGTTCGCACGCGAAGACGTCGACGTCATTGAACAACATGACGTCAACGCCATCAAGCACTAAAAACGTCATAGTGGAGAGCTATAGAGCGCAGGAGCGGACGCGGAAATCTCGATTTTTCACTGCCTAGTAAATAATGTTTTTAAATAAACGTTGAGACGTCGGAATAAATCAAACGTGGTTTTTAAAAACAAACAAGGCAGAAAACTATAAAGTTATTTATTAATTTAACATGGGCCTAATTCATTTATTTGCAAAATAATTATTTTCATTCCACTGTAGACTACTTATTTGTTTAAATCGTACCTTTTTGTTCTTGTTCTTTTTCTCCATTTATAGTAAGATATGTAATAAAAAGGCAAATATACGGCCGTGGTGTGCCGTTTGTCGTTAATGGCACACCTAGTGCCTGGTCCTTAATTATCGACAAAAGGCACACCACGGCCGTATATTAACCTCTAATTAATGCTGTCTTGTTGGTTAGAGAATAGTTCATGGCGGAGATTTCTTTATTTACACTGTCCCGTTTTATTGGGTTGAAAGTAGGGTAAGTTTGAGGTTTGGTGCACCATAGAACCTGGTTTAAACACAAAAAGGCATTTTTGCCACTATCCGTTCCAAGGCGGTAGCCCTATTGTCAACCCTTTTGTGTTTGTGATGACTTATTTGGCCTTATATTCATCTTTAAATGTGTTCCTTGTTTCTGTGTGCCTTTGTTGTTGACTGTCGTCCTTGAATGCTGCTTTTCATGTTCGAGTTTTATATCTATATTTTCATACTTTTCGTATTTCACAGTAGCATTACCAGTGCAGTATTGCGGCGGTAAAACGTTACCATGTGCTTGCAATCAGAACTGATCGTTGGAGATCGCAGAGCCCGATATTTACAAATATCTTTGGTTCCTTCTAAATACCTTTGTTTTTTACTTGATATTGAATAGGTTGTTACCTTTTATAGGTTCTGATTATTGTTTAATCACTCTTAGGACATATTGCATACTTTTTAATTTAGTCTTTTGACTGTTACATGTGATACGCATGCTTCATATCCTCTGCTCCCAACTAAATTCCATTTCGTTTATTTCGCCCATTGTTTTCTCGTTTAGGGCAAAGCATTTTGTTAGAAACTGGGACCATACGCCGATGACCATGGAGTGGTGTGAAAATACCCCATTAAAGGTTTTATTAAATATTGAGTTCTGCTCAACCCGGGGCTAGAGGACGCGAACGGTAGCAAGCGCCTTTCACTACCGTTCATGAACAGTTTAAATCAAACCGAGACTGCAATATTTGTAATAGAAAGAGTATGGTTTCATCTCGTTGGTTCATTTAAACATCGAGATGAAACCATACTCTATTTGTTTTGTAGCATGTCCATTTCAGCTCTATTTCAGTTATTCTAACTGTTATTCTCACTGTTATTCTCACAGTTATTCTGACAGGTCTTATTTTCAATTAAACGATTTACACCTGTGTCTGAACACAGAGAATTGTCTGTGACCATGCTACAATTTGTACTTATCGTGTTTTCCAAATTTCCTACTTTTTTTTTAAAAATAAAGTGTAGCATTTGACGAACGCCATCCAAAACATGTATTTAGTAATGCTTAAAGCTACACAATCCCGATATTTCAAGTTTGTTTAAACATAAGAACGCCTGTAGATGAAGTTCTTTGCTGGATGTGTTGTCTACATTGTTTGGCATAGCGTATATCGAGGCATTTGCATAATAGGCGTGATAAACGCTTCGGTAAATTTGAAATTGTACCACCCAGCGATTACGGGTATATAAGCCTAAACGTTTATATAGCAATTTGCTCAGATATCCGATAACTACAGACTGTTCAACTCGATGATGATATTCAATGGCGTGCAATGTAACTATATACATGTTTGTAATGTTGAACGGAAGGGAACAAGTAAAATGCGTAAGACATAAAGTAGATACATCACTATGTAGAGAATTACAAACACTTACCCGCATATTCCACTTATACTTATTTTCTATAATATCATTGAAATAATCCAAAATCACACACGTATTATACATGTATACATATACAGAGAGCGTGTATCGGTAGCCAATAGTATGTAACGTGAAATACATGCTCACGTGTTGACTCGCGACAGGGAGAAATTATTGTTTACAATGAGACACTTGAAGGATATTGTTCAAATTAAGTTAATATATGGACTTTTCTTTCGTTGGAAAAAGACCAGCAATATTATTTGTCGCAAATCGTAGATTTCAGGATGTGGGGAATGTGTATACACATGAAGGTCGCCCATCCGTCTATCCTTCAGTTACACTTTTCAATTCCGGAGCTTCTTGGGAAAATAATAAGAGTCACAATTCGTAAAAAAAAAAGATCGTGCTTGCGTGCGAGCTTTTGTGGGTGCGTGCGTCAGCCGTGCTTGTGTGCGTGCTAGTATACACATGTTTGTTAATATTTAAATCTGATAAATGTGAAAGGCATTTGAATACTACTTCTTTTTAAAAAAGAAAATTCATAAAAAAAATGTTTAAAAAAGGTACTAAGGTCTGGGCTAGAACCCCGTCCGCAACGGCGAAAGCATACTAAGACAGCGCGTTAACCTACTGCACTACGGAGGCCGATTAACAATGTCGTATTAATTAAGTTATTTTACATAAATATGCTCAATCGCGAAGGACTCTGTGCTAATATCACGGTGGATAGACGTAACGGACCATGGCTGCTCAAAACTGCGTTACCTTGATCATGGTTGCGCTTGTAATGGACCCTGGTTTTTAAAAACAGAGGGAAAATGGTCACTGGTGAAAAAAGTTCGAACATAAAGATACAGTATCGTATGTATAAGAAAACAACTTTATGCGACGGAACTTGTGAATATCTTATCTTTCGAAATACATTTTCCTTATGCACAACAAATGCAGAATATTTCCTAACAAGCTGAAACAAATTTACTCTTAACCGGTCGATACAAAGTGACTTTAAAAAGCCAAAATTCCATATGTTCTCTCTGACTGATTTAATGTGATCCCAAATTGGTTTGCAACTGCTGTTGTTCAATAAAGATAACTGTTTAGTCTAAAAATCTGCAAATATTTACACCATGTCTAAATTTCAGAGCACCGGACCCTGGTTGCTTTGTAAAAAAATGCTTGAGATTTTGGCAACGGACACAATCTGTATCTTTGGCACCGGATCCTGGTTGATAGATTGTTTTCTATATACCTTCAGATTAAAGAGAAAACGACGATCGGGACTTTGGTTCCACCAAAACAAACAATACAAAAACATCTGTTGCTTGCATGGTGTTTTCAGTCATCTTCAGCACATTTTAGGTTATATATGATGGTCGATTTGTTCGTGGGGAAGGCAGACCATCTACTTTTTCATAAGTAGGACAAGTACTGCATGCCCTCTGAAATCTGGGAACGAGCTGGATTCGTACCCACGACCGTAGCGGTGAACTTGAAACAGGCCTCACCACTCTGGACCACCGGTACTAAAATCATGCATGCGACAGCATGATGGAAAATAAAAAAAGAACAGCCCAATATTGAATTATTATATCGGTTATGAATGTAGAGGGTGTGATCTTGTTATAGTGATAGAATCTGGTGGTGAGTTTGGCTAAATGAGTCTATGTCGTACAAGGTACAATACTAAACAAAGGTACTCCGGACCTACGTTCGTGTATATACGTTTGCGCCTTGAGATAATTCACTCTTTACGACCTGTCTTCCGTCGACAGTACCCTAAAATAAACTATGGGCTCGCAATAGACATTAACCAAACTTACTTTCCCCGCAGCGCGCTGCATGACGATTTTTGTCGCCGTTTTACACGACAATGACCTCAAACAGTTTTTATATTTGTAACCGGAGGCCCCGGGTTCAATCCTCCGTGGAGCCACTGAGTTTCGTCGGTGTGTTCTTGGGCAAGACATTTTCCCTTAGCCTCATCCGTCGGATGGGGACGTAAACCGGGCGGTCTCGTGTATCGGTCTATCCTCCGAGCACGTTAAAGAACCATAGGAATCTATTCGATAATAAGAGTAGGGCACGGTTCCCGGATTCCTATGTATCCTTCCTCTCTCCCTGGGGCGGCTCTGAATAACCTATACTGTTTTGATGAGCCGTTAAACAACATTCAATATTTAAAAAAAAAGGTTTATTCAAAAGGCATTATCTTAGAGCACGCAGCTGTGTTGCCTGCAAAAATCAGAAAATTAAAAAAACCCACAATACATAAAAAACAACAAAAACAAAAACAAACAAACGAAAAAGCAGGGGCGAGAGGATATAAGTATTCAGACTATATCATCAACATGTCAGCGTCAAATAAGATGGGAAAAAACGAACCACGGCGTATCTGGGAATAAAACAAGTTCATGAAATTTGCCCCGGGACCACACTAGCAACGCTTTAGCTAAGCCCCTAACAGGCAACAATTGTTTGATCATAACCAAAATACATCAACGAATAAATCAAATATTACAAGTAAAACAAATGCAGCAATGTGAACAACTAATGACGTAGACTAAATACATGAGTGTTGGCATAATGTAGGCTGACATGTCGCATATAGAGGCCACCGTTGTTGTACGCAAAAAATAAGAAAACTTTTTTTATTTAGATATTTTGTTTAAAATTACTCTTAATGTACATTTATTCACAAATTAATATAATTGCATAAAGTAAATACATTGAACACCTCATATAGAAAAGCTTAGCTTTTCGTTTATAATCTACGAATACTTACTGAAAATGTCAATTACAAGTTTTAAATAGGCATTTATCAATGGTAAACTTTGAATTCGCAAGTTTTCATTATTTTATACATATAATTCTAGAGAAAGTTGTATTGAGCATGTTGCCACTTTTGTTTGTTAAAGCACGGATTTCGAGGGGAGCACCCTTATCGGAGTCATCCTATGATTTGAAAAGGTTATCACATAACATTTAACTGAATGTACATAACATTTAACTGAATGTTGTTTAACTGTTTATCAAGACATTATATTGAATATTTATAGCCGGTCGCCCAAAAAAAAAAAGGATACATAAACATCCGGGAAGCTGCCCTAATCTTACTTACGAATATATTTTCCTTTGATTAGCAAATTGTTCCAAGACACAGAACCAGTGTACATACCAATCCGACGGACGAGACTAAAGGAACATGTTTTACTCAATAATATACAGAAGAAATTGACTTGCGGCGATAAGGCTTCATCCGGGTCAAATGCAACGTGCTATCATGTAGACCACGCCAGCTCTCTTGAAGTGTACGAGTTCCTCGCCGATGTGTGGAGGGTGAAAACTCGTTAAATGTGACAATCTTTAAAATATCTCAGCACATTGTTTTTTCCATAAATTGACCCCCGCACAAACCCCACCCAATTGAAAATGTCGCAGCTTTATATTCCACCGCTGATATCAGACCGAGATATTTCGAACAGGGGAACATATCTAGTCGTTTTTTCAAGATGTACAGTATGTTTTCAAATACCGATTAGGATCCTGTGTCAGAAGCAAACAGGATCCGGTGCCATGAGCAACCGGGATCCGTTACTTTGCAATGCACAAACAACATAACGCTTCTGGAAATCGGTAGATATTATTATGTATTAAATACGTCAAATGGATGTTATGGCTGAACATACATAATTCAAGACAAAGCATATGCCAATAACAGTCACCATTTTTGAAATAAACACACTTTTCTTAGAACTAGACGTACTTTCACGCGTCGGTGTGTAAACAGTGCGCGTTATTTCACATCTAAAACAGTTTTTATAACCCGTTCTTCATGAATTCAGACACACAATGCATTTAGTGTTCCGTGGGTGTGATCATTTTTAAAAAGTGTCTTATTGTTAAGTAATATTAAATATCTTTTAACAGTTTACGGGGTTTTACCCGCCAGGGTACTTTTCATGAGTTAACAGGGTCAAGGTAACGCTGCAGCCAGGGTCCGTTACGTCTGTCCACCGTGAATATAAACCATTGCTTTTCAACATATTGCTTTTCCAGGTCCGTAGCTACACTGGGGCACACAGAGGTATTTGCCATGGTTGAATTTTGGGAATGTACATACTTTACATAAAAAACAACTATATACTAGTATATAAGGACCCTGGGGGAAATGCAACACATTGAAGGAAATTAAAACAAAATCTAGGATGGAGAGGGAGGTAAATGCCACCGGACACCAGCATAAGGGATATGCCTCGGTTAAATTTCAGGGCTGGTTACGGGCCTGTTTTCATTTAAAATTACTTTACAAATCATTGAACTTGATTAAAGAAAATTAAAGATTTAAATAAGTAAACTTAGGAAAGGTTACTTACTAGTATTTGAACTTAATTGTTATACTAAAACTTTCGGTTGTTAGTTAACACTTACCCTGTCATACAGACGGAAGCTGACTTATTTCATATTTTCTTTGATTTTGAAATCTTATCAATCAGAATTTTAATGTTCAGATTGCCAATTCATACAATTGTGTTGCATTTTTTGTTTGTTTCGTGAAAACATCAATATTGGGGCCCACCCCGAAACATTGGGGTGTGGGATCCTCCGGCTCTTACGCCTATGTTTATGAGACTATATAGAAACTCTCTCTCTCTATGCCCCCCCCCCCCCCCCCCACTTCCTTCCCCCACTCTCTCTCACCCTTTTGTCACTCTTTTCCCTCCCTCCCTCCCTCTCTCTCTCTCGCTTTCTTTCTTTCTCTGTATCTCTCTTTCTCTCTGTGTGTGTCTCTCTCTCTTTCTCTCTTTCCTTATCCCTCTTTTTGACTATCTATGTCTCTCTCTGTCTCTGTGTCTCTCTGTGTCTCTCTATCCATTTTATTTCCAATTTCAATTCATGCATAAATTAAGAGGAATTTATATTGATTTATAATCTACTAATATGTGTAAACCATGCATGCACAACTTCACATAACAAATACTATATCTCCATCTTTACCATTAATTACGAGCCTCTACCAATATTCCAATTTTGATAAACAATGTCTCCCTTGTGTTTTGGGTTAATATACACTACACACGTACACACACATAAAATGGAGGATTATTTGTATATAATAGTTTCTGTGATGCAACGGGATAGTTGGAAAGGGTCTTTTTTAAAAGGCCGCTACGTTTAATTATAGGTATTGTTTTGGATTATATATAAATATGGACTTATAATGTTGAGTAAGTACATCTTTGGCTTCCTTTTCAATTTCTAATGACTTGTATTTCCTATTAGGTCTTTCTACTGAAGATTGGTCTCATCAGTTCGGTGGTAAAATGCCGTCTGCTAAAATCCACTTTTATACCCATTTTAAGACCAGTGGTCGATTCACAAAGTACCTGAAGCGTCTCATACAGTACCGCCTTATCTCATTAATATTCAGTGAATTTAGGTAGTGCGCATGTTGTATATATGAACTCACACGTATACAGTTATCACTTAGAACAACATGCGTAATGACCGTTACATTTGTTCAGTTCTAGTGTGCCTTTTATCGGGATTGAGTAGCTTTAAGATGTAAATGATAATTTATATCATAACTTTATATCCACTGATTTCCCTAACAAAAAGATATAGCCAGTATAGAATAATAAGAATAAAAAGCTACAGAAAATACCCACCTTTCTGCCTTAATGTATTGCGGACACGAGCAGAGTTGTTACTTTGACTGAATACTCAAAGTTGGCAAAGTCTGAATACTCAAAGGTGGCACAGCTTTTCTGAAATAAAGTTACAACGACATTGGGATCATCAAACCCATTCTTTGTGGCTTTAACCTAGACAACCTAGACAACCGAGTCTGCTTATTTTATATTCTGTTTGTGTTTGTTGCTGCCATAGGGATCCACTTTTCAGTATGTATTATCATTCACACTAGCGTGTGTATAGTGCTGTGAAGCGGCCGTAAAAAGTTGCGCCGACTAAACATCAGTGGTGTTATTAATTTTTTACTGGTCCTTTGGGATCACCAAGCCCAATCTTGGTGGCTTTAAAGATGAATATCGCTTAAAGGGACAATGTGCGTAACTGTTAGCCTATAGAACGCGGAATTATTACGTTGACAAACATAAACACCATTATTGTATATTTACTAAATAAAAATAAGATTGTTGGACGGAATTTAATAGCGGTACAATAAGAAAAAAGTACCTCTAAGAGAGTTTGAACTCGTAGCCCAATCTAAAATTACACTTACGGGTAATAATAGGTAGAGCGCGCTACCAACTGAGTTAAGCGGGCCATACGCAATACATACTATAAAGAAAACGTGATGCGCTGCTGGCTGTCACGTGATCAGCAGAAAAATCTAATAGATCTATTTACAGTTGTTGTTTTTTCAAACTCACGAATATGTGTTACTACAGACTTATTTGCGTCTGTGCTCATGTTTTCATGTATACATTTCACTGAATAAATATGAGACAGTTATTTGGTTATGCTCAATATCTGCTTACTTACGGACAGTGTCCCTTTAAGCCGGTGATAGGAGGCGTGAGAGGTGTTGCACTTACATTACGTCTCAGGAACAGACTCAATAAAACCGAGTCTGTTACTTTTATCGTTTGTTTGTGTTTGTTGTTTTCAAGAGATCCAATTTTCAGTGAACAGAACAGAACAGAACATAATCTTTATTGACATAATACAATGAAAATCTACAAATACACACATCATACATACTATACAACTCACACAACTCACCCATTCACTCGGACGCCAAAAATGTCTCGCACGTTCACTCTGTCGCACGTATTTACCCTGTTATAATGATTTAACTCTTTAAATTACATTTTTTCATATTACTATTTTAATTTCTAATAGTTTACATGTTATGCCCAATGAGGATGAACATACAAAATTAATCATTATATTCAGTATTTATTATCATTCACACAAGAGTTTGTTTAGTGCTGTGTGGCGGCCGTAAAAAGTTTCCCTGACTACAAATCAGTAGTATTATTACTTACCGGTCCTTTGGGATCATCAAGCTCAATCTTTATGGCTTTAAAGTAGAATATCGCTTAAGCCGGTGCTAGGAGGCATGAGATGTGTTGCACTTTGCATTACCTCTCAGGAACAGACTCAATAAAACCGAGTCTGTTAGTTTTATCTTTTGCTTGTGTCTGTTGCTTTCAAGGGATCCACTTTTTAGTAGTTATTCACCCTTGAATACCGCTTATGCCGGTGTTATGGGGCGTGAGAGGTGTTGCATATTGCATTGCCTCTCATGAAACCTCTCATGAACAGACTCAATACAATCGAGTCTGATACTTTTATCTTTTGCTTGTGTTTGTCGCTTTCAAGGGATCCACTTTTCAGTATTTGTTATCATTCACACTAGCGTTTGTTAAGTGCAGTGTGGCGGCTGTAAAAAGTTGCCCCGATTACAAATCAGTAGTGTTATTACCTACTGGTCCGTTGGGATTATCAAGCCCAATCTTTGTGGTGTGGCTTTAAAGGTGAATATCGCTAAAGCCTGTGAGAGGTGTTGCACTCTGATTTTACTTCTCATGAACAATAAAACCAAGTCTGCTACATTTATCTTTTGTTTGTGTTTGTTGCTTTCAATGGATCCACTTTTCAGTATTTATTAGAATACCGCTTAGGCCGACGCTAGTGGGGCGTAAGATATTTTACACCTTATCTTACCTCTCATGAACAGACCCAATAAAATCGAGTTTGGTACTTGCCTCTCTTGTTGGTGTTGGCTGCTTCCAATGAATCTCCTTATCAGTATTTATTTATATCATAACATTGATGATTATAAGCATCATTCTCGCTCGCCAGAGTATCGTATCACAACGGTACCCTTGGAAACGCATGGGGGACCGGTGTATCGTATAAAACCGGTACCCTTGGTAACGCCTGGGAGACCGGTGTATCGTATAACACCGGTACCCTTGGTAACGCCTGCTGGGGGACCGGTGTATCGTATCACACCGGTACCCTTGATAACGCCTGGGGGACCGGTGTATCGCATCACACTGGTACCCTTGGTAACGCCTGGGGGACCGGCGTAACTCTTAGGTATGAGAATGATAAGTATATGCTAAAATATTAAAGTTCTCCGGCCATGTTTTGCTTCATGAACATGTTTATTTTTTTTAAATCGAAATCAATACACAACAATAGATATTTACATTTCACACATGGCAATATCTGTAAAAGCGAAAATAAGATTTTATTTGATGACGTAGACAACTTTGAACAGGTAAATTAATCCACAGGTAAATGTATTTATCAATTACCTGGCAATAGTTGTGCAGCTGTACAATTCAGAATTACCTCATTTCCCCGTGCAGTCACGCAGCGTTAAAAGTAGTATCTACGTCACGCTAATAATACTTATTTTAAAATACAATTTAGTAGCGGTTTTCAATATGTTTCTCTCCGGGACTAGCAAGAAATGTTCATATGATGTTTAAGAGTTAAATTTGTGAATTGATAATACTTTAAAAAGTGTGGCCATTCATCTTTAACAAATTGAAATATCTGATATTATTTTCTATATACATGATATATATATATTTATTATTATTACACTGATATAATAGCGCGTATTACAATTTATAATTTTAAACATGACAATCTGCGTTTGTATTTCACTTAAAACACATCTCATATTAACTTAATTTGCATACCTTTATTATATCCTCCACAATCACAAATAAGTCAATTGTTTACACTTTGAGTTTAGTTATAGTATCGGACACAATATATACTGAACACAAAAGGTTTAGCACGACGATTCAGGGACAGAGATAAAAACATATAAACATTGACACCATTTTTAAAGCTATTGAACATTTAGCTAATGATGTGATTTTCAAAAAACAAAAATATTTTATTTATTATTTTCTAAGCCAAGTATTAGAATTACCTTCCATAAATTAAAAACAACTTATTTCGTTAAACAAACTTATTTAATGTTTTTCATTGACAAGAATTGCCCATTCTGATATTGTTTAAAAAGCCGCTAACATGTGTTCACAAAAGATTGTTTTTCTCAAACAAAAACATTCGAAATTTCGTAATTTTTAAAAATGATCTCCCCTTTCATTGGAATGAGAACGATGTTCGACAACCTATAAATGTATGTTCCCCAAAATATTTGCTTTACTTTTGACTTTATAGCATTATTAATTATTAATGGTAATATATATGTCGCTTTATCAGTGACAGCTTAATATCTCGTCTATGGAATTGACATGCATTTATGTGCTAAATTTATTTTGCTCAGTATAGATACGTTGTACGAGAGTTATCACGTAGCCGAGTAAGTTTCAACTTCAAAACAACTTAAAAATAGTAAATAAAATCGTCGATGCATGAAAACAAACAAAATCCATCAGCCTAAGGAAATTATGATGAATGAAAATTAAAGTGATCATACGATAAACATGACTGTAAAGTTAGGAGCCAGTTCGCAGTTCGAAATGAACGTTAAATATATAGAGATTATTTAACTGCTGGGATCGATTATATGGAAATCCTTCACGAGTGGTAGACGTGTGGTTCTTTTCACGAACGAGCGCACGCGAGTGAGTGAAAAAACAAAACACGTCTACCATCAAGTGAAGGATTACCCAATAATCGATCCCAGCAGTTAAATAATCTATTTATTACATTTTAAATTACGTTTTTGCAAACAAATATTCGCTTTATTGAACGTTATCGGCGGATGACGTCGACGTCAGCAACACTTTGTTGACGTCACGACTCAACGTCGCAACGTTAGTTATGTTAGCAACGTTAGTTATTATTGTGTTCTGAGTTAGTTATTAATATTTAGCGATTATGAATATTCTTGCACTGAGAAATACCGATCTTTCACGCATAGAAATGTAATAAAAGCATTTTTACACCGATTAATTTGTTGTGATTGCCGGATAAACAAGACGGACATTTTATAACAAATTTCATTCGAATTGCAAACTGGATACTGGCTGCCAGTTCGCAATTCGGGCCAAATGGCAACTGGCTAAAGTAACTATGTTCCGGGGACTACTGTTTATGATTATAATAGGAAACAATATCAAATAAAGTATTCTAAAGAAAGAAAATATAAGTAAAACGGACGTGTTGTTATAGAGATGTATTTGAAATAGTTTACAGTCCGTTATTCGAAATCCGAGTTAGCAATTCGGCCGAATTGGCAACTGGCTAAACTAACGGTGCTGAAGGCACTACTGTTCATCATTCTAATAGAAAACAGTATTAAATGAAATATTCTAAAGAAAAAAATGATAATAATAAGTTGTTATATACTTGAAATAGTTCTGCGAACTGGCTCCCAGTTCGCAATTCGGCTGAATCGTCATTAGAATTTCTATTAAGTTATATACAGTAGTCCCAGTGCCATTTGGCCCTAATTGCGAAATGGCAACCAGTTGCCATTACGTGGTCCTAGTATTAACTTTCATACCCCATCCAACCCCTTCTCCAAGAAGCGAAAACGGGGTTGATTGGGGGTATGAATTGAATTGAATGTTGTTTAACGGCTCATCAACACAGTATTGGGGTATGAAATAAAATTTAATTTCGGCTTAAAAAGTTTGCATATTGTAGACAATAGGTTATATTATATTACAGCTACACGTGCTTTATTATACTGTTGCACGTGCTATTGTTTGTAGGAGGTAGAGTATTGGTTTGATTGGTTAAAATGGATAAATGATTGACAACTGGCGACATGTTAATTAAGGCGGGACCACGTAATGGCCAGTTCGCAATTCGAATAACGAACTGCGACCTGCGAACTGGCTCCTTAATTTACAGTATCGATAAAATACATGTTTCAAACTAACAACTTGCTTTATACAAGTATAAATGAACCATGACGAATATTATCTTACATTTGCATAGCAATAGTCGTGTTATACTGCATATAAATTGCCATTTTTGTCAAATATTGTATATAGAATTCACCGGTTATTCCGCAAAAAAAAAAAAAAAGTCAAACATTATGCTCGCATTGTACTAAATAAAAGCTTTTCAAATTAATATGACGATCCAAATTTCAGTTATTAGTTAATTATTGATTCCTTAAGATACCGACTATTTGCGACTGCCATTTGATTGAAACACTATTCCAAACTGAGTCCTCGGTGGAAGATGGGCTTACAACAGTAAGTGGTACGAACTGTACAGCCTCAGTGCCAACAGTAAGTGGTACGAACTGTACAGCCTCAGTGCCAAGATGGGCTTACAACAGTAAGTGGTACGAACTGTACAGCCTCAGTGCCAACAGCAAGTGGTACGAACTGTACAGCCTCAGTGCCAACAGTAAGTGGTACGAACTGTACAGCCTCAGTGCCAACAGTAAGTGGTACGAACTGTACAGCCTCAGTGCCAACAGTAAGTGGTACGAACTGTACAGCCTCAGTGCCAACAGTAAGTGGTACGAACTGTACAGCCTCAGTGCCAACAGCAAGTGGTACGAACTGTACAGCCTCAGTGCCAACAGTAAGTGGTACGAACTGTACAGCCTCAGTGCCAACAGTAAGTGGTACGAACTGTACAGCCTCAGTGCCAACAGTAAGTGGTACGAACTGTACAGCCTCAGTGCCACGATGGGCATACAACAGTAAGTGGTACGAACTGTACAGCCTCAGTGCCAACAGTAAGTGGTACGAACTGTACAGCCTCAGTGCCAACAGTAAGTGGTACGAACTGTACAGCCTCAGTGCCAACAGTAAGTGGTACGAACTGTACAGCCTCAGTGCCAACAGTAAGTGGTACGAACTGTACAGCCTCAGTGCCAACAGTAAGTGGTACGAACTGTACAGCCTCAGTGCCAACAGTAAGTGGTACGAACTGTACAGCCTCAGTGCCAACAGTAAGTGGTACGAATTGTACAGCCTCAGTGCCACGATGGGCATACAACAGTAAGTGGTACGAACTGTACAGCCTCAGTGCCAACAGTAAGTAGTACGAACTGTACAGCCTCAGTGCCAACAGTAAGTGGTACGAACTGTACAGCCTCAGTGCCAACAGTAAGTGGTACGAACTGTACAGCCTCAGTGCCACGATGGGCATACAACAGTAAGTGGTACGAATTGTACAGCCTCAGTGTCAGGAACAACTTAGATGCATGAAAGACATTTGAAAATCTCCGAACAGGAAGAATATTATACAACTATCTACTTCTGTTGAGGACAATGGTTAAAACTATTCATCCAAGGGAGTGACTATTGATCCGAAGCATTAAACTATTGACCGGGACGAAGTCGAGGTCAATAGTTTACTACTGAGGGTCAATAGTCAATCCCGGGGATGAATAATTTTTAACTATTTACTGAAACAGAAGTAGTGAATCGTATAAACTCCATTAGTTTGCTTATGTTTACATGCATGACGTCACGTCATGGGAAAGCGTAACGTCATTCACAGACTATTGCCCTGCAAAGAAAACTATTTACCGCAAAACCAGATTGAACCGGATAGGAAACGTTCTAAAGTCAATAGTTCATACTAATGACTTACACGTGACTGCATTTTAGCCAATGAAAACTACGTATTTAAAATAATATATACTAAAAAAAACTATTGCAGTCTCGGTTTGATTGTCCATGAACGGTAGTGAAAAATGCTAGCTACCGTGCACGTCTTCTAGCCCCGGGTTGACCTGAACTAACTATTTAAAATGTTAATGGTACGAATATCTGAGCCACCCCGATGTCGGTGAACATGACACCTTCAGTGTGGTATTTTCATACCATGGCATGGGCAGTGGCGTATGGTCCCAGTTTCTAACAAAAATGCTTCGCTATAAACAAGAAAACAATGGGCGAAATAAACAAAATGGAATTTAGTTGGGAGCAGAGGTTATGAAGCCTGCGTATCACAAGTAGCAGTCAAACGGCATTTAAAAAGCAGAAAACATATCCTAAGGGTGGTTAAACAATTCTCAGAGCCTTTAAAGGCTGGAGTAGAGGAACGACCTATTCGTAATTGAGTAAGATAACAAAATATTTGAGAATGTAGCATCGATATCTGTATATAAATATCGGCATTAGGTGATCAGAGTATTAACTTTCATATCCCATCCAACCCCTTCTCCAAGAAGCGAAAACGGTGTTCGCTGGGGTATGAAATAAAACTTTAATTTCGGCTTAAACAGTTTTCTTATTGTAAAATCAAATCATTTAAGCATTTTTTCAGTAAAAAATGTTTTTTAGTTATGTTTTATTGTCGAAATATCCGTTATTAAATCCAGCTAATGTAAGCTTTCCCATCGATTAATGCAGTAATGGGGATCAACAATTTCCAACAATCGGAATGAGTAACAATTCTGACTGCAAGCACGGGGAGACGTTTGACCGCCACAAAGAACCTACAATCATCAGAACATTGTACAGGATAATATGCCTAGAGTTGAACTGTGAGTTATGTTGCCTTGTTAAGCGGACCTTATGTAGAGCTCAACTGTGAGTTATGGTGCCTTGTAAAGCGGACCTCATGTAAAGTTCAACTATGAGTTATGTTGCCTTGTAAAGCGGACCTCATGTAGAATTGAATTGAACTGGATATTGTTTAACGGCTCATCAACACATTATAGGTTATTTAGAGCCGCCCCAGAGAAAGGGGTAGGATACATAGGAATCCGGGATCTCTTATTATCTATGGTTCTTTAACCGAGACCGATACACAGGACCGCCCGGTTTACGTCCCCATCCGACGGACAAGGCCCAAGAACACACCGACAAAACTCAGTGGCATCACGGAGGATTGAACCCGGGGCCTCCGGTTACAAATCCGCCGCGCTACCGACTGCGGCACGCCATCCCTCTACCTCATGTAGATTTCAACTGTTAGTTATGTAAAGATAGGATTCGGTTACTTGGCCACCTCCTTAAAACCTTAAAATAATGTCTTTATTTCAATTCAGTTCAACTATAAACAGAAAGCATATACCTATACATCTTATTTACATGTAACCTTAAGTTTGTATAGACCTTGAGCAGGACTTGTTTTTCTTGTTTTTAGTTTGAGAATGCGTATTTACTATATCTAACATCAAGGATGTAGGCAGATCCGTTTATATATATATATATATATGTAGCTATGTTACCTATTTGCTCATTCGAACGAATATCCGGGTAGAAGAGTTACTGAACCATCAGAAAAACACGAAAGAGCAATCAGAAGTTTTTCGAAATGACTTAAAGGGACACACGGCAATCTTGCAGTATTTATCAAGCATTACAATTCACGATTTATTTATCCAGTCTCATCTTCACTTTAAATCTGCTTGCATTTTATTAAGTAAAAGGTAATAACATTTTGAGTTGTCAAGTTTTCTTCGTTATTCTAACAAATGTTTAAGTTTTCTTCCTTATTCTAACAAATGTTTAATATATTATTGGAGCATTGTAATCAACAATTAGTAATATGCAAAAACAACTTGCTTTGATGATCTATAAAATACATGAACAATGATTTCTTCTAAATTTGAAAATTATGTAGAAAAGTTAAAGGGTCACCGCGTGTTTTATAAGAAACTGAGATTGCGATGCGGCCCTTTAAGAAACATTAAAATAATGTATATGCGTGAAATGTGTCATGTTTATTTTGTTATGACTAATATTTGTAAAAATATTTTTTGTTTAATTGTAGCAAACCATTTTATCTTGAGTTAGATAGTTTTATATGTCGTCTTCGTCATTAATTGTATGCATTAGTCACTTTTATTTTATATTAACGCTAATATCCTGGGTAAACTCTACATGAACTAAATTTACTTCATGCAACAAACAATCCCATCTTCATAGTATAAGAGGATATATAACCCTGTGCAACAAATGTTAGTGAAAAAACAAAACAAAAAAACAACAAATAAACAAACAAAACGAAAACAACAACAACAACAAAAGAAAAATAGATAATTAAACTAATGAAACTATTTTGTAAATATAATTTCAAGGTTAAAAGGGATACACGTCAATCCTACTTTATTTTCACCCCAAAATTGGCTTTGGAGACCTTGTGATTGCAGATTCTCCCTTTATTATTGCATCTAATTTCACACTCTCTTTCTGTAATTGTAAATGACAAAACAAACACACTCACCCCAAAAAACACACCCAAAAACAAAAATAACTACAAAAAATATTTTTTTGAAATATATTCTATTACTTTGTTTATATACATTTTGATCATTATTACATTTGTACGTATACTCTATGTTGACGGATCGTCATCACAAACCTAATTTCGGGGTACATTACGTGGTCCGAGTATTAACTTTCATACCCCATTCAACCCTTCTCCAAGAAGCGAAAACGGGGTTGGCTGGGGTATGAAATAAAACCTTAATTTCGGCTTAAAAGTTTGCATATTGTAAATTAAAACATTTAATAGGTAATTTTAAACAGGTTGTCACATTTTTTTCAGTAAACAAACGTTTTAAAATGTGTTTTATTGTCGAACTATCCAATCCTGCTAATATAAGCTTTTACATCGCCTAATAGAATTAAGGCGGGACCATGTAATGAAATAAACGGATCATCATACATTTGATGATTAAAATAACAAAAACACAACAACAGTTACAATAAAATACATTTCTGACAGTAGTTGGCAACATTAGTCACCAACATTTAAAATACGTCCCCTGTCCAGTGGCCATTTGAATACGAAGGACAGTTTTATTTTTCCATTACGTATGAACGTTTATTCTTAAAGAAAAACTACGTTCGAAAACAACAGGGCTAATTGTGTAATCCCACCGAGATTGCATTTGCAAGAGATACAAAACAGAACTCAAATAATCTTGAATATTTTCACTTATTTATACTTAAACTTCCAGTTTAAAATGATTACACTTTTATATAGACATTGCTATACTTGAATAGTAAATACAAACTAGATACAAGTGTGTATTCATGCATACTTATCTGATGTCATACCCAACATCATGCGCGTATTGACTAAATCACTTCTTTATCTAGTATGTATTTATATTTCAAGGGTAGCACTGCCTAGATAAAATGGGTAAACAACTAAACTAGAAGATTCAACATTCAAGATTATTTGATTTCCAATTTTTATCTTTTTGTAAATGCAATCTCAGTGGATTTACACAAACGGGGACATGATTCTTAAGGAATTTTTAACCAAAATATATACTTATTTTGGGTACGAGTTTACGCCCTAGCGTTCGGTAAGTGCTGTGTGCAGGCTGAATAATCTCGCCCTGGCTACGAATCAGTAGTGTTATCATTTACTTGAGGACTTCGAATATTTGTGACTTTAAAGTGGTACGCTTAGGAGATTGAGATATGTTATATTACCGCTCATGACTCAATATAACCGAGAAAATGTTATAATTTCATCAGGAAGAGTAGCATTTACAGTATGCAGTCACTCCAACAAGTCTTACAACGCAAAGGTGATTCAAAAGGAACATCACAATCACATTCAGTAAAAACCACATCACACACATATAAGGGTTGACAACAGGGGTAGCGCCTTGGAACGGTCAGTGGCAAAAGGGACCACCGGAGAGTTTAAACCGGTTCATGGGGGCACCAAACCTCACTCATACCCTGTAATCATCCCTAAACAACAGGACACTGTTATTAAAAATAATCTCCGCCGAGTTAACCCCTTACATCTGAGAAAGCGTAGATACATGTAATACGAAAAAACACAGACATGTTCCTGTATATAATATATCAAGAAATTAGTTAAACTTAAGAAGCTAATCTCATATGTACTCGATAAAGTGTCTGAAGTCAGAGCATCAAGGGGAAAACCGTTAAGGGCACGACAAAACGGAGTGACGGACAAACATCAAACGGTTCCTTAAAGGATTTAGGAAGACGTTGTCATAGCGTCTGCTACTTCTCTCTCATGTCTGTGTTTGTTGCTTCCAAGGGATTCCCTTTTCAGTATTTAATGTACAATGACATTCCTAATGTTAATTCGTAATATGCCTACCAATTACCTCAGACCTATTTTGTTATCCGCCTCTTCATGTCCCGAAAGTATTTCAAGGTCGAATTAATTTTTTAACGTTCGATTTTTCTTTTGCCTTCAGAATGATTTGCTATGTGTTCATAAATCAGATCATAAAACGATATAGATGGTTAATCAAAGCGTAACTCATGTTTTCAGGTCTGAAAGATATTGCTTTGCCTGAGCGCGTATGCTGTCCGCATGGAGAGTTATATTTCTTAATACCAACGGGACAATGAGACAAAAGATTGTGCGTGGTTAAGAATATGTACTTTGCTTAAAATTCAATGGGGCGATACACTTACAATTTGTAAAAGAAAAATTAAACCAATAGTTGAACACACAATATATTCTAAAATACTTATTTAGTCACTGGAACGATAAACAAAACGTCTGAAAATTTAACGAAGAAATATTTACAAACTGTTACTAATCGCTGCAGAAGGTAATGCGTGGTTACCAAGAACTATATTTATTTAAATAATACCCAGTACAAGGACGTCTGTTAAAAGTACGCATATATAGACAAGAGTGGTCATTGTTTTGCATTTTAAAAGCGGAAGAGAGTCCCAAGTTGCTTGTGATGTCAACACCAAGATAGCGAGCACTCATTCTTGTCATAGATTTGGTTTTTAAGAATGAATACACTGCAACTTTGTTTGCATGCCTGTAAGTATAATTAGCGAGGTTTTGTTTAATTGATGATTGGGTTGTTACGGTTGGAAGCATTATATGGATTTGCCCCCGACCTGTTTGCTGCTGACCGTTAGCCCTATTGTCAACCCGAGTATGTTTGTGGTGTCACAATTGCCAATAACTTAATATTATCATTATATTTGTTGTTTGTTACGATGCCTGTTTGGTTGACTGGGTTCATTCCTGTTCGACGTTCATACCTGCTTGATTCATTTCCAGTTTATGTTCAAACAGGTAATTAACTCCAACGAGTGCATATTTATCTGACAAGTATTTTTGTATCGGTGACATTTTTTCCCCATTTAATATATTTATGATATATATAATGTAAATATTAACACAATTGATCCATGTTAAAAATATCTTTATAATTACCGGATGTTTACTTGTACCGGATTATATCCTGCAGACATGTTCAACAATGTGTAGGGGGATACTAATTACTCCCTGTCAATCCGGGAGCGTATTTCAACTACTCTTCGAATTTGCTGATAATAAATACTGAAATGGAAGCAACAAACACAACAAGGGAGAAATGTATCAGCCTCGGCTGTATTGCGTTCATGAGAGATACTATAAGGTGCTATACCGCTCAGGCGCCCTAACACCGGCTTAACTGTATTTTACTAAAGAAATATATAACTTAAGACTAACTGTATTTTATTCACCGATAAAATACAGGTACGTATTTATTATTTCGATTCTAACACAACAATAACCCCATTGGTTACGCTATTGTGGGGGCACTATATATTATTTCGGAGGTCAAGGTAATCAGGCTGCTATGTTTACAGGCTGTTCCATTGGGCGGCCCCGTATGCAAAGTTCTGCGCGGTACAATATGTTCAAATACACTACCAAGTGACGTCATGTAACGTGGCGCTTTATACGCGGGGAATTAATGGAACAGCTGTATTTTATCGTAGAATAACATACAGCTGTCTCCCTTATTTGTGTATATGAAAGACTATGGAGGTCGTGTTAGAATAATATTTTAAAGCCACATATTGATATGTATGATCCCAAACGACGAGTACGTTATAGCACTACTTATTTATAGTCGTGGCGACTTTTATCAGCCGCCACACAGACTAACAAATCGTTAGTCTGTAACCCATCGTTAAAAACACACCGGAAAGGGGATCCCTTGCAAGCAACAAACACAAACAAGAGAGAAAAGTAGCAAACTCGGTTGTATTGAGTCAGTCTGTTGATCCTACTGAACATTTTAACATTACTTTGATTCAAAATTAAGAAAGCAGCCATTGAAAACATTTAGACACATGTAAACGTACCTGTACTTGGTCTTGCTAGATGAACACATGCAGCATATTTGTTTGAGATTCTAGAAAAACACCTCTCACGCATTTCATCTACAAGCGGCCGATACCAGATTACAGTCGCAGAAATATTAATTAAAAAAAGATCAGATGTCAGCCATGAACTGTAGTTCAACAAAATCAGTAAGGAGCAAACGTCATCCAGGAAGCGTAGCTTACACAGATAGTGGACATCCAACAAAAAAGTAGCAAAAAGCAGACGTCATCTAGGAAGTGTAGCTTACACAGATAGTGGACATCCAACAAAAAAGAAGCAAAAAGCAGACGTCAGCCACGAATTGTAGTTGACACAGATAGCGGACACCCATAACAAAAAGGCAAGAAGCAGACGTCATCCAGGAAGTGTAGTTTACACAGATAGTGGACATGCAACAAAAAAGTAAGAAGCAGATGTCAACCATGAAATATGGCTTACACAGATAGCGGACACACAAAAACACAACCGAGAAGCAGACGTCAACCAGGAAGTGTAGCTTACACATATAGCGGACATCCAACATCAAGCCAGAAGCAGGCGTCAACCAGGAAGTGTGGCTTACACAGATAGCGAACATCCAACAAAAAGCCAGAAGCAGGCGTCAACCAGGAAGTGTGGCTTACACAGATAGCGGGCATTCAACAAAAAGCCAGAAGCAGACGTCAGCCAGGAAGTGTGGCTTACACAGATAGCGGCTATCCAACAAACAAGAGGTCAATGTCCTTGAAGCTCTACTGATAGGTTCTGATAGCTAGATCAGCATTCCTGTGAAGTTTCATGAAAATCTGTCAAGTAGTTTCATAGTAGTCGTTACAAGATTTTATATAGATAGATAATTTTATTTCAAAATTCCAATAGGCTATAAACCCATGCGGATACAAATACAGAGTAATACATGGTAACAGTGCAGTTGGTACATATAAGACAATAGTATGAGATCACAATGAAATACTTTGCATATACATGTACACATTTCCTGTGTGTTGACGAGAAGGTGTTTATAAATTTGCATGAATATTTGTATATTAACACAAGTTAACATAAGAATATTTATACATACACATATTTATATTAATATAAGTTAACAATTAATATATAACTCTATATAAACAAAGATGGCCGCTGGCAACCATGTTTAACGTCGAATCAAAATATTTTTAAAGCTCTGTTGAACTTTGATCAGTCGAGCTAAAAAGTAAGAATCCGACGTCAATCAGGAATATAGCGGGCATCCAACAAAAAACAAGACGCAGACGTCACCCAGGAAGTGTAGCTTACACAGATAGCGGGCATCCAGCAAAAAACCAGAAGCCGACGTCAACCAGGAAGTGTAACTTACACAGATAGCGGACATAAAAAAAGCCAGAAGCCGACGTCACCCAGGAAGTGTAGCTTACACAGATAGCGGACATCCAAAAAAAACAACAGAAGCCGACGTCACCCAGGAAGTGTAGCTTACACAGATAGCGGACATCCAAAAAACCCAGAAGCAGACGTCAACCAGGAAGTGTGACTTACACAGATAGCGGACATCCAGCAAAAAAAGTGAAAAGCAGATGTCAACCAGGAAGTGTGGCTTACACAGAGAGCGGGCATCCAACAACAAAAAGCGAAAAGCAGATGACAACCAGGAAGTGTGGCTTACACAGATAGCGGTCGTCCAACAAAAAAAAAGTGAAAAGCAGATGTCAACCAGGAAGTGTAGAGCGGGCATCCAACAACAAAAAGCGAAAAGCAGATGACAACCAGGAAGTGTGGCTTACACAGATAGCGGTCGTCCAACACACGCATTTAAAACAGAGAAAATATGAGACATCGTAAACATACACCATTTGACAAAATGGGTACCACTCATGGAACGGTCAAAGATAAAAGGGACACTAAATTAGTTCAGCAATATATTTAGCAAACACTCTCACAGCAACAGGTTGCTTATAGAAACTAATCAGCCAAATAACGGGAAAAATACACTATAAAACCATATATCAAAGCTCTATCAATGTGCTCAGGTCAATAGTGTATATGTGCCGATTAAAAGTATACGTTTATTCAAGGGTTCTTAAAATACCTGTGATTGAATATGCGTATAATAAATTATGAGTTGGTAACTCTCAATTCGACGCTCCAGCTTCGGGATTGTTCACTGATCATCTAATGTGTACTTGTATCCGTGTCAAATGTTACTTTGCATTAGGCACTGTATAGGATCGAAACGCATCCGTCCCATGTCCTAATGTAAATCTAATAACTAACAAAACCGAATTTAAATATTTATTTGAGAACACAGTATACTGACACCGGACCGACCAGTCATAGCACTATCTTGAATATGCTGAATGCCAAAAACAAGGAAGCTACAAGGACCTGTTTGTGAAGACTTTGGTGGGACACTGCCGAGGATCTAACCCATCGCATGTGTATGTCAGGTGGACGCCCTATCACTACCCTGCCGAGGATCTAACCCATAACATGTGTATGTCAGGTGGACGCTCTATCAGTATCCTGACGAGGATCTAACCAATAACATGTGTATGTCAGGTGGACTCTTTATCACTACCCTGCCGAGGATCTAACAAATAACAGGTGTATGTCAGGTGGAGGTTATATTACTAACCTGCCGAGGATCTAACCCATAACATGTGTATGTCAGGTGGACGCTCTATCACTACCCTGCCGAGGATCTAACCCATAACATGTGTATGTCAGGTGGACGCTTTATCACTACCCCGCCGAGGATCTAACCCATAATATGTGTATGTCAGGTGGACGCCCTATCACTACCCTGCCGAGGATCTAACCCATAACATGTGTATGTCAGGTGGACGCTCTATCAGTATCCTGACGAGGATCTAACCCATAACATGTGTATGTCAGGTGGACGCTCTATCACTACCCTGCCGAGGATCTAACCCATAACATGTGTATGTCAGGTGGACGCTTTATCACTACCCCGCCGAGGATCTAACCCATAATATGTGTATGTCAGGTGGACGCTCTATCATTACCTGCCGAGGATCTAACCCATAACATGTGTATGTCAGGTGGACGCTCTATCAGTAACCTGCCGAGGATCTAACCCGTAACATGTGTATGTCAGATGGACGCTCTATCATTACCTGCCGAGGATCTAACCCATAACATGTGTATGCCAGGTGGACGCTCTATCAGTAACCTGCCGAGGATCTAACCCATAACATGTGTATGTCAGGTGGACTCTTTATCACTACACTGCCGAGGATCTAACTCATAACATATGTGTTTGTCAGGTGATCATTCTATCACTACCCTGCTAAGCATCCAACCCATAAGATTTGTATGTCAGGTGGACGCTCTATCGCTAACCTGCCGACGATCTAACCCATAAGATGTGTATGTCTGGTGGACGCTCTATCACCACCCTGCCAAGGATCTAACCCATAACATGTGTTTGTCAGGTGATCGCTCTATCACTACCCTGCTGAGCATCCAACCCATAACATGTGTATGTCAGGTGGTCGCTCTATCACTACTCTGCCGAGCATCTACCCGTAACATGTATATGTCAGGTGAACGCTCTATCTCTACCCTGCAGAGCATTTACCGGTAACATGTGTATGTCAGGTGGACGCTCTATCACTACCCTGAAGAGCATCTATCCGTAACATGTGTATGTTAGGTGGACGCTCTATCACTACCCTGCAGAGCATCTACCCGCAACATGTGCATGTCAGGTGGTTGTTCTATCACAACCCTGCCGAGGATCTCACACATAACATGTGTATGTCAGGTGGACGCTCTATCACTTCCCGGCTGAGCATCCAACCAATAACATGTGCATGTCAGGTGGATGCTCTATCACTACTCTGCCGAGGATCTACCCGTAACATGTGTATGTCATGTGGACTCTCTATAACTACCCTGCAGAGCATCTATCCGTTAACATGTGTATGACAGGTGGAAGCTCTATCACTACCCTGCAGAGCATCTACCCGTAACATGTGTATGTCAGGTGGATGTTCTTTGACTACACTGTCGAGGATCTAACCCATAACATGTGTATGTCAGGTGGACGCTCTATCACTACGATGCCGAGCATCTATCCGTAACATGTGTTTGTCATGTGATCGCTCTATCACTGCCCGGCTGAGCATCCAAACCATAACATGTGTATGTCAGGTTGACGCTCTATCACTACCCTGCAGAGCATCTAACCCATAACATGTGTATGTCAAGTGGACGCTCTATCAATACCCTGCAGAGGGGATCTAACCCGTAACATGTGCATATCAGATAGACCCTCTATCATTACCCTGCAGAGCATCTAACCCATAACATGTGTATGTCAGGTGGACGCTTTATAACTACCTTGCCGAGGATCTAAACCATAACTTGTGTATGTCAGAAGGACGCTCTATCACTACCCTGCCGAGGATCTAACCCATAACATGTGTATGGCAGGTGGACGCTCTATCACTACCCTGCGGAGGATCTAACCCATAACCTGTGTATGTCAGGTGTACGCCCTATCACTACCCTGCAGAGGATCTAACCCATAACATGTGTATGTCAGGTGGAAGTTCTATCACAACCTTACCGAGGAGCTAACCCATAACATGTGTATATCAGGTGGCAGTTCTATGACTACTCTTTCGAGCATCTAACCCATAACATGTGTATGTCAGGTGGACGCTCTATCACTACCTGCTGCGGATTTAAACCGTAACATGTGTATGTCTGGTGGACACTCTATCACAACCATTCCGAGGAACTAACCCATAACATGTGTATGTCAGGTGGACGGTCTATCACTACCCTGCAGAGGATCTAACCCATAACATTTTTATGTCAGGTGGACGATCTATCACTACCATGCCGAGCATCCAACCCATAACATGTGTATGTCAGGTGGACGCTCTATCACTACCTTGCCGAGGATTTAACCCTTAACTTCTGTATGTCAGGTGGACACACTATCACTACCCTGCCAAGCATCCAAGCCATAACATGTGTATGTCAGGTGGACGCTCTATCTCTACCCTGCAGAGGATATACCCGTAACTTGTGTATGTCAAGTGGAAGCTCTATCACTAACCTGCAGAGAATCTACCGGTAACATGTGTATGTCAGGTGGTCTCTCTTTCACTACCCTGCAGATCATCTACCCGTAACATGTGTATGTCAGGTGGACGCTCTATCACTACCCTGCCGGGGATCTAACCCATAACATGTGTATGTCAAGTGGACGCTTAATCACTACCCTGCAGAGGGGATCTAACCCGTAACATGTGCATGCCAGATAGACCCTCTATCATTACCCTGCAGAGTATCTAACCCATAACATGTGTATGTCAGGTGGACGCGCTATCACTACCTTGCCGAGGATCTAAACCATAACTTGTGTATATCAGGTGGCAGTTCTATGACTACTCTTTCGAGCATCTAACCCATAACATGTGTATGTCAGGTGGACGCTCTATCACTACCTGCTGCGGATTTAAACCGTAACATGTGTATGTCTGGTGGCCACTCTATCACAATCATTCCGAGGATCTAACCCATAACATGTGTATGTCAGGTGGACGCTCTATAACTACCCTGCAGAGGATCTAACCCACAACATTTTATGTCAGGTGGACGCTCTATCACTACCCTTCCGAGGATATAACCCATAACATGTGTATGTCAGGTGGACGCTCTATCACTACCTTGCCGAGGATCTAACCCTTAACATGTGTATGTCAGGTGGACACTCTATCACTACCCTGCCGAGCATCCAAGCCGTAACTTGTGTATGTCAGGTGGACGCTCTATCTCCACCCTGCAGAGGATCTACCCGTAACATGTGTTTGTCAAGTGGACGCCCTATCACTACCCTGCAGAGCATCTACCCGTAACATGTGTATGTCAGGTGGTCGCTCTTTCACTACCCTGCAGATCATCTACCCGTAACATGTGTATGTCAGGTGGACGCTCTATCACTACCCTGCAGAGCATCTACCTGTAACATGTGTATGTCAGGTGGTTGTTCCAACACAATTCTGGCGAGGATCTAACCAAACACATGTGTATGTCATGTGGACGCCCTATCACTACCCTGCCGAGGATCTCACCCATACCATGAGTATGTCAGGTAAACGCTTTTCACTACTTTCCCGGGGATTTAACCCATAACATGTGTACGTCAGGTGGACGCTCTATCACTACCCTGCCGAGCATCTAACCCATAGCCTGTGCATATAAGATAGACGCTCTATCACTACCCTGCCGAGGATCTAACCCATAACATGTGTATGTCAGGTGGACGCTCTATCAGTACCTTGTCGAGGATCTAACATATAACATGAGTATGTCAGCTAGACGCTCTATCACTACCCTGCAGAGGGGATCTAACCAATAACATGTGCATATCAGACATGTCAGATGGACGCTCTATCACTACCCTGCCGAGCATCTTACCATAACATGTGTATGTCAAATGGACGCTTTATCACCCTGCCGAGTATCTAACCCATAACATGTGTATGTCAGGTGGACGTTCTTTCACTACCGAGGATCTAACACATAACATGTGTATGTCAGGTGGACGCTCTATCACTACCCTGCCGAGCATCAAACCCATAACATGTGTATGTCAGGTGGATGCTCTATCACTACCCTGCCGGGGATCTAACCCATAACATATGTATGTCAGGAGGACGCTCTATCACTACCCTGCCGAAGATCTAACCCATAACATGTGTATGTCAGGTGGACGCTCTATCACTACCTTGCCGAGGATCTAACCTATAACATGAGAATGTCAGCTGGACGCTCTATCACTACCCTGCCGAGCATCTAACCATAAAATGTGTATGTCAAGTGGACGCTTTATCACTACCTGCCAAGGATCTAACCCATAACATGTGTAAGTCAGGAGGACGCTCTATCACTACCCTGCCGGGGATCTAATCCATAACATATGTATGTCAGGTGGATGCTCTATCACTACCGAGGATCTAACCCATAACAAGATGTATGTCAGGTGGACGCTCTATCACTACCCTGCCGGGGATCAAACCCATAACATGGTCATGTCAGGTGGACGCTCTATCACTACCCTGCCGGGGATCTAACCCATAACATGTGTATGTCAGGTGGACGGTCTTTCACTACCGAGGATCTAACCCATAACATGTGTATGTCAGGTGGACGCTCTATCACTACCCTGCCGAGCATCTAACCCATAACAGGTGTATGTCAGGTGGACGCTCTATCACTACCCTGCCGGGGATCTAACACATAACATGTGTATGTCAGGAGGACGCTCTATCACTACCCTGCCGAGGATCTAACCCATAACATGTGTATGTCAAGTGGACGCTCTATCACTACCAAGGATCTAAACCATAACATGTGTATGTCTGGTGGACGCTCTATCACTACACTGCCAAGGATCTAACCCATAACATGTGTATGTCAGGTGAACGCTCTTTCACTACCGAGGATCTAACCCATAACATGTGTATGTCAGGTGGAGGCTCTATCACTATCCTGGCGGGGATCTAACCTATAACATGTGTATGTCAGGTTGATGCTGTATCACTACCCTGCCGAGGATCTAACCCATAACATGTGTATGCTACCCTGCCGAGGATCTTACCCATAACATGTGTATGTCAGGTGGACGCTCTATCACTACCCTTCAGAGGATCTAACCCATAACATGTGTATGTCAGGTGGACGATCTATCACTACCTTGCCGAGGATCTAACCCATAACATGTGCATGTCCGGAGGACGCTCTAATACTACCGAGCATCCAAACCATAACATGTGTATGTCAGGTGGACGCTGTATCACTACCTTGCCGAGGATCTAACCCATAACATGAGTATGTCAGCTGGTCGCTCTATCACTATCCTGCAGTTGAGATATAACCCATAACATGTGCATATCAGATGGACGTTCTATCACTACCCTGCCGAGCATCTAACCATAACATGTGTATGTCAAGTGGACGCTCTATCACTACCTGCCGAGGATCTAACCCATAACATGTGTATGTCAAGAGGACGCTCCATCACTACCCTGCCGGGGATCTAACCCATAACATATGTATGTCAGATGGACTCTCTATCACTACCCTGCCGGGGATCTAACCCATAACATGTGTATTTCAGATGGATGCTCTATCACTACCGAGGATCTAACCCATAACATGTGTATGTTAGGTGGACGCTCTATCACTACCATGCCGGGGATCTAACCCATAACATGTGCATGTCAGGTGGACGCTCTATCATCACCCTGCCGGGGATCTAACCCATAACATGTGTATGTCAGGTGGACGCTCTTTCACTACGAGGATCAAACCCATAACATGTGTATGTCAGGTGGACGCTCTATCACTACCCTGCCGAGCATCTAACACATAACATGTGTATGTCAGGTGGACGCTCTATCACTAGCCTGCCGGAAATCTAACCCATAACATGTGTATGTCAGGAGGACGATCTATCACTACCCTTCCGAGGATCTAACCATAACATGTGTATGTCAGATGGACGCTCTATCACTGCCCTGCCGGGGATCTAACCCATAACATGACATTGTGTATGTCAGGAGGACGGTCTATCACCACCCTGCCTGGGATCTAACCCATAACATGGCTTTGTCAGGTGGACGCTCTATTACTACCGAGGATCTAACCCATAACATGTGTATGTCAGGTGAACGCTCTATCACTACCCTGCCGGGGATATAACCCATAACATGTGTATGTCAGTTGGACACTCTATTACTACCCTGCCGAGCATCTAATCAATAACATGTGTATGTCAGTTGGACGCTCTAACACTAGCCTGCCGGGGATCTAACCCATAACATGTGTATGTTATGAGGACGCTCTATCACTACCCTGCCGAGGATCTAACCCATAACTTGTGTATGTCAAGTGGACGCTCTATCACTACCTAGGATCTAACCCATAACATGTGTATGTCAGGTGGACGCTCTATCACTACCCTGCCGAGGATCTAACTCATAACATGTGTATGTCAGGTGGACGCTCTTTCACTACCGAGGATCTAACCCATAACATGTGTATGTCAGGTGGACGCTCTATCACTACCCTGCCGAGCATCTAACACATAACATGTGTATGTCAGGTGGACGCTCTATCACTACCCTGCCGGGAATCTAACCCATAACATGTGTAAGTCAGGAGGACGCTCTATCACTACCCTTCCGAGGATCTAACCATAACATGTGTATGTCAGATGGACGCTCTATCACTGCCCTGCCGGGGATCTAACCCATAACATGACATTGTGTATGTCAGGAGGACGGTCTATCACTACCCTGCCTGGGATCTAACCCATAACATGGCTTTGTCAGGTGGACGCTCTATTACTACCGAGGATCTAACCCATAACATGTGTATGTCAGGTGAATGCTCTATCACTACCCTGCTGGGGATATAACCCATAACATGTGTATGTCAGTTGGACACTCTATCACTACCCTGCCGAGCATCTTATCAATAACATGTGTATGTCAGTTGGACGCTCTAACACTAGCCTGCCGGGGATCTAACCCATAACATGTGTATGTTATGAGGACGCTCTATCACTACCCTGCCGAGGATTTAACCCATAACTTGTGTATGTCAAGTGGACGCTCTATCACTACCTAGGATCTAACCCATAACATGTGTATGTCAGGTGGACGCACTATCACTTCCCTGCCGAGGATCTAACTCATAACATGTGTATGTCAGGTGGACGCTCTTTCACTACCGAGGATCTAACCCATAACATGTGTATGTCAGGAGGACGCTCTATCACTACCATGCCGGGGTACTAACCCGTAACATGTGTATGTCAGGTGGACGCTCTATCACTATCCTGGCGGGGATCTAACCTATAACATGTGTATGTCAGGTGGATGCTCTATCACTACCCTGCCGAGGATCTAACCCATAACATGTGTATGTCAGGTGGACGCTCTATCACTACCCTTCCGAGAATCTAACCCATAACATGTGTATGTCAGGTGGACGATCTATCACTACCTTGCCGAGGATCTAACCCATAACATGTGCATGTCTGGAGGACGCTCTAATACTGCCGAGCATCCAACCCATAACATGTGTATGCCAGGTGGACGCTTTATCACTACCTTGCCGAGGATCTAACCCATAACATGAGTATGTCAGCTGGACGCTCTATCACTACCCTGCAGAGGGGATCTAACCCATAACATGTGCATATCAGATGGACGCTCTATCACTACCCTGCAGAGCATCTAACCATAACATGTGTATGTCAAGTGGACGCTCTATCACTACCTGCCGAGGATTTAACCCATAACATATGTATGTCAGGAGGACGCTCTATCACTACCCTGCCGGAGATCTAACCTGTAACATGTGTATGTCAGGTGGATGCTCTATCACTACCGAGGATCTAACCCATAACATGTGTATGTCAGGTGGACGCTCTATCACTACCCTGCCGGGGATCTAATCCATAACATGGGCGTGTCAGGTGGACGCTCTATCATTACCCTGCCGGGGATCTAACCCATAACATGTATATGTCAGATGGACGCTCTTTCACTACCGAGGATCTAACCCATAACATGTGTATGTCAGGTGGACGCTCTATCACTAACCTGCCGAGCATCTAACCCATAACATGTGTATGTCAGATGGACGCTCTATCACTACCCTGCCGGGGATCTAAGCCATAACATGTGTATGTCAGGAGGACGCTCTATCATTACCCTTCCGCGGATCTAACCCATAACATGTGTATGTCAGGTGGACGCTCTATCACTACCCTGCCGGGGATCTAACCCATAACATGTGTATGTCAGGAGGACGGTCTATCACTACCCTATCTGGGATCTAACCCATAACATGTGTATGTCAGGTAGACGCTCTTTCACTACTGAGGATCTAACCCATAACATGTGTATGTCAGGAGGACGCTCTATCGCTACCATGCCGGGGATCTAACCCATAACATGTGTATGTCAGGTGGAAGCTCTATCACTATCCTGGCGGGGATCTAACCCATAACATGTGTATGTCAGGTGGACGCTATCACTACCCTGCCGAGGATCTAACCCATAGCATATGTATGTCAGTTGGACGCTCTATCACTACCCTGCCGAGGATCTAACCCCTACCATGTGTATGTCAGGTGAAAACCGATAGATCTTTTACATTTGGGATAACTTCAAACTATCCGTTTTCACTGAGTATTGTCAGCAGAGAGCTTAAGCGTACATAAGCGTGTCTCTAATTGCTTGTTGTCTACATATATATCAATGGTAAGCATACAAGAGCCGGTCTTCTACGATTGACTATTACCTTTTTAAAAAAAAGGTCATAAACATGTTTATTCCAAGATTTACATATGCAAACAGCAATGTATATGGTTTAATTTTAATGGTGAATACTTCCAAGTTCAGACTATTGTCTAGGGAGTCTTGTATAATGTCGTGTCCTATTTAGCATATTGACTGAAACTTCAACAGTATTGATTTACATATGTAGATCGCATTAATGTCAACATAGAAGATAAGAGAAGCACATTATTCAAAAAACGTTAATGCATTACGCCGTCTAATTGTGTTTTCAACTGGTGCAAATGGAAACAATATGCATTAATTCCATTTAAATCATATAATGTTACGTTATATAACATTGTTTCAAAGTGAAAACACTCCCTGCGGGTTTGAAATTTGAATTGTTACGAGGCAAAAAAAGGTTCCTAATCGCTTTGCATCTCTATTGGCATTACATATCTCTTGGTTAAACTCACTTAATCAATACAATTTTCATAAAAGCCAATAAAATTCCTTTTTACAAATTGACTAATTATTTTATATAACGCAGAAACCAAATGGTTTTCATTCGTTAATTATAACAATGGATGTTGACGCCTTTTTTCATAACTCATGGATATCTATGCGATATATTCATGCACTACACAATATGTTAAAGGGGAGACCATCACGCTTTTCATGGGGATCTAGGGGTCCGACTTGTAACTGACAAATAAGGATATTTTCTATTCTAGACAGCCATATGAATATGTCTAAAAATTACCCCTAACTTACACAGAAACTAATGTTGCATAGTAACAATTGCTATCATAGATTACGAACCAGGGTTAAATTTAAACATTTACGCCCAATTCCATTCAAAACCATTCAAAATAAATGTTGAATTAAAATTGTAAACCTGAACTGTTACAACTAGCTGGTAACAATTTGATTTGACTTTGATTGGTACGATTATTTTAGAGAATTTGAGCAGTTTTATAATGTTATATTCTTATAGAGAAAGCCTGATTCTTAGAAGGTATTAAACCCCCTATTTCCTTGTTGATGTTTAATAGCAGACATGACATCTTTTAACCCGTATATGTGACATGAGTAGGCCATCAAAATGACTAACTAAGCCTTTTTATTTCAATTTACTTTAGTTTTAGTAAGATTTGTCAGTAATTTGTAAATAACATGCCTAGTTTATAACTGAGATTAAAACATTTAAGGTTTCAATAAGTACTTAAGTTCGTAATGGAACTAGTCAATGACAAATCCGCTGTCAGAACCATTAGCAACATGAACGTGATTGGCAAATTATGGAAAACAGTTGCGTGGTGTCTGTTTGTCGTCTGTCTGCATCATAATTTTGTCATCGCCATAACTGTAATGCACCGTTCTATCCGGGGATATTTATTGAAGATATTGTTAATACAATTTTAGACAGACAATAAAACTACACTTTTCAGAAATATATTTGCAGATAAACCCTATTGAACGTAGTGGATGTGAAAGTATGCATCTGATGAGTACTACCGGATGCATTTCTTACCGGATGCATTTCTTAAATAGATTACCCAAAGTAAGTACTCAATGATTAGGCTGAAGCCAAAGCAACAAGAGAATAAGCCGTCAATCCAATGGACCTCGGTCAGCCATGCTTTAACCACGGTCAGCCATTGTAAACCATGGTCTGTATACCTTGTGCCATTTTTGTTAAATGGAACTACCATGGTCAACCATGGTGTCAATGTAACCATGGTTTACCTTGACACATGGTTGACCAAGGTAACAAACCATGGTCGACCAAGTTCAAACCATGGTTGAAAAAGGTCAAACCATGGTTGACCAAGGTTAATCCATGGTTAAGAAAGGTCACCATGGTTATAAACCATGGTCGACCAGGGTTATAAACCATGGTCGAACAGGGTATAATAACTAAGCAAAAACCCAAGGTTTTCTTATCTAATACAACACATCTAATACAACACGATAAAGAGCACTGATATTGCACCATCTACTTCTGGCAGTACTTTTGCACAGAAGCAATTTTAGTGGTCAATTCCATTTTTTTAAGTATTGCCCCAGTGAAAATGTACACAGAAATTTCAGCGAAATGACAGTGAAATTTACTGAAAGAATTGGGAAAAATAACAGTGAAATCTCGGTGAAATGTCACTGGAAATTTACTGAAATTGTATTGAAATTTCACTGAAAGAATTGGGCAAAATAGAAGTGAGTTTCAGCGAAATCTTGTTGAATTACAGCAGAATTGGCCAATTTTAATATCAGTCAAATCTCAGTGAAATTTCACCAACAATACAACAGTTCAAGAACAATTCACAAATGTATAACATTCAGTCTACATCACTTAGAAGACCTGAACACACTTGGTGAAATGTTGCATATGTTACTGAAATAAAATAATATCTGCAGTGCTGAATACCATTTTTCTATCAACAACAAAAAAAACAAGTTCAAATCCGCGAAAACATATGACAATAGAGGTTTGGTTTTAAATTACAGTTTCCACTGTCTACATTTAGAAATTTCTGCTTTCAAATACAACTATTATATGTACAAGATGTTTTGATACAATAAGTAATGTAAGTATAGTCACAAAACACTTACTTTTAATCATTAAATGGTGCAAGCAAAATCTACAGTTGGTCATATACCACTATTGCATTTCCCATAGGCCTCCATTATAGCCTTTTGGCCTACAACCCCTATTCCTATTTCGGAACGGATGATAAAACCTAACTTTATTTAAAAGAACTGTCTTAGAGACACTCAAAAATGACCAGCAAATTGGGAGTATTGTATTGCTTTCAGCCTCTAATATTGCACTGAAGGTGGGCACCCCCAGAAAGGCAGTGAAGACATTTTACTTTTTGCAAATATACTCTCAGTACAATTGTACCCATAAAAATGCAAATTTCAGTCAAAATATCCTAAATGAACATGTTTTATGTTGGAAATATATTTTTTGGATGTTTTATGGGGATTTGTTATGATTTGGATAATTTAATCCAATCAGAATCTACCTTTCAATCTGTCTATATGCCCTAATAGACCTATACTTTTTTCAACCAATCAGAAGCCCCAAATCAATAGTGGTATGGGACCATTTAGGGTCTAATTACACTAAATCAACAGGATGTGCTCGCCTGGTGCAGTCGAAAGTAGTTCTGTATTAAAGAGTGCTAATCTTTTTTTCTTTAATTTTTTTTTTTAGTGCAGTTTCATGTTATTTTTTGGCTGTAACTGTATTCTGGACATGTTGTTGATATTTGAAAATGCAGCTCATCATGTTTTTGACAGTTTTTGATATAAATTTGAGAAGTGAAAGTAGACAGGGTATGAAATTGCAAGGGGTAAAAATAGTGTTAACCTTTGAGGTCTAATTACACTAAATCAACAGGATGTGCTTGCCTGGTACAGTCGAAAGTAGTTGTCTATTAAAGAGTTCTAATCTTTTTTTTCTTCAATTTTTTTTTTAGAGCAATTTCCTGTTATTTTTTGGCTGTAACTGTATTCTGGACATATTATTGATATTTGGAAATGCATGTCATCATGCTTTTGACAGTTTTAGATACAAATGTCAATAGTGAAAGTAGGGTAGGTATGAATTTGTGATTTGCTTTTTCAATGTTGACATTTGAGCGGTGTTTGTAAACAAGAGAAGAACTCTTTTTTAGAAGATATTAAGCACCCACTTTGCTGGTTGATTTTCATGAGCAGACACACTTGTCTTCATGCCAAAGTAAGTTTCCCAGCATTCTCACGAGGTTTGAGTTGTCTACAGGTCAGTAAATATGAGATTTTAGTATGGGAGTGTATGGGAGAAACATTTACGCTATAATAACCTATAAGTGAAATGTCAAAGTTTGACGTCACTTCCGTTTGTCTTGTATTTTTGTCGTCTGCTAAAAAAGTAAACACTATCTCATCATGGAAGACTTTATAGAGACAACAAAGCAGAGAATTGATGAAAATTTGATTTTAATTGGTCATAAAGGTTGCCATAAGTGGACTGGGACCACGTCAGGGAGTATCAGGCTAAAATATGGTCAAATAAGAATTAAATTCCCTGGAGATGTCCATTCCAAGTACTATTATGTACACAGAGCCCAGTATATTTTGCACCATAATCTTGTCCCCATCCCCCATGGGGTTCATGTATCTCATTTATGTCAATTTTCTCTTTGTTGCACCCCAGACCACCTTCATTTAGAGCCCCAGTGTGTTAATAACTCCAGACAAAATTGTTCCTCCCACTGTAATGGACATTCTTTTGGTGGAGTTTTATATCCTAACATTTTTTTTAGATCTGTTTTCATTATAATGCAAAAAGCACATACAACTTGAGTGAAAAACAAACTTTTCGCATACTATTTACAGTATTTACAGTATGTACGCAAAAGTGCTGTAAAAGGCGACAATGCCCGCATGTACCATGAAATCACAACTGTATTATAGTTGTGGATACAGCACAACCCATTATGTGTACCAAAAACCTCAGAATAGGTTAAATTGTCATGTAACCTGAATATTGATGATTACTGAGGTGTGGCATATTTGAAAAATCAGGTTTTGGGTCTGTCATGCCTTTTGAATAGTGAATACTTGCATGAAGCTTGTATTTACGTCGTCGAGTGTTTCTCCGCGAGACCCGGGCTGACTTAATATATGCTCTACTTTTCATTAATCGGTGCGTATGCTCTACTTTTTGTATGTATTTTATTACAGAGGAGCCCTGAGTGAGACTGGCACCTAATACTTCACTTTTGAGGAGAGTGGAATCACCATATCCTAGGTTTAACTTCAGAACTTGACGTGTACGCGACCTCTACAATTACGTGAAAAGGTGACTGCCTTCGGATTGACGGCTTGATACGACCGATTTGCGGCTTCACACTTCTGAGTAGAGGTAAGAAGTTGTGTTTTTATCAGGCTATCTTTTCCGAGCAGAACCATCATGCACTTTTTGAGTTTCAACTCATCAGTGTCTGTCATTCTAAGTCTAACATTAGGAGGTAAGTACAGATTTGCATTTGTATTGTTCCCAGAACAGACAAGACTGTATTGTGAGCAAGATGAACCACAGTACCCTTTAAAGCACATAACAATACTATTAATGATGTCAGGCATTACAGAGCTAATCTTTGAAACGTTGTGATTGTATTTCCTGTATGCTGCCTTTAGTTCGGAAATACAGCGAGCACGCACCGACAGGGCAAGTCTGTTCTTAAGATTACTTTTTTTCGGACCCGACAGCATTGTTTTACTGAAATTGGTTTTGTTTATCTCCCTTTTCATACTGTTAGCTAAATGCCTAAGGTCTTTAAGATGTACTGGTTTGCAATCTTGTCCTTTATCAACCCCCATATGTCCCTTAGAGTCTCCATCCCCAGTATAATGCCCAATTATCAAGTCTTCCCTTATGTCATTAGCGACAAGATGATTCCATAATTCTTCATTTCCTATTTGTTCGCCTTCTGCGACATTTGCCGTGCAGACACCTGGGTGATACGGACAGACAACATTTTCCCCTTTATTTTTTAAACGCGCAGATACATTGCACAGCTTTTGGCCTATGTTTACTCCAACTATTTGTTTTTGCCTTGTATTGTTTTCACACATAGTGGTTGTGACAATGGTACCTGCTTGAAATGGAGTGTTGTCAGAGTTAAAGATTGGATTATTATAGCATGAATCACCCTCTAGCCCCACCATTTTTGGATCTTTCTGACCACATATGTCATTTTCCTTAACAAGATTTTGCCTTATTTCTTTCATTGAGTCCTTATTTAATTGTTCTATAGCCTTGCTGGCTGTAATTGATGTTCTATGCATTGAACTCTGGCAGGGTGGAATAATGTTTGTATTTGCAAGGATGCGACAGGCGCCAGTGTTACAGACTGTTGTACTCATGAGTCCTAATTGGAGCCCAATATTTGCCTTAGCTGACCTCCTGCCCTTTTTTTAGTGGTTACTTCTTCAAATAACTTGTAGTATTGACTTACATATTTACATTTTGTACATGTTAGCCGTTCCACCCAACAAATACCCCATTTCCGCGATTTCTCGACATCAAAGACAAGGTCACCAGTACAGTCAAGATTAAAAGCAACATGTACCTTCAACTCTGTATTAAACATTCTTTGCACCTCATATGGCTGATAAACTTTGTTAACAAGCAAATCTGGGTGAACATTGTTTGCACTGGGTGTTGCAATTTTTGACAAGAGTGATGTTTTTCGACCAAGCGGTCGTAATGCTTTTGATGCTGTTTCAGACCCATCTACATCTTGGAACACTAATGACCCATCTACATCTTGGAACACTAATGACCCATCTACATCTTGGAACACTAATGACCCATCTACATCTTGGAACACTAATGACCCATTTACATTTTCATGAACTCTTGAATGAAATGTTTCAACATTTAACCTGGCATACGTTGACTTAGTATTGTTATTTGCAGGTGAAAACTCAATCTTCTTACCTTTATTTACATTCGGAATGCCTTTTTGGAAACCAGATATTTTTGAAAGCCTTTGACGCCTTGTAAGACCCGTATTGGACTGTATAGACACCATGAACTTACATATTTTGTAGATGGGCTGTGAATGTCTATCTGTATTATTGTACTAAATGTATTTTATACTCATAAAGTCAATTACACCAATCATGTGTGCAATGGACCATTGAACATATCTGAAGTTTATGTGATCTCTCCCCTGGTCATTAACACCTTTTCAGACAATGAGACCAATCATTGGCAACTTGTTTTGATGGAATTAAAACATCACAGAGGTGTCAAACTTGGGGATTAAAATGTTGCTTTAAAGTCATAGCAATGTTATATTGAATAATTTCCTTCAAAATTAGTAAAGAATAAAAAAAAAAGAAGAGTTTTTTTGGAAAAAAATAGATATTTTTCCATTTTTTCTCCATTTTTTGTTGAAATATTTATACAAAAAACAAGAAAAACAAGAAGAAAATGTAATTTAGCACCATTTTATAGTAATATGGACACTTACGCATGCATTACATGCTAAATTTAAATAAAAAAAGACGCGTTTGTTGTTTAATGTCTCATATCTTGATAGACTTCAATATGCTTCGGACAGCAATTTTTCAGAAATATGGCCGTCAAAATGATGGGTTGCTAAAAACAGGCATAAAATAAAAAAAAAATCATAATTATAAGCTGATCTTTGTTTTTTTTCTTGGAATTAAGTCATACTATAGGATATTGGAAGATTTTTCACTTTAAAAAGAAAAAATAATCCATTATAAGTGAAATGTCAAAATTTGACGTCACTTCCGTTTGTCTTGTATTTTTGTCGTCTGCTAAAAATGTAAACACTATCTCATCATGGAAGACTTTATAGAGACAACAAAGCAGAGAATTGATGAAAATTTGGTTTTAATTGGTCATAAAGGTTGCCATAAGTGGACTGGGGCCACGTCAGGGAGTATCAGGCTAAAATATGGTCAAATAAGAATTAAATTCCCTGGAGATGTCCATTCCAAGTACTATTATGTACACAGAGCCCAGTATATTTTGAACCATAATCTTGTTCCAATCCCCCATGGGGTTCATGTATCTGAATTATGTCAATTTTCTGTTTGTTGCACCCCAGACCACCTTCATTTAGAGCCCCAGTGTGTTAATAACTCCAGACAAAATTGTTCCTCCCACTGTAATGGACATTCTGTTGGTGGAGTTTTATATACTTACTGTATTTTTTAGATCTGTTTTCATTATCATGCAAAAAGCACATACAACTTGAGTGAAAAACAAACTTTTCGCATACTATTTACAGTATTTACAGTATTTACATGTACGCAAAAGTGCTGTAAAAGGCGACAATGCCCGCATGTACCATGAAATCACAACTGTAGTATAGTTGTGGATACAGCACAACCCATTATGTGTACCAAAAACCTCAGAATAGGTTAAATTGTCATTTAACCTGAATATTGATGATCACTGAGGTGTGGCATATTTGAAAAATCAGGTTTTGGGTCTGTCATGCCTTTTGAATAGTGAATACTTGCATGAAGCTTGTATTTACGTCGTCGAGTATTTCTCCGCGAGACCCGGGCTGACTTAATATATGCTCTACTTTTCATTAATCGGTGCGTATGCTCTACTTTTTGTATGTATTTTATAACAGAGGAGCCCTGAGTGAGACTGGCACCTAATACTTCACTTTTGAGAAGAGTGGAATCACCATATCCTAGGTTTAACTTCAGAACTTGACCGTGTACGCGACCTCTACAGTTACGTGAAAAGGTGACTGCCTTCGGATTGACGGCTTGATACGACCGATTTGCGGCTTCACACTTCTGAGTAGAGGTTAGAAGTTGTGTTTGTATAAGGCTATCTTTCCCGAGCAGAACCTCCATGCACTTTTTGAGTTTCAACTCATCAGTGTCTGTCATTCTAAGTCTAACATTAGGAGGTAAATACAGATTTGCATTTGTATTGTTCCCAGAGCAGACAAGACTGTATTGTGAGCAAGATGAACCACAGTACCCTTTAAAGCACATAACAATACTATTAATGATGTCAGGCATGACAGAGCTAATCTTTGAAACGTTGTGATTGTATTTCCTGTGTGCTGCCTTTAGTTCGGAAATACAGTGAGCACGCACCGACAGGGCAAGTCTGTGTTTAAGATTACTTTTTTTCGGACCCGACAGCATTGTTTTACTGAAAGTGGTTTTGTTAATCTCCCTTTTCATACTGTTAGCTAAATGCCTAAGGTCTTTAAGATGTACTGGTTTGCTATCTTGTCCTTTATCAACCCCCACATGTCCCTTAGAGTCTCCATCCCCAGTATAATCCCAATTATCAAGTCTTCCCTTATGTCAGTAGCGACAAGATGATTCCATAATTCTTCATTTCCTATTTGTTCGCCTTCTGCGACATTTGCCGTGCAGACACCTGGGTGATTCGGACAGACAACACTTTCCTCTTTATTTTTTAAACGCTCAGATACATTGCACAGCTTTTGGCCTATGTTTACTCCAACTATTTGTTTTTGCCTTGTATTGTTTTCACACATAGTGGTTGTGACAATGGTACCTGCTTGAAATGGAGTGTTGTCAGAGTTAAAGATTGGATTATTATAGCATGAATCACCCTCTAGCCCCACCATTTTTGGATCTTTCTGACCACATATGTCATTTTCCTTAACAAGATTTTGCCTTATTTCTTTCATTGAGTCCTTATTTAATTGTTCTATAGCCTTGCTGGCTGTAATTGATGTTCTATGCATTGAACTCTGGCAGGGTGGAATAATGTTTGTATTTGCAAGGATGCGACAGGCGCCAGTGTTACTGACTGTTGTACTCATCAGTCCTAATTGGAGCCCAATATTTACCTTAGCTGACCTTCTGCCCTTTTTTTTAGTGGTTACTTCTTCAAATAACTTGTAGTATTGACTTACATATTTACATTTTGTACATGTTAGCCGTTCCACCCAACAAATACCCCATTTCCGCGATTTCTCGACATCAAAGACAAGGTCACCAGTACAGTCAAGATTAAAAGCAACATGTACCTTCAACTCTGTATTAAACATTCTTTGCACCTCATATGGCTGATAAACTTTGTTAACAAGCAAATCTGGGTGAACATTGTTTGCACTGGGTGTTGCATATTTTGACAAGAGTGATGTTTCTCGACCAAGCGGTCGTAATGCTTTTGATGCTGTTTCAGACCCATCTACATCTTGGAACACTAATGACCCATCTACATTTTCATGAACTCTTGAATGAAATGTTTCAACATTTAACCTAGCATACGTTGACTCAGTATTGTTATTTGCAGGTGAAAACTCAATCTTCTTACCTTTTTTTACATTCGGAATGCCTTTTTGGAAACCAGATATTTTTGAAAGCCTTTGACGCCTTGTAAGACCCATATTGGACGGTATAGACACCCTGAACTTACATATTTTGTAGATGGGCTGTGAATGTCTATCTGTATTATTGTACTAAATGTATTTTATACTCATAAAGTCAATTACACCAATCATGTGTGCAATGGACCATTGAACCATATCTGAAGTTTATATGATCTCTCCCCTGGTCATTAACACCTTTTCAGACAATGAGACCAATCACTGGCAACTTATTCTGATGGAATTAAAACATCACAGAGGTGTCAAACTTGGGGATTAAAATGTTGCTTTAAAATCATAGCAATGTTATATTGAATAATGTCCTTCAAAATTAGTAAAGAATAAAAAAAGAAAGATTTTTTTTGGTAAAAAAATAGGTATTTTTTCATTTTTTCTCCAGTTTTTTGTTGAAATGTTCATACAAAAACAAAGAAAAACAAGAAGAAAATGTAATTTAGCACCATTGTATAGTAATATGGACACTTACGCATGCATTACATGCTAAATTTAATTAAAAAATGACGCGTTTGTTGTTTAATGTCTCATATCTTGATAGACTTCAATATGCCTCGGACAGCAATTTTTCAGAAATATGGCCTTCAAAATGATGGGTTGCTAAAAACAGGCATAAAATAAAAATATTCATAATTTTAAGCTGATCTTTGTTTTTTTTCTTGGAATTAAGTCATACTATAGGATATTGGAAGATTTTTCACTTTAAAAAGAAAAAATAATCCATTTTTGTCGTCTGCTAAAAAAGTAAACACTATCGCATCATGGAAAACTTTATAGAGACAACAAAGCAGAGAATTGATGAAAAGTTGGTTTTAATTGGTCATAAAGGTTGCCATAAGTGGACTGGGACCACGTCAGGGAGTATGTGTGTATGTCAGGAGGACGCTCTTTCACTACCCTGCCGAAGATCTAACACATAACATGTGTATGTCAGGTGGACGCTCTATCACAACTCTGCCGAGGATCTAACCCATAACATGTTTATGTCAGGTGGACGTTCTATCACTACCCTGCAGAGCATCCAACCCATAACACGTGTATGTCAGGTGGACGCGCTATCACTACCTTGCCGAGGATCTAAACCATAACTTGTGCATGTCAGGTGGACGATCTATCACTACCCTTCCGAGGATCTAACCCATAACATTTGTATGTCAGGTGGACGCGCTATCACTACCTTGCCGAGGATCTAACCCATAACATGTGTATGTCAGGTGGACGCTCTATCACTACCCTGCCGAGCATCTAACCCATAACATGTGTATGTCAGGAGGACGCTCTATCACTACCCTGCAGAGCATACAACCCATAACATGTGTATGTCAGGTGGACGCGCTATCACTACCTTGCCGAGGATCTAAACCATAAATTGTGCATGTCAGGTTGACGCTCTATCACTACCCTGCAGAGGATCTAACCCATAACATTTGTATGTCAGGTGGACGCGCTCTCACTACCTTGCCGAGGATCTAACCCATAACATGTGTATGTCAGGTGGACGCACTATCACTACCCTGCGAAGCATCTAACCCATAACATGTGTATGTCAGATGATCGCTCTATCACTACCCTGCATAGCATCCAACCCATAACATGTGTATGTCAGGTGAACGCGCTATCACTACCTTGCCGAGGATCTAAACCATAACATGTGCATGTCATGTTAACGCTCTATCACTACCCTTCCGAGGATCAAACCCATAACATTTGTATGTCAGATGTACACTCTATGAGTACCCTTCCAAGGATCTAACCCATAACATGTGTATGTCAGGTGGACGATCTATCACTACCTTGCCGAGGATCTAACCAATAACATGTGCATGTCAGGAGGATGCTCTAATACTACCGAGCATCCAACCCATAACATGTGTATGTCAGATGGTCACTCTATCACTACCCTGCCGAGGATCTAACCCATAACATGTATATGCCAGGTGAAAACCGATAAATCTTTTACATTTGCGATAACTACAAACTATCGGGTTTCACTGAGTATTTTTATCAGAGAGCTTAAGCGTACATAAGCGTGTCTCTAATTGCTTGTTATCTACATATATATCATCATTGGTAAACATACAAGAGCCGGTCTTCGACGATTGACTATTACCGTTTAAAAAAAAGTCATAAACATACTTATTCCAAAATTTACATATGCAAACAGCAATGTATATGGTTTTATTTTAATGGTGAATACTTTCAAGTTCAGACTATTGTCTAGGGAGTCTTGTATAATGTCGTGTCCTATTTAGCATATTGACTGAAACTTCAACAGTATTGATTTACATATGTAGATCGCATTAATGTGAACAGAGAAGATAAGCGAAGCACATTATTCAAAAAACGTTAATGCATTACGCCGTCTAATTGTGTTTTCAACTGGTGCAAATGGAAACAATATGCATTACGTCCTTTTAAATCATATAATGTTACGTTATATAACATTGTTTCAAAGTGAAAATCATCCCCTACGGGTTTGAAATTTGAATTGTTACGAGGAAAAAAAAGGTTCTAAATCGCTTTGCATCTCTATTGGCATTACATATCTCTTAGTTAAACTCACTTATGTTGTTCGGAAAATCAATACAATTTTCATAAAAGCCAATAAAATTCCGTTTTACAAATTGACTAATTATTTTGTACAACCCAGTTACAAAATGGTTTTCATTCGTTAATTATAACAATGGGTGTTGACACCTTTTTTCATTACTCATGGATATCTATGCGATATATTCATGCACTACACAATATGTTAAAGGGGAGACCATCACGCTTTTCATGGTAATCTAGGGGTCCGACTTATAACTGACAAATAAGGATATTTTCTATTCTAGACAGCCATAATGAATATGTCTTAAAATGACCCCTAACTTACACAGAAATTAATTTTGCACAGTAACATTTGCTATCATAGATTACGAACCAGGGTTAAATTTAAACATTTACGCCCAATTCCATTCAAAACCATTCAAAATAATTGTTGAATTACAATTGTAAACCTGAACTGTTACAACTAGCTGCTAACACTGATTTTGACTTTGATTGATACTGTTTTTTTTTAGAGAATTGAAACAGTTTTATAATGTTATATTCTTCTAGAGAGCCTGATTCTTAAAAGGTATTAAACCCCTATTTTCTTGTTGATGTTTATTAGCAGACATGACCTCTTTAAACCCGTGTATGTGGCATGAGTAGGCCATCAAAATGACTAACTAAGCCTTTTTATTTCAATTTACTTTAGTTTTAGTCAGATTTGTCAGTAATTTGTAAATAAAATGCCTAGTTTATAACTGAGATTAAAACGTTTAAGGTTCCAATAAATACTTAAGTTCGTAATGGAACTAGTCAATGACAAATCCGCTGTCAGAACCATTAGCAACATGAACGTGATTGGCAAATTATGGAAAACAGTTGCGTGGTGTCTGTTTGTCGTCTGTCTGCATCATAATTTTGTCATCGCCATAACTGTAATGCACCGTTCTATCCGGGGATATTTATTGAAGATACTGTTTAAACAATTTTAGACAGACAATAAAACTACACTTTTCAGAAACATATTTGCAGATAAACCCTATTGAACGTAGCGGATGTGAAAGTATGCATCTGATGAGTACTACCGGATGCATATCTTAAATAGATTACCCAAAGTAAGTACTCAATGATTAGGCTGAAGAGCAACAAGGGAATAAGCCGTCAATCAACTGCTTTAACCACGGTCAGCCATTGTTAACCATGGTCTGTATACCTTGTGCCATTTTTTGTTAAATGGAACAACAATGGTCAACCATGGTGTTAATGTAACCATGGTTGACCAAGGTAACAAACCATGGTCGACTAAGGTCAAACCATGGTTGGAAAAGGTCAAACCATGGTTGACCAAGGTTAATCCATGGTTAAGAAAGGTCACAATGGTTATAAATGGTTACAATGGTTATAAACCATGGACGACCAGGGTTATAAACCATGGTCGAACAGGGTATAATAACTAAGCAAAACCCCAAGGTTTTCTTATCTAATACAACACATCTAATACAACACGATAAAGAGCACTGATATTGCACCATCTACTTCTTGAGTACTTTTGCACAGAAGCAATTTTAGTGGTCAATTCCATTTTTTTAAGTATTGCCCCAGCGAAAATGTACACAGAAATTTCTGCGAAATAACAGTGAAATTTACTGAAAGAATTGGGGAAAATAACAGTGAAATCTCGGTGAAATGTCACTGGAAATTTACTGAAATTGTATTGAAATTTCACTGAAAGAATTGGGCAAAATAAAAATGAGTTTCAGTGAAATCTTGTTGAATTACAGCAGAATTGGCCAATTTTAATATCAGTCAAATCTCAGTGAAATTTCACCAACAATACAACAGTTCAAGAACAATTCACAAATGTATAACATTCAGTCTACATCACTTAGAAGACCTGAACACACTTGGTGAAACGTTGCATATGATACTGAAATCAAATAATATCTGCAGTGCTGAATACCATTTGTCTATCAACAACAAAAAAAACAAGGTCAAATCCGCGAAAACATATGACAATAGAGGTTTGGTTTTAAATTACAGTTTCCACTGTCTACATTTAGAAATTTCTGCTTTCAAATACAACTATTATATGTACAAGATGTTTTGATACAATAAGTAATGTAAGTATAGTCACAAAACACTTACTTTTAATCATTAAATGGTGCAAGCAAAATCTACAGTTGGTCATATACCATTATTGCATTTCCCATAGGCCTCCATTATAGCCTTTTGGCCTACAATCCCTATTCCTATTTCGGAACGGATGATAAAACCTAACTTTTTTTAAAAGAACTGTCTTAGAGACACTCAAAAATGACCAGCAAATTGGGAGTATTGTAAATGAACATGTTTTATGTTGGAAATATATTTTTTAGATGTTTTATGGGGATTTGTTATGATTTGGATAATTTAATCCAATCAGAATCTATCTGTCTAACAATCTGTCTATATGCCCTAATAGACCTATACTTTTTTCAACCAATCAGAAGCCCCAAATCAATAGTGGTATGGGACCAGTTAGGGTCTAATTACACTAAATCAACAGGATGTGCTCGCCTGGTGCAGTCGAAAGTAGTTCTGTATAACAGAGTGCTAATCTTTTTTTCTTTAAAAACTTTTTTTAGAGCAGTTTCCTGTTATTTTTTGGCTGTAACTGTATTCTGGACATGTTGTTGATATTTGAAAATGCAGCTCAACATGTTTTTGACAGTTTTTGATATAAATTTGAGAAGTGAAAGTAGACAGGGTATGAAATTGCAAGGGGTAATTGGAAAGCCGTAGGTGACCCTGTGATTATAATTATTTTTTACTATGTTTATTATAATCAACACATTTCTACGATTGTGTACGTGTTATCATTATTATCAAAATCCATACATTTTTAGCTCTCTGAAAAAATGTGTACATTCTGAAAATGTTAACATTTTTATTATAATCACCACATTGCTACGATTGTGTACGTGTTGTCATTATTATCAAAATCCATACATTTTTAGCTCTCTGAAAAAGTATACATTCTGAAAATGTTAACATTTTTATTATAATCACCACATTTCTACGATTTTGTACATGTTATCATTATTATCAAAATCCATACATTTTTAGCTGTCTGAAAAGATGTATACATTCTGAAAATGTATACATTATTAAAATGTTAACATTCTGAAAAAATGTTAACATTCTGAAAAAATGTATACATTCTGAAAATGTTAACATTCTGAAAATGTATACATTCTGAAAATCGATACATGTTTAGCTGTGTGTGTTATAATTCTAAATCCCGCGCGACAATTTATGTCCGGGAGACTTGGCAAAATGTTGTGCTCTGAATATGTATACATTTTTAACAGCGTCGATGAAGTTATTATTATTTTCAATCTGAATTTACCGGACGCGTGAACTGCAACTGTTGAGCGTCTCAGATGACAACGAATAGCTGTCAGCGGGTCACAAAGACGATCTCCCAAGCAGTCTGATGACACTGGCAGGCTCAGGGTGTCAAAGAATCATTAATTACAATGCAAGGTAAGAACAACTGGTTTTAAATTTTCCAATAGTTTGAAGTGCAACTTGATTAATGCAATTAAAACTTATATTATCTTTATTTTACAATGTCTGTGTCTGTACACCCGCTTTTGAGTATTCCAGCACCGACTAAATCGATATTCTATTTTAAAGCAACACAGAATGGGCTTAATGATCCCAAAGGACCTATGTTGCCGCCCCAACCCCCTCCCCCCACCCCAACTCCCACTCGAAACTGGAAAGCAACCTTGTTTCTAATTCAAGTGTTGGTTTTGGGACCGGAGACATGTGAAACCGTGATAACTGTTCTATTTTACTTATACATGTTATGGTTTCCTTGTGGTTCCCGTATAAGAATAGGGCCACTGATTTTCTATAATCCAAACAGAGGGGTTAAATCTCCCACAAATGAACATTAATTTTGTCATGTTTTATAATGTTCATTAAGGATTATGTCCCCTTTTGTGGGATCCCATTGAGAGAATTAACAAAAGAAACAAATTAGAACTCAAATAATCCTAAATATATTTTACCTGTAACTTGCAGTTTAATATGTTTACACTTTTATCTAGACGGTTCTATACTTGAATAATGAATACAAACTTGATAACAGTGTTTATTGATCCATATTGATCAGCTTATGTCATACTCGAGGTCATGTATGTATCGACTAATTCACATATTTATCAAGTATTTATTTATAATTCATGAGTAGCACTGCCTAGATAAATGTGTAAACATACTAAATTGAAAGTTTCAGGTAAAACTATTCAACATTATTTGAGTTCTAATTTTTTATATTTTTCAAATGTATGCAATCGCAATGGGATTAAACCAAAGGGGACATAATCCTTCAAGGCCTGCATCATCATCTCTGTATAGTTTTGAAGTAAACCAAGGGGGGAAACCTCTCGGTTACAGGTCGAGTGATATACGGCTAACCGGACTACCTGGTACCCAATATCACAATCCCATCCTTGTTGTCTATGAAATAAACCAAGTGGTAAAAGTGAGGCCGTACGGGATTCGAACCCGTGACCCCTAGCTTACAGGGCAGGTACTCTACCAACTAAGCTAACCGGGCAACCAGGTACTCAACATCTCACTTAGGTGCTGCTTGAGTGGTGGCAGAAAAGAATGACCTGTGCTCTATAGGAAAAAGTGTTTACAATAGAATTTGCAATAGTAATTAATATCAATGGTTATGAATTTTCTTTCACTGAGAATGCTTATCACATAGAAATGTAATACATAGCAAGAATTGTGTTGAAAGAGAACCATTACAGGTCTGTAACCCAAGATTGCTCACTTGTAATTAGCCTCCATTATGTGCTATTGCAATTCGTCATCACCTTATCTTTAAATACTGTGATATGAGTTTTATTAAAACTTCTGCACATCTGCAATTTATTTCCAGCCATGAAAACTCCAAAACCAATCTGAAACCACTGCGGCATCATTGGAGGAAGTAGTCATTGTTACCCTGCCGTATCATTTTCACCTAGCAGCACAGAAGAGATGAACCAAACAGCTTAAGGATCAATAATCTGAATGTTAAACCCCAAAACCATTTCTGTAACGTTAAGGATTGTAGGTGCAATAGTTACAAATTACAGCACTTAAAGTGTTTGGTTCCTTGTCAGGTCAATGTGGCCTGATGACTACATAATGCATGTTTTCATGACTTTGAGGTGGGTGTTATGCTTTTGAAGTTACAATTTCCATGAGCTAATGGTGACCTTAACCTTTGACCTACTGATCCCAAAAACAATATGGTTCCTCTGACCAAGGGCAAAGTGCCTATAAAATTTCACGACGGTGTTATGCTTTTAAAGTTATCACACAGAATGCATATTTCCAGGAAGTCATGGCAACCTATAAGGTCAAATACTTTTAAAGGGACACATGACAATCTTGAAGTCTTTACAAGTGTGTGTATTTCTAAGGATTATAGTCCCTCCACCTACGACAGGCGTCCTACCTGACGATTATAGGCACAATGTCTGGACTTTTATCTGTGTGTTGTTGTGTGATGTGATGATATAACTACTTACAATTAGCCTCTTGATTCATTTATCCAGTATCAGTTTGACTTTAAATCTGCTTGCATAAATTTAAATACCATTTAAGTTTTTAACTTTTCTTCGTTATTCTATCATAGATTTGAATATATCCAGCCGATATCTCGCGAGATGTAAGGAGTTCCGTCAATATATTGAGGTCAAATATTATAATACACATTTTCCAAAAGCCAATTCCCCCGGACATAAATTGTCTCGCGAGATTTAGAATTATAATACGCACAACTTGTAACGATTTTCAAAATGTATACATTTTCGGAGCAGATCTCCCGAACATAAATTGTCTCGCGAGATTTAGTACTATTACACGCACATGTATCGATTTTCAGAATGTTAAAATTTTGAGAATGTATACATTTTCAGAGAGCTAAGGGAGGTAATCGTACGGATGTTGTTATTATAATGCATACAATGACAATGTCATGTGCGGGTTATAATAAAAATGTTTCATGTGCGGGTTATAATAAAAATGTTAACATTTTCAGAATGTATACATTTTTTCAGACAGCTAAAAATGTATGGATTTTGATAATAATGATAACACGTACAAAATCGTAGCAATGTGGTGGTTATAATAATAAAAAAAAATCAGAGAGCTAAAAATGTATGGATTTTGATAATAATGATAATGGCCCGGTAGAAATGTTTCCGAGCAGACGACACCATAAGCTACACTATATTTTCCTTATGTATAGAATGTGTCATGTTTATACTGTCATAATTATCAACTTACCTACCATGATTAATCCATCAATTCAACGTACTATGTATATATAATTTAGCACTGAATAACTTGTATATGAAAGCATGGTCCATTCTTAAACATTGTATACACTGCCGTGATTGGATATATAATAATAATAGCGACAGTCTCGCGATACCTGAACATCTCAAAACTATGGAAAGCCGCAGGTGACCCTGTGATTATAATTATTTTTTACTATATGTTTAACTGAATTATTATAATCCCCACATTTCTACGATGTTGTACGTGTATCATTATTATCAAAATCCATACATTTTTAGCTCTCTGAAAAAATGTATACATTCTGAAAATGTTAACATTTTCATTATAATCACCACATTGCTACGATTTTGTACGTGTTATCATTATTATCAAAATCCATACATTTTTAGCTGTCTGAAAAAAATGTATACATTATTAAAATGTTAACATTCTGAAAAAATGTTAACATTCTGAAAAAATGTATACATTCTGAAAATGTTAACATTCTGAAAAAATGTATACATTTTGAAAATGTTAACATTCTGAAAATCGATACATGTTTAGCTGTGTGTGTTATAATTATAAATCACGCGCGACAATTTATGTACGGGAGACTTGGCAAATGTTGTGCTGAATATGTATACATTCTGAAAATGTGTACATTTTTAACTGCGTCGATGAGGTTATTATTATTTTCAATCTGAATTTACCGGACGCGTGAACTGCAACTGTTAAGCGTCTCAGATGACAACGAATAGCTGTCAGCGGGTCACAAAGACGATCTCCCAAGCAGTCTGATGACACTGGCAGGGTCAGGATGTCAAAGAATCATTAATTACAATGCAAGGTAAGAACAACTGGTTTTAAATTTGCCAATAGTTTGAAGTGCAACTTGATTAATGCAATTAAAACTTATATTATCTTTATTTCACAATGTCTGTGTCTGTACACCCGCTTTTGAGTATTCTAGCACCGACTAAATCGATATTCTACTTTAAAGCAACACAGAATGGGCTTAATGATCCCAAAGGACCTATGTTGCCGCTCCAACCCCCTCCACCAACACCCACCCCAACCCCCACTCGAGACTGGAAAGCAACCTTGTTTCCAATTCCAGTGTTGGTTTTGGGACCGGAGACATGTGAAACTGTGATAACTGTTCTATTTTACTTATACATGTTATGGTTTCCTTGTGGTTCCCGTATAAGAATAGGGCCACTGATTTTCTATAATCCAGACAGAGGAGTTAATTAAATCTCCCACAAATGCACATTAATTGTGTCATGTTTTATAATGTTCATTAAGGATTATGTCCCCTTTTTTGGGATCCCATTGAGTGAATTAACAAAAGAAACAAATTAGAACTCAAATAATCCTAAATATATTTTACCTGTAACTTGCAGTTTAATATGTTTACACTTTTATCTAGACGGTGCTATACTTGAATAATGAATACAAACTTGATAACAGTGTTTATTGATCCATATTGATCAGCTTATGTCATACTCGAGGTCATGTATGTATCGACTAATTCACATATTTATCAAGTACTTATTTATAATTCAGGGGTAGCACTGCCTAGATAAATGTGTAAACATACTAAATTGAAAGTTTCATGTAAAACTATTCAACGTTATTTGAGTTCTAATTTTTTATATTTTTCAAATGCAATCGCAATGGGATTACACCAAAGGGGACATAATCCTTCAAGGCCTGCATCATCATCTCTGTATAGTTTTGAAGTAAACCAAGGGGGGAAACCTCTCGGTTACAGGTCGAGCGTTATACGGCTGACCGGACTACCTGGTACCCAATATCACAATCCCATCCTTGTTGTCTATGAAATAAACCAAGTGGAAAAAGTGAGGCCGTACGGGATTCGAACCCGAGACCCCTCGCTTACAGGGCAGGTACTCTACCAACTAAGCTAACCGGGCAACCAGGTACTCTCACTTAGGTGCTGCTTGAGTGGTGGCAGAAAAGAATGATCTGTGCTCCATAGGAAAAAGTGTTTACAATAGAATTTGCAATAGTAATTAATTTCAATGGTTATGAGTTTTCTTTCACTGAGAAATGCTTATCACATAGAAATGTAATACATAGCAAAAATTGTATTGAAAGAGAACCATTACAGGTCTGTAACCCAAGATTGCTCACTTGTAATTAGCCTTCATTATGTGCTATTGCAATTCTTCATCACCTTATCTTTAAATACTGTGGTATGAGTTTTATTAAAACTTCTGCACATCTATAATTTATTTCCAGCCATGAAAACTCCAAAACCAGTCTGAAACCACTGCAGCATCATTGGAGGAAGTAGTCATTGTTACCCTGCCGTATCATTTTCACCTAGCAGCACAGAAGAGACGATACAAACAGCTTAAGGATCAAATAATCTGCATGTTAGCAGACACATTCACATTTGGTCTTCAAACAATCCAGTTTCTACAAGATTTGCACCATACATGCATTAGTTTATTTGGCTTGCTGGAATTATTTAATAAACAAATATATATTAAAAGGACGTCCATGCGGGTCATATTGGACTACAGACTACTGTGGGTTTTTTCTTTTTAATTTAAACCCCAAATCCATTTCTGTAACGTTAAGGATTGTAGGTGCAATAGTTACACATTACAGCACTTAAAGTGTTGGTTCCTTGTCAGGTCAATGTGGCCTGATGACAATACATAATGCATGTTTTCATGACTTTGAGGTGGGTGTTATGCTTTTGAAGTTACAATTTCCATGAGGTAATGGTGACCTTAACCTTTGACCTACTGATCCCAAAAACAATATGGTTCCTCTGACCAAGGGCAAAGTGCCTATAACATTTCAGGACAGTGCGTTTTATGCTTTTAGTTATCACACAGAATGCATATTTCCAGGAAGTCATGGCAACCTATAAGGTCAAATACTTTTAAAGGGACACATGGCAATCTTGAAGTCTTTACAATTAGCCTCTTGATTCATGTATCCAGTTCCGGTATCAGTTTTGACTTTAAATCTGCTTGCATATATTTAAATACCATTTAAGTTTTTAACTTTTTTCGTTATTCTATCATAGATTTGAATATATTATTGGTGAAATGTAATCAACAGTTAGTAATATGCAAAAACAATTAAGTTTATACTATTCTTATAATTAATATTAATATTAATGACTTAACAAATGCAATTAATGTAGAAAAATTAACGGGACGCCACGAGTGTTTAAAAAATCAAGATTGCCGTGTGTGCCTTTAAAGTCAGGATGCAGGTTAAAGGAATGGATAGAGATGACAACGGAAAAAATGATCCCTAAGTGTCTGCCATGTTAGGCAGGCGATACAGCAATAGGGTTCCTTCTCTCACCAAGGGCAATGTACCACTGACGTTTCATGATGGTTTGTTGAATGGTGTATTATGTCATTCTCAGCACATTTTAGGCTATAATTATGACTGTTGATATTTTTGTAATGGAAGCAGACCTCCCATTTTTTGGCGATAGAACCAGTTCTGTATACCTTCCGTAAGAATCGACACTGTCTAACTTGACAAAGTCGAGGTCACAGTGGAATTCGAACCTACAGCGGTGAGAGGCGAGAAGGTTTCAAATGCAGCATCATGACCATCCAAGCCACTGAAGCACTTTTCATGAGGGTGGGTTTCCTGCATTTGAATATTTTTCGTAATATTTTGAGTTCTTCAAACCAATATAGACAGCACCATAAATGTTGTTAAGTTTAATGAAGATCCAACCAAAATGCTATGTACCTACTTTTGTACGGGCAAGTTTAATTCAAGAAGATCTGATGGAAAGAACGGACATGTTTTCCTTTATAAAGATATATATATGGTTTAATGGTACTGTAAATGTGCCAATGGTGCCTCTGCATAGATGTATATACTGAATAACAGAATAGTACAGGACATCATATAATTTTTGCCAAATAACTATTGTATTATAAAGCACGACATCAATAAAGTATTGTACTCCAGATGCAGCTGGTCTTGCAAGAAGACCTCGATTTGATAGAACTCGAGTTGAAATAATTTTGATAAAATATGGAATTGACAACACGCAACAACCACATATTGTGTTTTTTCTTTTATTTCTGTGATACTGCTTAGGTATGTAATATCTGAATGTTTATCAAAGCTATATTTTACAATCAGGCAATGCAATCTTCATATAATTATAAAATAATATAATCTATTTAGAGTTCTAATCTTTATCTTCATCGTATCAACGTTCAGCACACACACACACACACACATAATATATCTATCTGTATATAACAAAATTGCATCTAACTGTATATCTGCCACTCAATATTTACATTTATTAGATTATTTAGATACAAGCTCCCTTTACTTTCAATGTAACAGGAATTAACGGGAAACGTCAATAATCGCCCGTAGTGACTATTCGTATTGATGTGTCCCTCAAAATATTGAGGTCAAATATTATAATACACACATTTTCCAAAAGTCAATTCTCCCGGACATAAATTGTCTCGCGAGATTTAGAATTATAATGCACACATTTTCCAAAAGCCAATTCCCCCGAACATAAATTGTCTCGCGAGATTTAGAATTATAATGCACACATTTTGCAAAAGCCAATTCCCCCGAACATAAATTGTCTCGCGAGATTTAGGATTATAAGACGCACATGTATCGATTTTCAGAATGTTAACATTTTGAGAACGTATACATTTTCAGAGAGCTAAGGGAGGTAATCGTACGGATGTTGTTATAATTATAATGCACCCAATGTCATGTGCGGGTTATAATAAAAATGTTAACATTTTCAGAATGTATACATTTTTTCAGAGAGCTAAAATTGTATGGATTTTGATAATAATGATAACACGTACACAATCGTAGCAATGTGGTGATTATAATGAAAATGTTAACATTTTCAGAATGTATACATTTTTTCAGAGAGCTAAAAATGTATGGATTTTGATAATAATGATAACACGTACAACATCGTAGAAATGTGGTGATTATAATAATTCAGTTAAACATATAGTAAAAAATAATTATAATCACAGGGTCACCTGCGGCTTTCCATACAAAACAGACTACTGATTGGTTGTTCTGTCCTCATTCATGATATATTATAGGCCCTGACAAGCGTGAATCTTGCTATAAACATGATTTCACGTGTATTTCGCACACAGTGTCTGACCCACTTAACACCCAACGTACAAATGTACTTTGTCTTTTGTTGTTGTTGTTTTATTATCGATGTCGTATGCACACTGCTATTCTCAATTACTATAACATGAATTAAACCAGTTATAAATTTTACCAACGCACTATATATATATATATATATATATACATGTACTCAGTATAGATTGTTCGTAATTTGATCCCATTCTCAGTAATGCCTGTTTTCTGTCGTATCCTATCCTCTCCACGTGAAATTTATATGACTTATTCGGATATGATAGGAAAAAGACACAGAGAACACATTACCAAATCGATCCCTACTGACCTCCAGAACCTATCTCTCTCACTTTCGCTTTCAGAAAGAGATAGCGGATGGACTAAGTCGGTAACCTTATCTATACTGTGCATGCGTTATTATTATTATTTTATTATTATTATTATTATTATTATAATCATTATTATTATTATTATTCAATAGTATATCATTACTTATAGCACGTATATTTAACCCCCCCCCCCTCCCCCAACCAAGTTCTCTCCCCTCTCCTCCCTCCACCCACTGCTGTACCGTTTTACTCTTACCTCATTACCCATGATTACCCACTGCGTACCATTGTACCCTTGTACCATTGTACCCCTGTACCATTGTACCCTTGTACCCGTCAATGGAAAAAAATGTAACTGCTATTTTTCCTCATGTTGTTACCATGCACAATGTAACCTGAGTGAAATAAAGTATATGTTGTTGTTGTTGTTGTTGTTGTTGATAACACGTACAAAATCGTAGAAATGTGGTGATTATAATAAAAATGTTAACGTTTTCAGAATGTATACATTTTTCCAGAGAGCTAAGAATATATGGATTTTGATAATAATGATAACACGTACAAAATCGTAGAAATGTGTTGATTATAATATTCAGTTAAACATATAGTAAAAAATAATTATAATCACAGGGTCACCTACGGCTTTCCATAGTAAGGTAATAATCACACTCTGAATGCAAAATAACTCAGGAGGATTTTCCTTGTATGACGTCAATAATTGATCAATCACAAATGCACATCATTATAGGATTCCATACCTGGTATTCAAAAAATAAGTTTCATTACAATGTTGCACACACATGAGCTAAAACATGTGTTTGCTGTCTTGGTTTATATTTTTCTACGTGATGTTTTAATTAAATGTTACTCGGAGATATATTTTAAATATTTGTTTGAAGTGACACACGTTTCAAGGGTTTACATTTATTTTAAATACTGTCCTACCTTTTAGCTACTGCGCATTAAACCACACATACCACGTTTAACGAGGGTTCGACGAAATGTATTGCGTTATTTCCAGGAACTCTACGACAAAAGGGAGAGAAACAGTACTATTGCTTGGGACGCTTGTTTCTTCCAATGGTTTAACCTCATCAGTCACAATTTAACTAGGGCTAAATAAAAAATGTATCGAGGAAACAGGTATTTTAGTGGTAAATAAAATTACCTTATTTTCCGAAATTGTTTGATATGATAATTAATTATATAATCAATGCATAATTCTGTGCCATTAAAAATTATAATTGTTTATCTCTACTTGGCAATGGTCAGCTCTTCTTGGCAATGCATGGTAAAATGTGATTATGAGTTTGCCTTGCCGCCTTGTAACTTTCTAGGTGTTTCTTTTTTAATTTATATATACATGATCATCTTTGTGTTATACTTATATCGCTATTAATACTGCTTAGTGTTATAGGATATAGCTTGGCGTGGAATTCTTTATTCACAATGCCCCGTTTTATTGGTATTACAATAGGGTAATAGTGAGGGTTGGTGCACCTTAACACCTGTGTTTAATCCTTAGCGGCCTTTTGGCTACTGACGGTTTCAAGGCGGTACCCATATTGCCAACCCTCAGTTGTTATGTTACAAGCATTATCAACCCATCTTTTATATGATGTTTAAAAAGGTAAACGCAGTTATAGAAATTATCGCAAAACGTTACATCCAATAAACAATCATCCTAACCCGCATCATTCACAATTATTTTCTGTTTACCCTACGTTTCAATGTTTAATAAATATATACGTTTTCTTGATTTACGTCAATAAAGTTCTTTGAATGGCTTACTGTTTCTGTTTAAATTCAATTTTCTCATCTCATGCATTTTATATTATTTTTAAATTTTCCAGACATGAAGATCATATAAGCATACATTCATGCAGCAGAGAAACGATTTAGTAAAAGTTTCCTTGTAAAATGTATATATAAGTGTAACACACAACGAACACACAACGAATAATTCAAACTGTCACAATAAAGTGAGATATGATTTTTTGCTGTTATTACACAATTTAGAGACAAAAGTGAAACTTTAGTCATCAAATAAGTTAACTAACTTTTAAAGTTTGGGACTTCTAGGGATGAAATGAAATCATGTAATTATTAATCATTTTCAGTTATAGGACAATTATTTCAGAAATCTTTCTTTCTATCATACAACTAAAAGAGTAAATCTAAATGAACAACTAAATGGACATTTTCGTTTCATTTTAATTTTAGACATTTTAACAAAGCGATTTTATACACCCCTAGCTCCAATGTATCATCATATCTGAAACGAACAATGTACATTTATAAGTTGTTTTGATAAAAAACACACACAATGAGTGTTAGTTGATATTATAAAGATTATACTGTTTTAATAAATACGGTTAGTTGATATAATTAAAAAGAAATTACTTGGAAAAAATAATAATATATAAGAATATAATTAATTCTAACACGATCTCCGCCGTCTTTCATATACACAAAGAAGAGAGACAGCTGTATGTTATTCTACGATAAAATACAGCTGTTCCATTAATTGCCCGCGTATATTTCATCCGTTGCAAGCGCACATTACATGACGTCACTTGGTAAATATACGTCACGAAGACAAACTCAGCAGTAATTTTAATGAAATGTTAATTACAACAAACTTGCCATGCTCCCAAACCATGCACACCCCCGATATAAACCCATCATATGCATTAATACACATATAACTTTAATACGCATCTTGAACTAGCTGAGAACGTTTGACGTCATACAGCGCAAGCTATATGACGTAAGCAATGACTTAATTGTTTGTCAAGTGACTACTAGTGTATTGAAACGCAGAACTTTGCATACGGGGGCGCCCATGGAACAGCCTGTAAAAATAGCAGCCTGATTACCTTGACCTCCGAGATAATATATAGTGCCCCAACAATAGTGTAAACAAGGGGGTAACTGTTGTGTTAGAATCGAAATAATAAATACCTACCTGTATTTAATCGGTGAATAAAACACAGTTAGTCGTTCGGATGCGAGTAATTAAATCACTCGTGCTAACGCACTCGTGTTTTAATTACTAGGCATCCGAACTCCTAACTGTGTTTTATTCACCGATAAAACACAGGTACATATTTATTATTTCTTAATTATTTTATAGCACAACAAAAGAAATTCCTACAAGAAGTGTTAATGCATATGTATTTTTTTTCGGAAACAAAGTCACATGTTAGGTTTCATCCAATAAAACAACGTCAAATACAGATATGCTAATAAGGTTGGACTTATTTACATAATAAATACTGATAATATTTGTTTTAACACAGAGTAAGAATGTTTCCAAACGAAGTGACTAATTGTTTATGCATGTCATAGGATATGTTGTCTGCTTTTTAATTTAGTATTTTGGCTGTTACTTGTGATATGCAGGCTTCATAACCGCTGCTCCCAACTAAATTCCATTTTGTTTATTTCGTTCTTCGGGGCATAGTATTTTGTTAGATACTGGGACCATACGCCGCTGGACATTGGGGAGGAAAATCTTTATGTCCACCGCCATATGCATGCCATCTTCGGGATGGTTAAAATTATGTACTATTGATTTTATGAATATTGAGTTCTGCTCAACCCGGGGCTAGAGGGCGTGAGCGGTAGCTAGCATATTTCACTACCGTTCATGAACAGTCGCAGTCAAACCGAGACTGCGATATTGTGTATGTGTCGTGTTCGGCCGTTTCCAAAGATCCATTATCATACTCTTTGGTAAGATTATAATACGCACCACACTTATTTGCCCAACTTCACTACGTGTACGTGATATTGCCATTTTATAATAAAACAATATCTTCTAAACCTTTCTCCATATTTCATGTGAATTCCAACGCAAGTATTATTTTTATCTTTATTGATGAAGTCTATATATATCGCATCTTGATGTTTCCGTAGTCAGTAAAGGTAATACATTTGAGTGAGTCTTAGAACTCTGACAGATATTTTTAGCCAACTAAATTATGCATTAGTAGGTCTCACGTTCCGGCTATGGTCTCCGTAAAGAACTGACGATTTTTTTAATGTCCCGTTACCAATGTCTGTCTTGCAAATCGCGAGAAATCTTTATTACATTCGATTTATGAATTTATTCGATTTATACATTTAGCAGACACGTTTACGGTTTCAGTGTTTGCGACATACAGTTCATTACGGTGCTAGTTAAAGACAAAGTGCAGTCAGAACTTTTACATAATTTTAAAAAATAACAAGAACGCATATTAATCATTTATTGGCTTGTCGTCTATCGTCGGGATTATCGATTTGTCGAATACGTTTAATTATTGTACCGGTGTATCTGCGTATATTTATCTAATTTATTGGTTTTCGTCCAAAGTTTAAATATTTATAGCAGACAGCCAATGATTACATCATTATTTATCAAGAATATATGTGGCATGAGCTATGGACTATCTTCCGATCATTGTGAATGTCAAACCTTAGGTTATATTCCTCTGATTGTGAATGTCAAGCCTAAGGTTATATTCCGCTGATTGTGAATGTCAAACCTTAGGTTATATTCCGATCATTGTGAATGTCAAACCTTAGGTTATATTCAGATCATTGTGAATGTCAAGCCTTAAGTTATATTCCGATCACTGTGAATGTCAAACCTTAGGTTATATTCCGATCATTGTAAATGTCAAACCTTAGGTTATATTCCGATCATTTTGAATGTCAAACCTTAGGTAATATTCCGATCATTATGAATGTCAAACCTTAGGTTATATTCCGATCGTTATGAATGTCAGATTTAGATATTTATACCGCCGATTATTAATGTCAAACTTTAGATTATCTCCCGCTGATTGTGTCTGTCATAATTTTAAACTCATTAAAGATTGGATGATGACGTACCTCAGGACCCCTCTCTGTTTTACCCTTCAATGTTATCCAAACTGAAAGTAAAAAATAACATTTAAATAATATTTTAGAGTAAAATCAGCAATAGAATAATGTACATCGCGAATTTATTAAATATAGACCGCAGCTGTGCCGAACAAATTAAAGTAGGTATTTTGTTATTTGTATGTCAAATTGTGAGATTAAATAGCAGCATAGTGTCCACATTTAAATCGGACATATTATAAAATGTCAAATATATTTACTAAGATGTCTTAAAAGTGACAACAAATCAACACAAACGTGCGAGATCAACTTTGGTCTAATGCAGGTTTATTGTATTTACTTGAACAGAAGAACGAACGTTAGGTGACTTAACCTCTAGTACGTCATCCCAATTATCTCAAAATTGGTTCAATGACATGCTATCAATGACTGCATGATAAAATCTGAAAAATGGTATATTATACAATTGCTATAGCTCTAAATCAAGTTGTTAGTCGTTTTGATTATTCAAATACTATCTATGTTTTGTGGATACATAATATGTTTTACAATGTTTAGCTGAGGCTCATTGCCACCACTCTCGGACTGTTTGGAGATTCTGACATCCAACAATTAAACAGGTCTTGTGCACATTTGAAATATAACAGTTTTTTCAGGTTGACTTCAAACGGGTGGAAATGGTTATTTTTTGTCTTCAATCTCGTCTTATCTGGCCTTTCATAGTTTATTCTATTGTCGCTCTGGTGGCTTTCAAGTATTTCAGTATTTGATTTGTGGCTTTCTAGTTTATTTTATATTCATATATACATGATCATCTTTGTGTAATACTTATGTGGCGTAACAATTCTGCTTAGTCTGTTAGAGGATATAGCCGGGCAGGGATTTCTTTATTTACACTGTTCCGTTTATTTGAAATGCCAAAACCCCTGCTATTTTGCCACAGTGGTGTCTTGTATTTATGCTTGTTGATTGCGTGTTTTTCGGTTGACTGAATTTATTCGGTAATTTCGGGATAACATTCTTCTGTCTATTAATGGTTTCATGGTGCGTATAGGTGTTATTACCCATATTATATTTTCTGCCACATTTAATTATGACAATAAATTCGATATTAATAAAATTGAGACAGAAACTGAGCGCGCCATAAAGTAATGTAATGATCGGATTTATTCCTTTAATATTACTAATATCCTGTCAAAATATCTGAAAACCAATTTTCATTCTGAATTAAAGTTGCATTTTATCTTGCAAATCCTGGATAAAGACATGACACATGATGCTTTTATTTCTACTTCAGTTGCATTTCTTATAGTATTGGTAAAGGACATGAGTTTTATTTCTGGATAAAGTTAATCCTTGGAATGAAAATAGTCTGTAAAATGAAGTTGTCCAATTCGGTTTTTAAATACTGAAATTATTACCATTTGTTATAAATGTAGTTAGACGATTAAACAGTTGCTAGAAAGCTCTATCGAATACGGCGTTGTTTTCATGGTTGTGTGAGGGGAAGACATCATAAACCGGAGGACAAAAACAAGAGTCCAGTTGAATGAGCTTCGTACATCGTGACATACTACGGCCATTCGGGGTTTGAACAGGTGTAGCATCGGTAAGAAAAGGCTTGGTGGCGTCCACGCTTATTAAGCACGTGTATACAATTAAAGTCCTATTTGTAAAATGATATTAAAATATGTATTTACATGTTTCAGTTAACCAGAAACTCAAACAGTACCTCTGTTGTCGTATAGTATCACGCGACTCTTGCAACAAACCACAATCCCGATAAATCACGTACGAAGCATTTGGGAATGTTTAACAGACAATTATGAAAAAAGTGTCCTACAGAAATCACATAACCCAAACGCAATGGTACCCTTGGTATGCACTGTACGGAATGGCATCGTGGGTCTGCACTGTACGGAATGGCACCGTTGGTCTGCACTGTACGAAATGGCACCGTGGGTCTGCATTGTACCACACACTCAATCAAATGAGCTTACGAAAAGGACAAAATACAGAGTGGTAAAGACAGGGTTATCGACTGGGAACAAAAACATATAATAGCAACCATAGAGCAAACGCTTGCTGAATAGACGAAATCAGAACGAAAAGGACCAATAGGATACTTTAGTGATAAGTTGCACACAATATGTTATGCTGTAAATGAAATACATCAGGTGAAACTCCTCTAATGGCGCAACATTGTATATTTCTACGAGTGATCTAGCACCGAGTCATTTCCCAAATTAAAACAATGTTTTTATATTAAACGATTTCTGGTGTAACTTAAAGAAACTCAATATAATTGATAATTGATACTTAGTCTGTTATTCAAGTGAATATTAAAATGAAAGCGTCCATAAAATTCCGGTGTATCCCAACGAAATCATTATCTTGCTTTGTCTTTATTGACGTAATCTGTATATCGGAGTTTTATTTCTCAGTATTCGATAATATAATGAATCTGAATCTTAGAACTCTGAATTTAAATGTGCATTAGTAGGTGTCAACTGCGTTAGTGGTGTACTTAAATAACTAACGATCTCTAAATGTCCCATTACCATATTTAATCTTTGTCTTAATATTTTCAACAGATTAGAAACCTTAGCGATGCTTGTGTTAGTGGTCACTTGACTGGTTTTGTCTCCATTTATTATTCATGGTAGGTTTCTATATTTATCCGTAGGTTGTGCTTTTAATATCAGGTGTGATAACTTTGTAGATATGGTAACACTATCGATATGGTTAGACATGTGAAGATGAACACATGTACCAGTAAAATATTAGGTTTCCATTTTACGTAATGAAGAAAAGGGTCATATTCCTTGGAATGATATTTATTTAAGCAAAGAAAAGGTTATAAATCCAACAAGAAGAGTAGTATTCACAGAAGACAGTCACTCCAACAAGTCTTACAACGCAAAGGTGATTACAAACTCATTCAGTAAAAACGTTCATCATAAACATATAAGGGTTGACAACAGGGCTACCGCCTTGGAACGGTCAGTGGCCAAAGGGACCACCGGGTTGTTTAAACCGGTTCAAGGTTGCACCAAATCTCACTCATCCCTAAGCAATAGGGCAGTGTAATTAAAAATAATCCCCACCGAGTTAAAGGTTTAAACCCTTACATTTGAGAAAACGTATATAGGTGTAAGGAAATAACACAGAAATGTTCATGTATATAATATATCAAACAATAAGTTAAACCTAAGAAGCTAATCTCATATGTATTCGATGACTTTTCGGAAGTCAGAGCATCAAGTGCAAAACCGTTAAGGGCACCTCAAAACCGAGTGAAGCTGATACATCAATCGGTTCCCGCCTTAAAGGATTTAGGAACACGTTGTCAGAGTCCACCACCCGTCCGTCTTTGCACACACTTAGGACAGTCTTCTTACAAATCGACATTTTTTTGTTCAGCTACTGACCGAATAGTGTGTCTTGATTTAAAGTTTGCAATACATTTTGAGATTGCATGGCCAACTTTTTGACCTGAAATGATTGATAAAAGACATAATATCTTTCAGTTGAAGACTGTTATAATGTTAAACTAGAGTTAGTATTGGCGATGTGTGCATCTGTCGATGTGAGATTGTGGTATCCTGTAAACTACCTCCCCTCTATCCCTTATCAGCACTCTCTCCTGTAAACAATCAGATCCTAATATTTAATCTTCTCTGTGCTGTTTTATATAGCAATAGTATGTTTAACATCGTTAACTATCCACACCTGGATGGAGATGTACCTCGTGCTACCTCATATGGGGTGTATATCTCCCAGCTCATTCGATTTGCTAGAGCGTGTAATGATGTTATAGACTTAAATGATCGAAATCAAGTTATTACAAGTAAACTTCTTCAGCAGGGTTTTCGTTATCACAAACTACGTAGATCTTTCTCTAAATTCTACCGCCGCAACGAGGGCCTGCTGGAAAAGTACAACACCAACCTTAAAACACTTCTGCGACTAGGCATATCACAACCCTCATTTTATGGAGATGTGGTCTATAAACTTCGTAAGTTAAAGGGGTCTGACGGGTTTCCTGACCGCTTTACAAATTTAATCAGGAAGGTCTTCAGAAAAAGATATAACCCTTTGGTTTTACAGCGCACTGCATGTTTAGTGATTGACCCCTCTACAGTCAGTCACTTTTCACTTGTGCGATGACTGGACTACCTCTTGGGACTCTATGATTGTACCTACTGAAACCCCAACTAAGGGAGGTGGGTGCATGAGCTTTCGTCCCTCGGGTTTTCTGGTCGTACCCTAGATTGGTTTTCTCTTTAGCTGCAACTACTATGGTTGTTCAGTACGATTCTGGATACATCCTGAGATGTTTATTATTTTGTATGTGTATCTTTAGTTAGTTTCTCTGGATGTGGACTTTATTGTTAGAGAATTCCTTTTGATGGGATGTAGTTTTGTTTACACTGTCTTGTCTATTTGGGCGCTGAAGACAGGATAATAGCGAGGATTGTGCGCATATAAAATCGATTCAAGCTAACCAGTAGGCCTTATTGCCTACTGACCGTTCCAAGTCGGTAACCCTGTCTTCACCACCCTTTCTGTTGTTTTGTGTCTCTTTCATTGTAGTTTCAAGTCCTTGTTTGCAGTACAGTGCGGACCTACGATGCCATTGCGTTCGGACGCTGTGGTTTCTATAGGACCCTATATATTTTTTTGCATAAATAAATATTAATTCAAGGAATAGGAGAGGTGTTCGACTTATAACGTAACACTTTCATTTTGTACCTGATTGAAAAACCTTGACATTCCCGCCGAATATGTTCATGTTAATGTCAAGTCTAATGTTTCTTTCGATATAAAACATTATGAAATGAACTATTACGTGATTCCTAATTTTGCTGCATCCGTATTTTTGTAATATGGTAAAGAATGACATTTTGAAGCAAAAATATTCAATTATAAAGAGTAACGACAAAACAAATTTAAAAACATATGCTAGTAATTTGTCGTTTAAGGTAATAGTAGTCCGATATGTCCTGTGTGAACGTAAAAAAAATGGAATATGCATTTTTTTGCTATTTGTCGGTTTTCACGATTTCAGCGAAAAATTAAAAAAAAAATCGAAATCAGCAGGCTCGAACCCGCCCTTCCCCGGCACTAACACGACGCCTAAATCAAGTACGGTACTGAGGATTGCGAATGTTTCGTCGCTAATATACATAAAATAATAATGACTAAATGCTATATTTCAGTAGACTGGTTTACGAAAATGTCATTTCAGCAAGTGAAATGGTTAAATTTTAAAAACATCACACAATATGTGTTTATATCAAGTTTTTCAGACGAGTTCTCTTGGAATGCAAGAATGCTTATGGCCTCTTACATGTGTCACAGTTTGTTAATCATAGACAGATACAAAACCCATATAAGGATCAGCAGCCTTCGGCAGCTGAATAACCTTAAATGATAAATTGAAAGGGTATTTTTCTTCATATATATTTACAAGTTTTAAATCAATAAGAGTTCGCAATGAGTTTATAAGTGGGTATTTACATGCATACTTATATAGTGAAACAACAATCAAAACAGAGGTGATCCAAATGGTAGGATCAGGTTGTTTGGTAAGAGTTATGGTTAAGTGTACGGTTTTATACATTATAAACTCGTTGTGAACTACCAATTTTGCATTCTTTCCGGTATTAGAAAGTATAAATATAATTATCAGTATTTTATCTTGCATCGTTTGTCTTAAATATTGCATCAAAACAACAAAGAATAAAAAGAGATGCTGAGCTCAGCAGGGTAAATAAAAAGGTGTCCATATGTTCTATTGGTATCGTTATTAAACTATTATGTTATATGTGTTTAACTACGCATCAATGATTCAGCTAATATCACTGAATTGTCACTGAATTAAGAGCGCTGACGTAATTTTCATTTCATATAATGATTTTATGACATTATTTTTTTACCAATTTGTCTATAAACGGTCGTTCCATACCTGACGAAATTATTATCTAATAGGAAGATGAGTGTGGAACTGTGCATCCGATGTTTGTTCCTAAATGTGCTCGTAAGATAGTCTTGATACACAGGACCTCACTGTTTAAATCTCCAATCGGCGGACAAGGCTAAGAAATTACGTGGCTTATAAATTCAGCACATAAATGACGTCGGAAAGGTTGGTAAGCCTCAACCCGTGATTTTGGTCAGTCGCGCATTAGTATTTTGATTTCTACTTAAAAGTGAAATTAATTGATCAAATGTAGATACATGTAACGCATCAATTTTCATTGTTGATATGTTATGTTATATATATATATATATTGTTTTGATATAACCCTGTATATACATTTACAACAAATGAAGCACCAACAGTGGTGCGAAAGCCGGATTGTGAATTCAACATTTTAACTGAAAATCTATGTAAACAGGCCATTCAGGTAACATACATGACATAGCTATGAGGCTATGGGTCTTGTCATATAATATTATGTAATGATAATGAACATGTGTGCCAAGTATCCAAGCTTTAGGAAAATACAACTTTAACCAACATCTTTAACGTCAAAACTCCTAGTCGGACAGGACTGACAGAAAGACCAACAGAAATACTGAAATCGCCAAACTATAAGCCTGGATTTGCTACGCAATCCGGCTAAAAATACTCATCAAGCTCAATTAGAAACTATGATTTCATATATTTACGGGTAAAACTGTATGACGTATTTACTGAATATATGTCGTCTTTTGTTTTGAGTGTTTGCATTATATGAATTACGTCTAGGGATATAGGGTATAAAAGGATATGTATACTTCTAGGGCGGTAGTCTTATTGTCAACCCTTTTATCTTTGTGATGTCATAAATTGCCTTTTAACCATTTTTGTAATTATTGTTTGTTTTTGGACGTGTTTTTTGTGGACTGTGGCCCTTGAATGTTACATTTCCTGTTCGACGTTCATATCTTCTTTTACTACCGCGCTACTCCAGGCACTCGATTAGCTGCACATTTAGTAAAGTTTAAGATGAAATTCCGCTTTAAAATTACAAGTGCTTAGTTGAACCTTCTCGTTGCAACCATTCTAAAACGTTTATTAGATTCAGACGTCCACATTTTTAAACCATATCTTACACATATTTAAAATATAAAACAGCCATTACAGGACGACTTGAAAGGGTGGTAATGTTTAATGCTTGCCTTCAGTTTCATGTTGTCGTGCCCTGAAATATTTATTCTCTTGTCGTTTTGGCTTCTGCCAAGTCATTGTGTACTTGATTTGAGACTTTCTAGGTTTTTATTGTTTATAATCATGAATACATGTTCATCTTTGTGTAATATTAATGTGGCATTTTAATAGCGTCTAGTTTGTTCGAGGATATAGTCTGACAAGAATTTCTTTATTTCTTTATTGACAGTATTACGTTAAATTGTGACCTCTAGTGGTTCTGTGAATCCTAGAACCTGGTTTTAACACCCAGCGGTTTCTTTGGTACTGACTGTTCCAAGGTGGTACCAATATTGTCAACTATTTTACGTTTTTGATGTGGCAAACTTTGCTTGTATTTATTCTTGTGATTGTTATTTGTTTTGATTGCGTGTTTGTGTTTGACTGTAAATGACTGTAAATGCGACATTCCCTGTTAGATTAGTATACCTTACTTCTATTATTGTGTCATTATAGCTTTCTACGTAATTTCGAGATAACGATTTTCTGTCCAGTAATGGTTTATTTTCGAGTTAAGGGTTTATTATTCGCATTGTGTTTCCTGATATGCACCACTTTACTACGTAAACAAATTTGATATTCATTAGCATGATGCAGAACAGCCACGTCATAAATAATGTAATGAACGGATTTGTTCGGGCAATATGACTAATATCCTGTCAAAATATCTGAAAACAAATTGTCATTTTGAATTAAATTTGCATTTTATCTAGCACATTCTGGATAAAGACATGACACGTGATGCTTTTATTTCGACTTCAGTGGCATTTCTTATTATATTGGTAAAAAACGTGAGCCTTACATCTGCATAAAAGCATTACTTGGAATGAGAATAGAAAATGGAAATGACAATTAGTTTAATTGATGGAACATTAAGCTTCGAAATACTAAAACAGTTAGCATATGTTATAACTGTAATTAGGCGATGTAATAGTCGATTAAAAGCACAATCGATAACGGCGTTGTATTCGTCGTAATGGATGGAGAATAACTTGTAAATCCGAGAAAAGACTAAGAGTTCGATTGAATATGCTTTATACTACGCACATTCGGGGTTCGAATATAAGTAACAGCTTTAAGAAAAAATGTCGAGTACGCTTATTAAGCACTCAAAAACAATCAATCCCTCAAAATCAAAATTATATGTTCAATATAAAGTGTATTTACATGTACCAGGAATCTAGAAACTCAACTTGCGGGGATTTCTTTATTTACATTGTCCTGTTTTAATGGGATGACAGTGGCGTAAGTGTGAGGTTTGGTGCACCCTAAAACCGGTTTAAACCCCCAGTGGCCTTTGTTGCCACTGACCGTTCCAAGGCGGTAGCCCTATTGTCAACCCTTTTGTGTTTGTGATGTCGTTTGCATTTTTTATTACTTTTGCCTTCTCGTTTGCCTGTTTGCGTGTTTGTTTTTGTGTTTTGTGGTTGACTGTCGTCCTTGAATGCTGCTTTCCCTGTCCGATATTTTTATATTTCTTTGCAACAAACCGCAATCCCCATAAATCATGTATGAAGCCATTGGTACAAAAAACAAACACTACCTAAATAAACCTCACTGTACCATACAAATAAGCATATGAAAAGGAAAAAACCCAAAACAACACAGCACAAATGGTGGAGACAGGATTACCGACTTGGAACCAAGCCATATAATAGCCACGTAGAGCAAATAAGTGATGGTATGCTTGCTGACTCGAAATCAAATGGGTCATTTGGGTACTTTAACCATAAGTTTCAAACAAGATGTTATGCTTTAAAAAATAAATACATTCATGAAATGGCGCAACATTGTATATACCAACAAGTGATTTAACTCAAAGCCTTTTCCCAAATGTTTTCATATTAAACGAATACTCATGTAATTTAAAGAAACTCAATATAATTGCTAGCGTACTATTAATTGGAGAATAATACAGTGAATATAAAAATGAAAGTGTCTCTATATTTAATATGTTTCTTAATGCAAACATTATATATAAGTAATATATATATAGAAGCTTGATTTTCCTTTAGTAATACATAGGAGTCTTATAATTCTTAACAGTTTTTTCAGTCAGTTAAAACATACATTATTATTATCTCTATTACATCAATAATGTGCATTTTCTAAATGTCCCAATACTATTTTGAGCAGAACAGAAACCTCGGTGATGTCCGTGTTTGTTGTTACCGGATGTGCTTTCACTACAGATGTGATAGTTTTGTAGTTATGGTTACTCTATCGTTATGTTTAGAAATGTGCAAACGAATACATGTACCACACCAGTAATATATTAGGTTTCAATTTTATATAATAAACGCATACCTAGGCACGTCTTCTTACAAACTGACAACTTTTGTTTTTCAGCTACTGACCGAATAGAATGTTTTGATTTAAAGTTTACAATACATATTGACTGTAAATGCTAGATAAATTACATATACGAGGGTCATTCAATAAGTCACTAACGCGTTTTAACAATTATGTGCTCATTGTGATGTTTGGTACCAAATGAAAGAAAGTTTCAATACCATTCTATTGATTGTACAATGAAAGCTGTATCTTTTGTGTAACGAAAGTTATTGAACATTTAATACACATCATTTATACATACTGAGGCATTTTCGTCCTGAGTTTTTTCAGGTATGTTAACTGTTACTTTTTTAAATGCCTGTTTCTCTTTAAGTACTTGTCGAAGACCTTTGCAATTTCTCATATATTACCAGTTATATCTGTGCATTACAAGATTTAGGATTTAAGCATGGTAGATGAAAAGGCATTGTCTTAGAAAATAACATTTTAAGCTAACGTGTAAAATTACTTTAATGATAAATGGACTTTAAATGGAAGGGAGTCTTCTGAAATAGCGTTTTTGGATGATCAATATTTTCACTAAACATTGTACAAAATTCTACAATAATGTGTTGAATATGAAAAGATTTAAACACTGAAACAATAGGAATTGTAAAAAACATGAAAACATATTAATACTATGAAAATAATTACGACATTTAAAAGATATTATAACATTTCCGTAAACAAAATGAAGACAATCAGTGTTATTTCTGCTAAAAGTGAGGGATATGCATTCGCTCATATCTGGTTTGCAGCAAGACCTTTCCGAATTCTCGACAATCATTTTAATGGATTATGGGCAAATAACAACTGATGGCGTACAAGAAAATTTAAAAGCATAGAATTATTCAAATATTTTTTACAACGTTTTGTATCAAGGACATTTTCAGAGATGCCAGTATCCAAAAGGTGTGGTAGTGGGAGGTAATTCAGGGGTATATATAACCGGAAATTTTTCATTTTTGTTGTGGAATTTAAGAGAGCGAACCCAGTAGTACTATAAATACACTACTTTATCTCAGTGTAATATCTAGTTCAAAGGATATATGCCTAGTGACAGTACTTTTTTAAGCACCCTCGTAAACATTCAGGTATAGAAAAGTAATATCATATTACATGTAATCACGAGTTTTATTGCGATGTGTGTAACTGTCAATGTGCGATAGCTTAGTTTATAATGACATTACATTAAGATGGTGAGTATTTTCAGTGTTTCTATAAGTTTATCACAGCCTCGACTTATTTCTCGAACACCTTGTGTATTACAGATTCAAATGAGGACCGAATCACTTTGTTTGTGTACAGTAACAGAGTTTATCCCAATTGTTTGCATGGTATATCATACGATACGTTTAGACACCTTAAATATTTATCCTTATTTCAAATCTTACTTTTATAAAACGCATACTAGTAACGTTAAATTTGGTTTCACGTTATCTGTAGGGCGAACGCGTTACAGCCGCTTAAGTTAGATGACGTCATGAAAACAACAAGACGTCATGATTTCTCTTACAAATTGCCGGTGTAAGGAAAAAATCGATAATCGCTATGTAGTAAAATGACCCCCTGTCAAAATTCTATATAATAGAATGACACACCGGTCATAATTTGTTCTGTCGTGGAATGACTTTTTCGAGAAAACCTGTAATATTACAAAAATGTGATATAGGGTCCTATAGAAACCACAGCGTCCGAGCGCAATGGCATCGTAGGTCCACACTGTACTGCAAACAAGGACTTGACAATACAACGAAAGAGACAAAAAACAACAGAAAGGGTGGTGAAGACAGGGTCTACCCCTCACACTTAGAAATATGACCCCTGTAAAGTATTTATGATATATAAATTTTTGCGATTTGCTATCCCACGGTTAGACATGTCGGTACCGGAGTCATTCGTTTTGCATTATCTTGACTATTCACGCTAAACCGAAAATTCGTATTGAACATAAGAAAAAATTAATGACTGCGGAACCGACATGTCTAACGCTGAGGTTTCTTAAACACCAATTAGTTACAGACACGTTTGACTTTTTTTTATCCCCCGCCGAAGTCGGAGGGATATAGTTTTGGCGTTGTTCGTTCGTTTGTTTATCCGTTTGTCCGTTACAATTTTCGTGTTCGCTATATATTATAACTCTCACATGCATAAATGGATTTTGAAATAAATTGACACAGATACTCATCTCATCAAGACGACGTGCAGAACCCAAAACCCGAATCTGTATCATCAAGGTCAAATTGGCACAAATACCCATATCATCGAGACGACGTGCCGAACCAAACATACGGGAATGTATATTCAAGTTCAGTGTCATACAGGTCATATAATTCTTATATGTGCTTTTAATAAGGTATTTTCTGTTCTCTCTCCATAACGCTCATGTTTTCAGGGATTTGGTAATGAATTGATACAAATACATGTACACAAATAATCAACCCATCAAGACATACATGGAGACCCCCAAGCCACCCATCGTCCCAATCCACCCACCTCCAAAAGAAATCTTTAACGAAGAGGGATATAGTTTTGGCGTTGATGCATGGAGGGATTTTGAAATAAATCGGCTTATATACTCAACTCATCAAGACGACTTTCAAAACCCAACACCTCACCTTTTTGTTTGTTCGTCTGTATGTATTTTCAGTCCACGCAGAAGACAACACTTCGTCGGTGGATTTCAAAAAACGAACTTCTTGTTGTGTTTGGTTTTAACGCCATTTATCAACATTTTCAGTCATTTTTAGTCAGTTATCTTAACCTTGGCTTCTGTTACCAGTGCATTCTGCAAGCAACTGGACTTTTTCACTTGATACTTTACTTTGGCGTAATTGTGCGATATATTTTCAATGTAACTTGCATACTACCTTTTGTGTTTGTGATGTCGTTTGCATTTATATTAATTTTGCCTTCTTGTTTGTCTGTTTGCGTGTTTGTTTCTGTGTTTTGTGGTTGACTGTCCTCCTTGAATGCTACTTTCCCGGTCCGATCTTTTTATATTTCTTTCAATCATTAATATTAATTATTCGAATAGTTCAAAGCAAACTGTCTTTACATGTTACTAACATTTGATAATATTGCATCAATAATATATTTAACAATTTAGTAGAATATGGAAAAGACTGAAATCTCAATTGTTTATTTAATGGTATGCAATCAGTCTTAAAGTCAAAATGAGGCAAGATTAATAAATTGAGGTGCTTATTTTAATGCTTGAATTGAACTCAATATAGCCTTGTGTACCGTTAATACTGTCTAATAGTCGAAACCTTGTAGACTTTTTTGGAAACCGTGTAGACTGAACAAGATGGTATTGACATTGAAAATCAACCTATTCCTTTATAAAGCTTGGTTATTTCGGGCACTCAATGCAACAGGCTTGCACCTAAATGTTCGATGCTTAAAACCATACCCGTTTTATGCCCATACTGAACGTTTAATGCCAGTAATCGGCGTTCAAAGTGGATAGAATTCATATTTCAAAATTTGAAGCGGTGAGCGATCCAGTTTTTTGGCCATTAGTTCGTTTAAAGGCCGATTTGTATCCAGTTTTGGGTGTATGTGTCTCAACTTATTCGTTTTTCTAGAGCTTGTACTCGAGTTGAGGACTTTAATATTCGTTATCTTTGTATAACTAAAAAGTTACTCAGTCAGGGTTACCGTTACCATAAACTTCGTAAAACCTTTATATTTTATTATCGTAACCCTGATCTTCTTTCCAAATATAAAAGTAATTTAAGGACTCTTCTGCGATAAGGACTGTCACAACCTGACTTCTATGGTGATGTGATTTATAAACTTCGTAAGATTCTTGGTCATGATCACTTTCATACTATCTTTGTTAAACGTGTTAACAAGTTTATCAAAAGAGGTTATGACCCTATCATTTTGCAACGTACTGCATGCTTGGTGGTGGACCCTTTTACAGTTCGCCACTATGCTTTCCTCTTTAATTGTACGATGACCGGACAGGCTGTGGACCCTATGATGACGCCTACCTAAAGCCCATTGGGACGGTGACGTTTGATGTTTGTCTAAGTGTGAGGTTTGGTGCACCCTAGAACCGGTGTAAACCCCCAGTGACCTACTTTGCCACTGACCGTTCCAAGGCGGTAGCCCTATTGTCAACCCTTTTGTGTTTGTGATGTCGTTTGCATTTTTTTATTGCTTTTGCCTTCTTGTTTGTCTGTTTGCGTGTTTGTTTCTGTGTTTTGTGGTTGACTGTCCTCCTTGAATGCTACTTTCCCGGTCCGATCTTTTTATATTTCTTTCAATCATTAATATTAATTATTCGAATAGTTCAAAGCAAACTGTCTTTACATGTTACTAACATTTGATAATATTGCATCAATAATATATTTAACAATTTAGTAGAATATGGAAAAGACTGAAATCTCAATTGTTTATTTAATGGTATGCAATCAGTCTTAAAGTCAAAATGAGGCAAGATTAATAAATTGAGGTGCTTATTTTAATGCTTGAATTGAACTCAATATAGCCTTGTGTACCGTTAATACTGTCTAATAGTCGAAACCTTGTAGACTTTTTTGGAAACCGTGTAGACTGAACAAGATGGTATTGACATTGAAAATCAACCTATTCCTTTATAAAGCTTGGTTATTTCGGGCACTCAATGCAACAGGCTTGCACCTAAATGTTCGATGCTTAAAACCATACCCGTTTTATGCCCATACTGAACGTTTAATGCCAGTAATCGGCGTTCAAAGTGGATAGAATTCATATTTCAAAATTTGAAGCGGTGAGCGATCCAGTTTTTTGGCCATTAGTTCGTTTAAAGGCCGATTTGTATCCAGTTTTGGGTGTATGTGTCTCAACTTATTCGTTTTTCTAGAGCTTGTACTCGAGTTGAGGACTTTAATATTCGTTATCTTTGTATAACTAAAAAGTTACTCAGTCAGGGTTACCGTTACCATAAACTTCGTAAAACCTTTATATTTTATTATCGTAACCCTGATCTTCTTTCCAAATATAAAAGTAATTTAAGGACTCTTCTGCGACAAGGACTGTCACAACCTGACTTCTATGGTGATGTGATTTATAAACTTCGTAAGATTCTTGGTCATGATCACTTTCATACTATCTTTGTTAAACGTGTTAACAAGTTTATCAAAAGAGGTTATGACCCTATCATTTTGCAACGTACTGCATGCTTGGTGGTGGACCCTTTTACAGTTCGCCACTATGCTTTCCTCTTTAATTGTACGATGACCGGACAGGCTGTGGACCCTATGATGACGCCTACCTAAAGCCCATTGGGACGGTGGCGTTTGATGTTTGTCTAAGTGTGAGGTTTGGTGCACCCTAGAACCGGTGTAAACCCCCAGTGACCTACTTTGCCACTGACCGTTCCAAGGCGGTAGCCCTATTGTCAACCCTTTTGTGTTTGTGATGTCGTTTGCATTTTTTTATTGCTTTTGCCTTCTTGTTTGTCTGTTTGCGTGTTTGTTTCTGTGTTTTGATGTTGACTGTCCTCCTTGAATGCTACTTTCCCGGTCCGATCTTTTTATATTTCTTTCAATCATTAATATTAATTATTCGAATAGTTCAAAGCAAACTGTCTTTACATGTTACTAACATTTGATAATATTGCATCAATATTATATTTAACAATTTAGTAGAATATGGAAAAGACTGAAATCTCAATTGTTTATTTAATGGTATGCAATCAGTCTTAAAGTCAAAATGAGGCAAGATTAATAAATTGAGGTGCTTATTTTAATGCTTGAATTGAACTCAATATAGCCTTGTGTACCGTTAATACTGTCTAATAGTCGAAACCTTGTAGACTTTTTTGGAAACCGTGTAGACTGAACAAGATGGTATTGACATTGAAAATCAACCTATTCCTTTATAAAGCTTGGTTATTTCGGGCACTCAATGCAACAGGCTTGCACCTAAATGTTCGATGCTTAAAACCATACCCGTTTTATGCCCATACTGAACTTTTAATGCCAGTAATCGGCGTTCAAAGTGGATAGAATTCATATTTCAAAATTTGAAGCGGTGAGCGATCCAGTTTTTTGGCCATTAGTTCGTTTATAGGCCGATTTGTATCCAGTTTTGGGTGTATGTGTCTCAACTTATTCGTTTTTCTAGAGCTTGTACTCGAGTTGAGGACTTTAATATTCGTTATCTTTGTATAACTAAAAAGTTACTCAGTCAGGGTTACCGTTACCATAAACTTCGTAAAACCTTTATATTTTATTATCGTAACCCTGATCTTCTTTCCAAATATAAAAGTAATTTAAGGACTCCTCTGCGACAAGGACTGTCACAACCTGACTTCTATGGTGATGTGATTTATAAACTTCGTAAGATTCTTGGTCATGATCACTTTCATACTATCTTTGTTAAACGTGTTAACAAGTTTATCAAAAGAGGTTATGACCCTATCATTTTGCAACGTACTGCATGCTTGGTGGTGGACCCTTTTACAGTTCGCCACTATGATTTCCTCTTTAATTGTACGATGACCGGACAGGCTGTGGACCCTATGATGACGCCTACCTAAAGCCCATTGGGACGGTGACGTTTGATGTTTGTCTAAGTGTGAGGTTTGGTGCACCCTAGAACCGGTGTAAACCCCCAGTGACCTACTTTGCCACTGACCGTTCCAAGGCGGTAGCCCTATTGTCAACCCTTTTGTGTTTGTTATGTCGTTTGCATTTTTTTATTGCTTTTGCCTTTTTGTTTGTCTGTTTACGTGTTTGTTTCTGTGTTTTTTGGTTGACTGTCCTCCTTGAATGCTACTTTCCCTGTCCGATCTTTTTATATTTCTTGAAATAGATATATATCCATTAGAATGTAAATAACCGCAGCATGCTCCCATCGAAATTCCGTTGTTGGAGATATTTTAGTTTGAAAACAATGCCTGGTAAACCGTGTAGGCAACGGTATTGTTGTTGTGGAAACTATGTAGACTGGGCAATATTGGTAGAAAAAGTAAACCGTGTATACAATGAAAAAGTTTACGGTGTAGACAAAACTATTTAGAACGTAACACAGCACCCAGTGCACTGTATTACTGGGAGTTATTTTAAATACCATTATCTATTTATTTCATAAAACAAATAAAGAATGATAACAGTTTATACTCATTAAATGATTTTAAACAAACACAAAGCAATTAGTTAGATTATCCAATGTCTATGATATTTCTATTCGATCATAACTCACATTTAAACATGATAAAGTGTAAAGTTCTTTGCTGGCGTAAAACTTTACTATTAACATAAAGACTACTTTCACATATAAATGATTTGTTTACAATATATAGTTCAGTTGAACTGCTCGCAACGAAGGATAAACACTGCTGATATTACTGCAAGCTCAACAGTGACATTATAATTACATAGCAGTGCGTTTATCACGTAGCAACGTTCCACTCGGACCATGATCTTAAAAGTAAGACCAGAATTTGTGATGAAAAGACAAGTAAATCAAAATCAGGACTGCGGTAGAAAAACTTCGGTTTCATTTCCTGTCAGAGATTGTCATGGTCTAACGGCCAAATTCATATTGACCGTCAATATTTTGAGTTCGTGAGCCACACATGGTTGTATCACATGTCGTTATGGTATTCGCAGCGATTATTTTAAATATGTAATAGTATGTCCTCTAGCCCGGGGTTGAGCAGAGTTCTATTAATAAAATGGCAATACTAGAAAAACTTCAGCCATCCAGATGTATGCATATGCCGGTGAACACGGAACCTTCAAAGTGGTATGTTCATAGAATTCCATGGTCTGCTGACCATTTTATGGTTTCATTTTCAAACGAAATGGTTTGCCTTAAACGAGTAAAAAATGGGAGAAATAAACAAAATGTAACATAGTTGGAAGCCGAGGTTATTGAATATATTCTGTTATCACATGTTATCACACTCATCCGTTTATTTGTTGTATGAATAAATAGGCCATGGTGTTTAAAATAATTCCCTGAAATACAGTGCAATGAGGAGCAGTGTTACGTTTGCAAATAGTATTGTCTACACCGTTAACCTTTTCACTGTCTACGCTGTTACTTTTTCTCCCAAGCTTGTCTGGTCTACACAGTTTCCACAACATAAACACCATTGTCTATAAGGTTTACCACGCATTTTTTTTAATGTCAAATATATCTAACAAATCTATTTCAATGGAGGCATGATGTGGTTGTTTGCATTCCAATGGATATATATCAATTAGTTTACCCCAAACTGAACACAAATCGAACTTACGGTCAAATATCTGGATCGCTCGCTGCTTCAAATTTTGTAAACGGAATTCTATCCACTTTGAACGCAGATTTCGGGAATTGAACGTTTAGTATGAAACGGGTATGGTTTTAAGCATCGAGCCTTTAGGTGCGTCTGTTTTACTGAGTGCCCGATATAACCAAAGTATATAAAGGAAGAGGTGAATGTCAATCTCTCGCATGCTTTGCTGGCCGCCATCTTGTTCTGTATACACGGTTTCCAAAAATGTCTACACGGTTTCGATTTTTAGACAGTGTTTAATACCCATCCTCACAGAATATTGATACCCCCTCTCGAATAAGTATTGATACCTCCTCCCGATTGAGTTTATACCCTCTCCCGATTGAATATCGATATCTCCTCCTCACTGAGTATTGATACCCCTCCTGAGTATTAATACCCATTCCTCACTGAGTATTGATATCAACTCCCGACTGAGTTTTAATACACCCTCTCCATTGAGTATTGATACGCCCTCGCTATTAAGGATTGATACTGACTCCACATTCAGTATCGATGAGTATCGATACTCACTCCCCATTGTGTTTGGATAACCCATCCCCATTGAGTACCGATACCCGTCCATATTGACAATTGTTAACCCACGCTATTAAATATTGATACCCCCTATACATTGAGTACCTATAAAATCTCTCCATCGAGTATAGATACCCCTTCAATACTCAATGGAAAGGTATTATAGATACTCAATGAGGAAGGGTAATCAATACTAAATGGGGAGGGGTATCAATACTCATTTGGGGGGGGGGGGGGGGGGTTATCCATTTAATACTCATTAGGGGGGAATCAATACTCATTTGGGAGGTTTTAGAGATTCTAGATGTGGAGGACGTATCGATACTCAATGAGGAGCGGTTTCAATACCACAGTTGGCAAATTACCTCGAACGCATGAAATATTTGTTCACACATGCCCTTCCGTGCTTCCGTAGATAACCGTATGTATACATTTACACATACATGCACATATTTACATACACATTTGGCCGATATTTATTAAGTTAATACGATTATCGCAGGATACGCTACATGTAATACATATTGGCGAATAGACTCATGCGTCGCAATAATCCTAAATGCTGACTTTATTTTCAAACAAACTTAAGAGTAACGGTACTATATATCGACAGCTTCCGCCTTGAAACTTTGTTTATGATGCTGCCCTCCGATTAAAGTGGATGTAGTCTTCGCGGTAGAGTACATTTATGCGTACAAATGAATATATAGATTTTTATGTAGAAACTTTTATTGCAATATCTTCGTATCTTACAAAAACATGACTATTTGTTTTGGAAAAACTAAAACAATGGGACATTGTTTCCAAAGTAAGCACAACTTTTAATATTTTATTATTGTATACAATTGAAACTAAGATTCATGTTTCAATAAACATATATTTTGCATATCTTGTAATGACCTAAATATCATCATTGTCTATGTGTATGCATATATATTCGTTACCTGTTCTGGCGTCAACATTTTACGTATGGAGTCAACATTTTACAGAATGGAGTCATTTTACTATGTAGCAATACATATTATTTTATGGGGGTCGATTTCTTTTCCTTACACCGGCGTATAACGGCAAAGTAAATTGATAACATTAAAGTAAAACTATCAAGAAATATAAAAATATCGGACAGGGAAAGCAGCATTCAATGACGACAGTCAACCACAAAAAACAAAAACAAACACTCAAACAGACAAACGAGAAGGCAAAAGTAATAAAAAATGCAAACGACATCACAAACACAAAAGGGTTGACAATAGGGCTACCGCCTTGGAAGTCGTAGGTGCGTTATGCGATAAATAGAATCTTATATTCGTGACTGTATATTATTGACAATAATAAACTCGTTAGATAAAAATATAAGATATTCCTCAGAGCCTCATATCCTATCACTTTATCCAACTCGTATATTAAAATCAATAATACAGACACACTCAGGTAAGATCCTCTATATCATTTCAAAGACTATGACTTTAAAACATGACTTGAAATGGCATTTTTTTCATAAATAGTAGCAACTTTTAAATAAATTTTAATAGAAAAAAGATTTTCAATGAGATTACAATTGGGTATAAAAAAAACATACTGATATAGCACAACAATAATAAAAAAAAGCAGAGGTGAATCAAATGGTTGGAGTTGATTGTTTGGGAATAGATATCAGGTGATGCAAATAACTGCTGTTCCTCATTGGTGATTAGTGTATATGTCAATAAATGGGAAAACTGCACTGTTAAGTGTACATTTTATACACTATAAACAAGGTTTGAACGAATTATCATACATTCTATTAAACATATGTTTTATTTTCAATTTTTATTTTATCACCGTTTATTGAAACAACAACATCAAAGAACAAATCAAAATGAAGATGTTGAGCTCATCTAGGTAGATAGGAAAGTTTCCATAATGTTCAATATGTCAATATGTGTGTATTTACTCGTTACGTATCAATATACGCTTCAGATAATAGCCATTTTTGTTCACTGAATTAATAAAGAAGACGTAATGTTACATTTTACTTGGCGGTTTTATAAAACTATTTGTACGATGTGTTTTTTGCGTCCAAGAATGTTGTTCTTACAGACCGTATACGTATGCGACACGTTTTAATAATACTAGTCACTGACATATCAGCCGTCAGAACCATTAACAATGCAGTTCACTAAATCACCCGGGGGGATGCTAATAACCACTCGCCTAGACGATTTGTCAGAGACTCACAACGAATGTGCCGTTTTATCTGCGCATACTTCATTAATTATAGTATTGGTTTTCTCACATTTATGTGTACATAGACTTTATATACAGACAACGAATACGCTTTTAGTTCTTTTTAAAGTTTGATATAGGCAACACTAGATTTTCTTCTGAGGCTATGCAATTGTACATCAGATGTATGGCCCTGAGTTATAGATATAGGCAACACTTGATTATCTTCAGGGGCTATGCAATTGTACATCAGATGTATGGCCCTGAGTTATAGATATAGGCAACACTTGATTATCTTCAGGGGCTATGCAATTGTACATCAGATGTATGGCCCTGAGTTATAGATATAGGCAACACTTGATTATCTTCAGGGGCTATGCAATTGTACATCAGATGTATGGCCTTGAATTATTGATACCTGCAACACTAAATTATCTTCAGGGCTATGCAATTGTACATCAGATGTATGGCCCTGAATTATTGATATAGGCAACACTAAATTATCTTCAAGGGCCATGCAATTGTACATGAGATGTATGATCCTGAGTTAATGATATTGGCAACACTAGATTATCTTCAGAGGCTATGCAATTGTACATCAGATGACCCTGAATTTCACGTGGTTAATGCTGTCCGGTTTATGTTTTATTCATGCATTTATTCTTTCTTTTTCGCTGTCCACAGTACTTACAACGTTACAAAGAACATGAAAGAAGCAATTTGGAAATCGCCAATCACGGTAAGTACAAAACAGTTTGCCGTCTCTGATTGAGACTGTTCATGAACGGTAGAGAAACATGCTTGCTACCGTTCAAGTCCTCTAACCCCGAGTTTAGCAGATTTCAATATTTAAATGCCAATAGTACAAAAACTTGAGCCATCCCGAAGATGGCGTGCATATGACGGTGAACATGGAACAACTTATTCGAAATTAAAGTAAGAGAACAAAAGTAGTTGAGTATTTAATACTTAAAATACCTATTTCCAGCCTATTGATATTTGGAATGGTGGGGATGGTGGGGAAGGGCAAAGGGGGTTAAAATCTTTGTTTCGTATGTAGCTGTTTGTCGGATGATGAGGCCCGTTTGTATATTGTAAATACATTAAAACAAAGGAGCAGGCTTTTATTATTTGTATTTGGTTATATGTTTGTTCTAAAACAACTATAGCGAATAATCCATTTTTTTGTGTTTAGTATATTAAAATGTTTACTTTTTTGTTTCTTCATAAACGTAAAGGGCAAAATAGTATATACCTCAAATAATATTCACTATAGTAATGCTATTCAGAGAAGTCAACTGTAATATTAATTTATTTACTTGAGCTAATAAGTGAATTAACATGTTATAAATTCAATTCCATTCAATCCAATGTCGTCATTGTACAATTATATGAGTTATAATTACAGAAGAAAAACATTATCATGACAATATATCAAATGACGTTTATGAGCACTGTCTTTAATATACTGAATATCAAGCAAATGAGATACTAGTACCAATTTTATAACGTCTTTAGTATGATTCCGCCGGGGATTGCGAGATGACCATTCATTAGTACAGCTAGGGAAACATGAACGAGCATCAAGTATGAACAATGTGTATATAATGTGCGCACTTTGGTTTATGAATCCAGCATAGCATTATATTAATTAGTATTATATTAATAAGTATATTAGTCAAGCAATAAGTAATATAGTAAAAGCTATATATATATTGGGATCATACAAATAACTCAGCATGTTATAGTGTTTATGTCCTCCTTGGGATATGCCCATTAATCATTATGCACTAAATTAACTGACGAAAGGTTATTACCACATACATTTACCACGTCTATGGTTCGAAAATAAATGTTTTAAGAAAATTAAAATGACCCGTTATCAATATATCTTTTCTTAAAATGTTTAAAACAACGTTTTACTAAAAGTGCGACTTTATAAAACATTATTACAATAAAACTGCTGAAAGCGTCTCTTAGATCTTAGTTCAAGAACTGAATATTTTGACATGAGAAACCCTTCCCCAAATGCATGGAACAATATTAATAAACTTGAAGTGTGTCCTATATGTCATATGCAACTATTTTACTACGGTGAGGTCCTATCAAATATAAATCGTGTCACAGCCATTTCAACATTAACGTCATCAACATCAACTGATTCATGTATTCATTGAGTATGTGAGTGTGTGCGTGCGTGCGTTCGTGATTGCATGAGTGCGTGCGTGTTTTTGAAACAACACATCATAGACGCATGTTACTAAACCCATCACAATATACTGATACCTGGCCGACCAGTCTTAGAAATAACTACCATTTATATGCTGAACGTCAAGCAAGGGAGCTTGTTTTTTTTGTTTTTTTAAATATTTGGTATTAAAACTTCAAACTGTTACTCTTTTATTCAATATTTCGGCCCCTTGACCTTTTTCAAGAGAATTTTTTTTCACGAAACGTTTATGTCACGTCCATTTTGCGTATAGGCGACGGTAGTTATGACTCAGCGTCATGGCTGCGCTTCCTGTCCAACATAACGTCGTACCCCGTAATGGCGTCGCGTCTTTTTTTTGACAGTTCCCAGAATTTGTATGAAATAGTTGTATACTTTATGCAAAATTAACATTTATTTTTTAAAGAATACCGATCCCAGAATATGCAAGAAATAGTTGTATACGTTATACAAGATTAATGTTTCTTTTAAAAAAAATAAACAAAGTTTAGTAACTCTATCAAAATGATATTTAAATACCTAAATGTTGTTTATAGCCAAAGTGACTATTGAAACATATATCTTGCCCACATATATTACATCCCCCGATTTTTAAATACTTAAATTTCGTTTGTACCCAAAGTGACGATTAAGACACACCCAGATCACCGACCTCGGCTAAATGCCATATGGATTTTTGTAGACGAAAACACATCGTCAGTAAACACGTAATGAAATCAATGAGACTTCCTAATTTACTACAACCGGTAATATATAAGTAGCAAAAAACTACAATTTATATTAAATACCCTTGTTCAGTGAACGATGTAAATGTTGGGGTTATGATGTTGATTACAGGGCCATATATACCGCATTTGAACGAGATAATTATCACATTGATTCATTTAATGAAATATTTAGACAACGTAGGTATGTACTCTTTGGGGATACTACTGATCTTTTGTTTCCTATTCTTTGTAACGCAGTATGAATTGTAATGATACACTTTGTTTTTGTAACAAATAAACATTCGCAGACATATCATATACTCTAACATTTGAAGAACACTGGCGCGATATTTTGTAAAGCCTACACAACTCTATAAATCACAAACAACAAACATGTTTAATTCATAAATTGCTCTGTTTTTTTTTCTTTCTAAAACTTATTTGCATTACTGAAATATGGCAGCGACGAGATGAAATAAAAATAAAGCCCGAACATACGATGCATGATGTGCTAATAAACATAGTAGTAAGTTAATTGATAAAATGTACGATTTGTGACATTTTTTTTAAAAGTAAATATTTGGTGAATAAAATGTTTATTTGGCATTTTTCTTAAAAGACATTTTTCTCAAAAGAAAACAAAATATTTGATTGATGTATCGGGAAGAGTAGATTGTTTCAATCCTTACGTCCGTTGACACGTATTTAGAAGAAAGAGTTTTGGACGAAACTGAGCGTAACGAAATCAGATACGGTTCTTCCGTATTAAAAGCACGTGTGTGATTGTTTCCTAAGATGAAGGTAGATATAAAAATGTACAGGAAATGTAGCATTTAAAGACCACAGTGATCCAAAAGCACGCATAGAAACAATCACTAATTAAAAAGTTGAATAAAATGCAAGATAAGACATCACAAACATGAACGAATTGACAAAAGGGCTACCGCCTTGTAACGGCTAGTGGCAAAATAGGCCGAGCAGGGTTTAAACCAGGTTTTAGGGTGAACCAAACCTAACTCTTACCCTATTGTTATCCCATTATAACGGGCCATTGAAAACGGGCCACTCTAACAAACAAAACAGATGTAGTAGGCTTTATATGTATAACACATCATAATCATGTAAATATGCATATTAAAAAGCCTAGCTAGCCACAAAGGAAGTACCTAATGACTATTATATTAAAAAAGAAATAAATTTATTTTAAGAAAATAAAGGGATTTCTTTCTGAAATAGGGTCACATGAATATAAAAGGCATTCTCGTATACATTCAGGTATATACACCTGCACATGCACCGTTTACCCATAATCCATATTAGATCTAGTTCAACACTGTACGCAGACCAACGCAAATGTTTACGTATGTCGATTATTTACAAATATAAATCATTTATATGTAGGTGTGAACAAAACCACAAGAGAGTATGCAAACTATCGTTGTTGCATCTTGTATTACCAGTCATGAACAGACTCTCTTGTTTGTGTTTGTTACTTTCAAGGGATCCCATTTTCAGTATTTATTGACATACGCTCTAGCGTTTGCTTAGTGCTGTAAAATGTTGTCCCGATTACAAATCAGTAGTATTACCAACTGGTTCATCTCATCTCAATCTGTGTGACTTTAAAATCATGGCGGAGATTTCTTTATTTACACTGTCCTGTTTTAATGGGATGACAGTAGGGTAAGTGTGAGGTTTGGTGCACCCTAGAACCGGTTTAAACCCCCCAGTGGCCTACTTTGCCACTGACCGTTCCAAGGCGGTAGCCCTATTGTCAACCCTTTTGTGTTTGTGATGTCGTTATCTTTTATTATTAATTTTGCCTTTTTGTTTGTCTGTTTGCGTGTTTGTTTCGGTGTTTTGTGGTTGACTGTCCTCCTTGAATGCTACTTTCCCTGTCCGATCTTTTTATATTTCTTTAAAGTCGAATACCGCTTAAGCCGGTGCTAGGGATATATGGGATGTTGCATCCTATATACCTCTCATGAACAGACTCAATGTAAATCTCTAGTTTGTGTTTGTTACTTCCAAGGAATCACTTATTCATTATATAGGTACCGCATCAGTAATTTCCAACGTTTCTTTTCTACTCGTTAAAGAATTGTCAGTCAAAAGCTTATTTATCTTTATATATTACTGCACGAATGTAAAAAGCTAATCGCATGTTTATTCCAATGGGAACGATTATAATAAAACGAATCGAGCGTGCCGTCGTCTGCCTGTCTGTCTCTTTGTCAAGAACTAAGCGGAAATAATATACCGATATATCCACGACTTACTGAGCATAAAAGCTGGAAGTCCGGTAGTGACAAACGGAATCTTTTTTACTTTATTCAAGACTATGTACTTAGTATAGTAAGTGTAAAAGTCGAACAGGAAATGCTTTCACAGAACACAGTAAACCCAAAAACACGCTAAACGACAAACATGAATGGCTATGTTAATAAGGAATAAAGGCATATGACGTCACAAACACAAACAAAGGGTTGACAATAGAGCTACCGCCTTGGAACGGTCAGTGGCAAAAAAGGCCGCTGGGGGGTTAAACCAGGTTCTAGGGTGCACCAAACCTCACACTTACCCAACTGTTATCCCAATGGGATAGTGTAAATAAAGAAATCCTCGCCACGAATTATTTTCTAACCAACAAGGTAGCATTAATTATAAGTAAAACACAAACTCGTGTATATATAAATACAAAACACAATAGCATAGAAAGCCACTAATGAGGTACTCAGTGACTTGGCAGAAGCCAGAGCAACAAGAGAATACATCACTGAGATCACGACAAGACAAGATTGGCGACAAACATCAAACGTCATCTTTAGGTAGACGTCATCATAGAGTCCACAGCCTGTCCGGTCATCGCACAATTAAAGAGGAAAGCATAGTGGCGAACTGTAAATGGGCCTACCACCAAGCATGCAGTGCTTTGTAAATGATAAGGTCATAACCTCTTTTGATAAAACTTTTAACAAGTTTAACAAAGATAGTATGAATTTCGTGAAGTGATCATGACCAACGATCTTACGAAGTTTGTAAATGACGTCACTATAGAAGTCAGGTTGTAATAGTCCTTGTCGCAGAAGAGATCTTAAATCAATTTTATATTTGGAAAGAAGAGCAGGGTTACGATAATAACACTTTGCAAAGGTTTTACGAAATATATGGTAACGGCAGCCCTTCTGGGGTAGCGTTTTAGTTATACAAAGATTCGAGATTCGAATATTAAATTAATGAACTCGAGTACAAGCTCTAGAAAAACGAATACGTTGAGACATATAAACCGATTTATTTGCATAATTATATCTGAAATGGATCGCCCTGATAAATCAGTATATATAATAAAAAAATGATTGTCGGAATTAAATTAGGTAATTCTAATTGCAAGTTTCTACATAACTAATATCAGCTTCAATTAAAACGTTAAATTAAAAGAGATTGGACATTAACAAAGAAGTTCAAAGTGTGTTCTGTATTTTCAATGTTTTATACTGTCTTGTCATCCTTGTTCCCAATGTGTTAAACTTTCATCTCATCCTTGTTTCCAATGTTTTATTTTTTTTCTCATGCTTGTTTCCAATGTCATACACTTTCTTCTTATGCTTGTTCCCAATATTTTATACTTTCTCCTTACGCTTTGAAATATAGTAGAAAGTTTCTACATTCGTTTAGGTATCGCAATATATCTGCATAAGGAGACGCAGTTCTCTGTCACTAAAAGAGGTGTATAGCTAAAATATGTCGCATTCTCTGATATGCACCATACACTAATGCCATTAATAATATAATGTCATAACATCAATGCTTTTAAATTATGCATTGACCTGATTAATTCTGGCAAGATGACACTAACATTCTGACAGTGTGAAAACAAACTCAATTTTGAATACAATTTGCATTTTATCTAGCAAATTCTTTTTACACCTTTAACACGTGGTGAGTTTATTTTGTCGTCAGTTACATTATCTAACTTCCCGATAAAAGTACTTTATACTGCATAATTGAGACTTGCTTTGGTGTAACTGAAAAACCAAATGGACGAGCATTTTGCTCCCTGATATGTTACGTCCAGTAGAGGTATGGACACGAGAAACATTGGTTTAAGGAAGTTGCAGCACTGACTCTGCTCACGAAACCTTCAAATGTGTTAAAGTTAAAACTGTTATCAGAAACTTTTCAGCGGAGGTGCATTTTACCATCAATTTAGAAACAAATAAAATGCCCCAATAGCCCTATACGACTAGTCGACTTGAAAAAAACAACAGGCGCTATTAAAACCAAAGTGTAACATAAATAACGGTTGGAGCTTGAGAGCCAATATAGGAAATATAAAAAATATTATGTCCTTGTCTGACCATATCCAGTTTATCAGGTGAGGCTGAGAAAATAATTTTTTATCGTGCGGAACCTGATAAGCTGGATATGATCGGGCACTAACATGATATTCTATCTATGATGTTGATCGATTTAAATTCCGTTGAAAGATACCCAGACGTCATCAAAGATACCCTGACGTCATCAAAAGAAGTGCTGACGTTATCAAAATTGGTGTACATGTCGGAATATGAAAGTAACTGCCTAGATAAGATTTTATCTCAGGCACCCTGTTTCTCGGCAGTAGTGTATAGACATGATGAAACATAGTTTCACATTGTCAATAAACTTGATAGCAAACTGTACTGACGTAGTAAGCTAATTATCATCATTGTCTGTCTGGAGTACAGTATTTTCTTCTTTTCGTTGACAACACATGACGTAATGCACAATAGACACAGAGATTTACTACCTTAAAAAGCGAGGATCACCTTCCCGATAAAGCAAATTACACCCGGTCACCTCCTTTTTGGTCCGAAAGTAGTATACCTGATATTTGTTCTAATACAAACAACACGATGTGAAATGGACATTTTGTTTCGATTTTGTTTTGAAATAATACATACCATAATTGAATTTATGATATGAAATAAATTAACGCTATTATTTTATCACAGTTTGACTTCTCTCTTTCTGATAACGGACATAACATGGAGTTTGAGTACCTGCCGTTTTAGTCAACGATTACAATCTGAACTAGTAGGTCTTAATCTTAATTGTTTCTGTCACATTAACAATGCATATTTTCGAATTGAAATTTTAGGTTTGGTTTCTATCCCTATGCAGTTCTTTCAATTTCTTGTATCAGAAATGGTTAATAATTGGATATCTTAGGATACAGAGAGTGTGCCACAAAACAGAAAATTTTAAATATGAGGTATACATTCCAACGTATTGATCGAATGACAGCCTTATATTAACCACTGGATATATGGATACATATACTTTGATACGCAATAAACATCTTTCAGCTAGACTGGCTGCCTTATATTCTAGAAACGCGTGCTTTTCAAATTAAAGTAAATTTTCCTACAAAAGGGGACCATGTTTGTCGTCTAAGGGATCATGACAAACGTATTGCTTAGCCTTGAAGTGTTGTTTGTTTTGAATACGTGTTTCAGGTTGAGTGTTTTCTATAAATGCAAATTTCCTGTTCGACATGCATAACTACGAGGGACGGTCACAACACCCATAACTTGTTTTTTGACAGTTTTTTTTGTTTATAATACAAGGGCCAATTTACACTGGTCTTATATTTATGTAACAAACAAAGTTTGTTTCAATGTCTCGCATAACTAAGCTCTGAAACTACGTTCTATCTCCATCTAAAAGTTCAATACTCCACGATGGAAATAAACTCTGTCTCTGTCGAATCTATCGTCATGTGTCTATCTTATGTTTAGTTTGTCGCAGTCATACAATAGGACATTATAATACCATTTGACAAAATATGTATTGTAACTATCGTATAGTTGGATATTTTCGACATCGAAGACATGTTGTGTACATATTAAATGTTTTTTTTCACAGTTGATATTTTGTTTCCACATTATATGTATCATGGTTACATTAGTGCATTAATATATACAATATCGATATAAATACATATACAAGTAAGAGCGCTCTAACTAATTATAATTGTACTACATGTGTCGGTTCAGTTTGCTAATGATTTATGTCAAAGCTGTTTTTGAAAATTTATATAGAAGAGAATGCCTCACTCCTATTGTAGAATCAAAAGGCTAACATCTATACCCTTGGAAGGTATAATTGGCAGTTTAAAGCTTATATATGACGTCATAATCCTCACTGCTAATGATAGCCAATACTTATGTAATAAAATATCAAGATTGCAAACTGAAACGTCTTACTTGTATATGTATTTATATCGATATTGTATATATTAATGCACTAATGTAACCATGATACATATAATGTGGAAACAAAATATAAACTGTGAAAATAAAATATTTAATATGTACACAACATGTCTTCGATGTCGAAAATATCCAACTATACAATAGTTACAATACATATTTTGTCAAATGGTATTATAATGTCCCATTGTATGACTGCGACAAACTAAACATAAGATAGACACATGACGATAGATTCGACAGAGACAGAGTTTATTTCCATCGTGGAGTATTGAACTTTTAGATGGAGATAGAACGTAGTTTCATAGCTTAGTTATGCGAGACATTGAAACAAACTAAATATAAGACCAGTGTAAATTGGCCCTTGTATTATAAACAATGCAAATTTCCTGTTCGACATGCATAACTACGAGGGACGGTCACAACACCCATAACTTGTTTTTTGACAGTTTTTTTTTAATTTTCATTTTTACTCCTTCTGAAAGTATTCTCTTTCTTTCTTTATACACTTTTGCCAACGGTGTGGGAGCTTTCTGATGCCCTCGGTGAACCAAGATGTAGGCCTATGTAGAAGGTACTTATTTACAGCCCCAATCAATGCCTCTCTGGTGGCATACTTCCTCCCAGCAAGCATTTTCTTCAATTCTGGAAACAAATGATAGTCACTAGGAGCTAGGTCAGGGCTGTAGGGGGGATGTTAAAGAGTTTCCCACTTGTATGTCTTCAATAAATCGACCGTTTTGACAGCAGTATGAGCTGGGGCCTTGTCATGCAAAAGGATCGCATTCTTCATTCGAAGTCTTGGTCTCTGTTTACGAAAATTTTCATTCAGTTTTGGCAAGACAACATCAGAATAGTAGTTTGCATTGACAGTGCGACCTTTTGGAACATAGTGCCTCAAAAGAACACCTTTATAATCCCAGAAAATGATGGCCATGACTTTCCCAGCTGAAGGCGACTGTTTGAACTTCTTTGGGGGCGGAGATCCAGCTCTTTTCCATTGTTTAGACTGAACTTTTGATTCAGGCTCAGAGTGATGAATCCATGTTTCATCCCCAGTTATGATATGGTTCAAAAAGGTATCACCTTCCTTCTTATAACGAGCTAGATGATCTTTAGAAATTGTCTTCCGATTTGCTTTTTGGTCTGATGACAACTGTTTTGGCACCCATCGAGCACTTACCTTGCTCATCCCCAGGTGGTCCCGAACGATCTTAAATACGGACCCATTTGCAATGCCAAATCTATAAGCAACCTCTTGCAGGGTGACTCGCCTATCTTTCATGATGAAGTCTTCAATATTTTTGACCATTTGTGGGGTCACTGTGGTACTTGGTCTCCCTTGGCGAGACCCATTTTGAACGCTTGTTCTACCCCCACGAAAACGATCTACCCACGAATAAAGCGTCCTACGTGACATGCACTTATCTCCAAACCTATTCTGAAGTCGTTTCAAAATATAAAACCCGCGTTTCCCCTTCTTCAAGAAGAAACTTTATCACTGCACGTTGTTCTTAATACGTTGAGTCCATGTCACCATGTATACATACCATGTATAAATGACCGGTTTTGATATAATATTTTGTACCAATTGAAAATTATTGTTGTATATAATCGGTCAAGGACTAAACTACCCGTGAACATCGAGCATTTTGCTCGGGTTTATGTATTATGTAACTTATCGGTAAAAGTGCACTTATCTAATGACCGTCCCTCGTACATAACCGTAGAGTGTGTCTTGTAAAATTGGTCGGTTAATATATAGATAATGAAACTAGTTTGATATTCCAGTCAAGAAATGTACGATTTCGATATATATGATTCATTTTCTTTGGCACTAGTCAATGACAAATCTGCGGTCAGAGCATTAGCAATGCGATTTGATATATCACTCCGATAATGCTAATAGCCTTTCGCGTATGATATGTTTGTCGTCTGTCTGGACCATCCATTTGTCATAGACACAAAATAAATGTGCATATTTAATGAATATAGTTTTTTCTCAGTGTAAATACCTTATAGACAGACAATGATTACATTTCATTGCTTGAACAGTGAATCTCTCGCCTATATTTAATGACTATGCAACACTGTACATCTGATGAATGTGCCTTGATGATAGCTGCGAGAATCATAGCTAGCTCTTATGGTTTTATATTATGTACTTATTATAGAGCGTTGGACATCAGTTGTTGCTAGTACTTCAGGATCATCCAGTCAAAAATAGCTGGTTTTGAAGTAGAATACGACTTAAGCCAGTGCTAGGGAGCGTAGTCAGATATAGGTGGTGGCTTTGAAGTAAAATGACACTTCCTACATTACCTTTCATGAACAGACTCAATCAAAACGATTCTGCTACTTTATTATCGTATTGTTTTACTTCAAAACGATCCCCTTTTTCAGTAAGGATTTCAACTAGCGTTCATTTAGTACAATGTTGCGGATATATATAGTATACCCGTTTTACGAATCAGTAGTGTCATTGGTTACTGGTTCTTTAGTGAATGAGCCTCATAGAGCTGGCTTTTGACGTTTGACCACTCAAGTATTTGCGTGAGAGGAGTTGCTTCTAAAATTGACTCTCATAAACAGAATTAATAAAACCGAGTCTGCGACTCTACCAACTTGTTATGTATTTTTTGTTTTGCTTTCAAAACACCAGGTGCAATCGTTTTGCTTTCAAAACACCAGGTGCAATCGCTAGACAGTAACACTTTTTTTTTGAATTAATGGGGTAAGTGTACAAATAAAGCAACTTTTAATGATGTGAGCAAATAGTTCCTTTCTCACTAGATTACTAGTAAAATATGGTTGTCCAATAGGTATTCCGTTCTCCACGTGGTGTCTGGTTCAGTATAAAAGATGTTCTTTGTTGAAAACCGAAAATTACTAAACTTTTATTAAGCGTCATTAAGAACGATACACAATATTAGCGGGGCGAAATCGAGGCTAAATGCAACACTATTGCCAAAACTATTGTCTCTTGTTTGTATACTGATATAAAGTAACAACCGTTGTCTGCCTGCATGCCTGTCTCCCTCCCTGCCTGTCTGCCTGCCTGCATGCCTGCCTCCCTGTCTCCCTCCATTTATTTTTTAGCATTTGTAATGGTTATTATAGCCTTAGAGAATATTGGAAGCAATCAAAAAGAGTAATACTTGACTAAATTGATTTACATCATATTTCTAATTATATTGACATCGTAATTGAAAGAGCGCAATTAATCTAAAACTGGTTTTGAGATAGCTTACCGTTACAATTATACTTTCTGTTTGATCATTTGCAAACACGATTAATAGGCATTAATCAATAATTGTTAACCTTTGCCATCCATCACTAATTGTCTCCTTTAATCGTTTCTGGCCTAGATGGTGATACAGAAAAGGTAACTGATTATATCTGAAGTTCCGATCAATACAGATCATTTACAAATGGATGTTTAATGAGTAGGAACACGAAACGCCTATTAGTTAATAAGACTTTGATGGTTTTCATTAAGTGCCAATAGATATTACATGCACATGCCTGAAATATCCATTTGATATAACGGCAGGTTTTCGCCCAGACAACATAAATATGACTGGTTTTCCCGTTTAAAACACAGATTATTTTAAAATTGGTTGCACCTATTGGCACACAACTTAATATGTCGCAAATAAACAACCAAAAATGCACTTTCTCATAGATTCCACCATTGGCTAACCGCGAATTGTGATTCCGGGGAAGACAATCGTATAAGCACTGTACACGTAATGCAACCGCAAGATTCCTATTGTGTATAAATAACGTTTCTACAAAACAAGAAGAATAACAGCAATTTATATGCAATGCAAATATTCATTGAACGATGTCATTTTCAAAATAGTGTAACGTATGTTGATACCTTTTATTAAAACGGAAAACAATCATTTGAACGAAACTAACCACATGGATTCAAAGCATGCCATTTATAGGGAAAACGAAGTTGCTTTTCAATTTTCGTTTCAGATCTCTAGACCTTATAACATAATAATAATAATGTTAATAATTAATATATTCGCTTTTTAAATCTTAAGTTTGAATTAAATGGATTACAAATATGTATTTTATGAGTAAGCTAAATATATGATTTTACAAATATGTCAGTACGAATAGTCTGAGTGGTGCATGTTAGTTGATGTAAATATGTTGAATACGCAGATTTGCATTCAATTATAGACGCAATGTTAATAATAATAATAATATTACTAATAATAATATTAATATTAATAATAATAATCAATTATTTTTTTCATAAAGGTACCGTAACAACTCAATATGATTATACAGTCATTTGCATAACACTCATCTTCCAACAGGCCTTCTAATAACAACAGCAACACTACTAATAAACAATATCAAGTGAATATATGCACATAACACAAATAATATGTTAAAAGCTGGCATACAAAATAAATATACAACACAGTATCACGTTGGTGCAACACTATTCACCCCCAATCACATTACGTAAGAGTAATACTGGCAAGGTAAACTACAAAATAAGTTCTAGCTTTGCTTAGCTCTACAAACACAACATGAGGAAATACATTGTAAACACTATGTATATCTGCTATATCTTTAAAACATGCAGTAAAATAAACAAGAAAAGTATAACACATGCGTTATATGCAGACGATTTTTAATAATAGGTTAGTTTGTGGAGGCTTTGTTCAAGTCACATACCTGTTGTCGTCGATATGGATATGACAGGAATGTAAAGTGAAGAATTAAAAGATACTGTATGAATAGAGATAAGTGTTTATTTGGTCTTAGGTATACATTATTATACATTTTAAAGGGAATTTTAATAAAACGATTTACACCTGAGCTATTACAAAGGGAATTTCAGTGACCATGCTACAATATAATATAAAAGTCATATTTACTTAAATTTTACAAGTGATTATCATATTGGCCCTATTTATGTTCATGTTTTAGTTGTATTCAGGCTCAAAACCGCTTCGGAGTTGCCGTTAAGGAATCAACTTTGCATTTTAAATCAATTACAAGTGATCTTATAGAAATATTTAATTTCTTTACTTCTTCACTTCATTATAACACTCAAATATAAATGAGTGCCGAAACGTCTAGGGTAAAAATTAAAATAGATGCCGAGAAATAGTTTGATGCCGAAACGTCTAGGTGCCGATTCGTCTAGGTGACGAAATGGTTTGGTCCCGGAACGTCCTGAATCGATCTTGATCACACAGACGCAAAAACTTGAGAATTGTCTGCATTCACTAATAAGCATTTTTCATATACTGTTCATTGAGACCCTGCTTTACTTAGACTAATATACTATATACACACAATAGTTTTCGTCTAGAAAACCGAACAATATGTGCTACTGAAATTTAGTTTTTTATGCATGCCCCCACCACCTTTTTTCCTCCTAAAATATTGAAACAAATATCCAAATATATCCCCTGCCAAGCCCATAAAAAATCGGACTCTAAAAAGATCATGTGAAAACAGATGACTATCCATTATGCGACATAAACTCGACGTCACGTTGTATGTTCATTTATGAGAGTAGCAGTTCGTTTGCAATTCCTGTTATTATTTCAATGTTGACTTACTCCATGATAACCATGACTTACTAATATAGTAAATGATTTTGAACAACTATAAACTGAAAGAGTGGATTCGAATTATCTTAAATATAATATATTAGCAGAAGCTAAACACTTGAAATGAGATATATATATATTATCCGATGTATATATATTTAAAAGACACTCTGAGTTAAAGAAAGGACATTTTATATATTGATATAGTTAAAACAACTAACTAGTAAGTCTATTTGGTGCAAATGTATAAACGATATAAACTTCATCACTATGGAAAATATACATGTATATTCGCTTTTTAAATCTTAATTTTGAATTTAATGTTTTAAAATATGTAGGTTATGAGTAAACTAAATATATGATTTTACAAATATTTCATACGAATAGTTTGAGTGCATGTTAGTTAACGTAAATATGTTGAATACGCAGATTTTCATTACATTATAAACGCAATAAATGGTTTAAATCTAATGTAAGAGTTCTTTTTATTTTTTAAATGTGAATACGTTTAGTTATGCATGCGTTGTTTGACAGGTATAAAATATCAACATTAAGGAAAGAAAATATGCCTTCTAAGTCAGACATGGTACTGGCAGATACATAAATGACACTCTATTCGTGAATCTGGTATATTCAAATCCGGTATATGGAGATTATTTAACTGTCGGTTTCGATTATAGAAAATCAATCTTCAACACGTGATGATAGACGTGTGGTTCTTTTCAAGAACAAGGGGATGTTTTACAAAAGAACGCTTACCATTGAAATAATGATTTACATATAATAGAAACCAGAAGTTAAATAATCGACTTATTACATGTAAACATATTTTTATATGATTTGAAGGATGATTGTAATCGAAAATGTCGCTTTGTTAAACGTTCTCGGCGAATGGCATCAACGTCTTCAACACTTTAGTGACGTCGTGACGCAACGGCGCAGTTAGTTATGAATTGTCTTTCACTGAGAAAAATCCTGATATTTCACCCATATAAATGTAATAAATATATGTTTAGTCTGGATTACCGTTGAGGAAGTTGTTTTGAGGTAATTACGCTGAACATTTAGTAGAAGGAGTTATTGTTTTGTTTACTCTGCCCATTGGCAGGCCATTAAGTGTGCGTACTCATTGGGTCTAACATATAGTTAAAGGAGTTAATGTTGCGTCAAAACTGCCCAAGCAATAACGCGTGTTACCAAAAACTGGACTTTCGGGAGTGTAATAAAGTCATTACTAATGCACTGTAACACACTCGTGTATTAACTATTCAAATGAGGACCGCATCATTGTGTTTGTACACAGTAACACAATTAGTCCCAATTATGTGCATGGTATATCATAATACTTTACTACTTTATTACGACATAAAACCTATGTTAAGTAGCATTAAATGCTATTCAAGTTAGAGTATTATTTGCAATGAGAATGTGTTATAGCCGAGTAACATAAAACACCAAAACGACGTCAGTATTTCTCTTGCAAATTTGATCCCTGTACAATGTAAATTTACAACTGCGTATTTTTGATTTCAATAATCTCGTTGAAAAAATTTGAACTACTTGGTAGAGCTCGATATCCTATCAGTTTATCCAACTTGTTTATTAAAGTTAACAGTACACAGTCATTCATGTAAAACAAAAGGTATGCCATTGCGTCTCTCACAGGTACTATATTTAAACAATAATACAAACATAATACACATACAACTACAACTGTATGTTTTATTACCTTTTAAAATATTATCTTTATTTATTATTTTGGACAAGGCTGCATTTAATTTTAAGAAAAATAACTGAGTGTTATGATAACTTCATTTGTTACTGAAAAACAACATTTCAACTTAAAGATTGAACATTCATGTTCAGTATGAATGACGGAGTAAACCACCGTCACGTCATTTGTGTATTTTAAAACGCGACTGTCGTCCAAGCTGGTAGCGAGAATGCGGAAGCGTAACCAGCTTAAAGTAGATATAAAAATCGAACGGGAAAAGTAGCATTCAATTACCATAGTCAACCACAAACACTCACAGAAACAGAGGACATCTTTAAAGATGACTAAACAGCAAGATACTTTTAAGACATCACAAACACGACTGGTTGACTTTAATATATATAGTACTAAGTCATGTCAGCGGGAACTAGCATGGCCTGATTTCAATATAATAACAGAACACTTGGCCAACATGTGTTCCCTGGAGCGTACCAAACAATGGTTTACCCTACTGCTATTGTAGTGGAACAAAACATGTGTACTTTAGATGATTACATTAGGTAATATAGGTTATTAATTACGCGGACTGGCCGTGAAATTGGTTATGTTATTAATCCTCGGATAGTTTTATTTTCCTCGGCCTAATATTTAGGGACTTTTTGTGTTAGATAAATGCTCTCATACTACATTATAAGCTAGAGTGTCAAGTGTCAGCAAAGCAAGCGTAAATGCTTGTGACGGGTCTCTGGGGGTAACCTTTGGGGTAAACACTTTGATTGTATACATCTTATAAAAGTACGTGCAAAACTTGCAACATTTATAATATTGATTGTTATTTAGTATTTGTTACGTACTAACTGGAGGATGCCGGGGAAACAAACGGACTTCCTTATACATTTTTATTGTAATAATTGATCTTGGATACGGTTGCATTTAATTAACCACAAACAATTGATATCGTCTAATTTAATTGTGCATTTGCAAGTATCATTTTTTTACACCGACGAATTCCACGTTGCCATGCAAAATACTGGAAATATCACATCACTATAAAAAGAACCTAGAACTAACCATATTTTATTGTTGATTTTAATTTGCCAATGGTAATTTCGGATTGAATGTAGCTTTTATTAGCGAACAGAAGTAATTCGAAAACATTTGACTTAAATATAACTGCATTTATTCATAGACGATAATCTTCAAGATATTGATTTGCCATGTAATTGATTGAAAAACCGATTGATTAGTTAATGAAAATAATACATAATTATGACATTTTGTATATAATTGATTATTTATTAAACACCGTGAATTATCATTTTCTGCATTTAATTGCATATCCTAACATTGAAGGAGATATTTGTTGTCTTCATATTAATTTCTTCTTGAAATAATATTCTTAATAACAATAAATACACTTAAAGAAATAACAGAATTTGACCAAACTAACATTTAATGAATTCAGAAGTCCTGCGTTAGTGGTGTACTTAAATAACTAACGATCTCTACATTGTCCCATTACAATATTTAATCTTTGTCTTAATATTTTGAGCGGAATAGAAACCTCAGCGATGCTTGTATTTGTGGTTTACTGGTTTTGTCTCCATTTAATATTCATGTTAGGTTTCTATATGTATCTCTATAACTTTATAGTTATAGTAACACTATCGATATGGTGAGACATGTGAAGATGAATACATGTACCAGTAAAATATTAGATTTCCATTTTATATAATGAAGAAAAAGTTATGTCCAACAGGAAGAGTAGCATTCACAGAATACAGTCACTCCAACAAGTATTACAACGCAGTTAAAGGATTTAGAAACACTTTGTCATTCCGGTCTTTGCGCACACTTAGGCATGTCGTCTTACATATCAACATTTTTTTTCATCTACTGACCGAATAGTGTGTCTTGATTTAAAGTTTGCAATACATTTTGAGATTGCATAGGCAACCTTTTGACCTGAAAATGATCGATAAAAGACATACTATATTTCAGTTCAAGACTAATGTTATAATGTTATTCTAGAGATAATATCGGCGATGTGTGCATCTGTCAATGTGAGTTTGTTGTATCCTGTAAACTACCTCTCTTCTAGCCCTTATCAGCACTATCTCCTGTAATCAATCATATCCTAATATTTAATCTTCTCCGTAAGATAAGACGGTCTATACAGCAATATTATTATGCACCCTTGAACCTGTTTAAACTACCCGGTGGTCCCTTTTGCCACAGACAGTTCGAAGGCGCTACGCCTGTTGTCAACCCTTATATGTTTTTGATGTACCTTTTTACTGAATGCGTTTGTGATGTACTTTGTGAATCATCTTTGCTTTGTAATATTTGTTGGATTGACTGTATTCTGTGAATGCTACTCTTCCTGTTGGACTTATAATCTTTTCTTTGCATAAATAAATATCATTTCAAGGAATATGACCTTTAATGATGAATTGAAAGGGTATATTTCTTCATATATATTTACAAGTTTTAAATCAATTTTAATAAAAAAAGAGTTGCAATGCGTTTATAAGTGGGTATTTAAATGCATGCTTATATAGTGAAACAACAATCAAAACAGAGGTGATCCAAATGGTTGGATCCGGTTGTTTGGGGAGAGTTAAGGTTAAGTGTACGGTTTTATACATTATAAACTCGTTGTGAACTACCAATTTTGCATTTTTTTAGGAATTAGAAAGTATAAATATTATTATCAATATTTTATCTTGCATCGTTTGTCTTAAATATTCCACCAAAACAACAAACAATAAAACAAAGATGCTGAGCTCAGAAAGGTAAATAAAACGGTGTCCATATGTTCAATACTTATTGTTATTAACCTATCATGTTATGTGTTAATCACACGCACCAATGCTTCAGCTAATACCACTGAATTGTCACTGAATTAAGAGCGCTGACGTAATTTTCATTTCACATTATGGTTTATTACCCTAAATCAAACTAAGTGATTCAACTTTTTATTTTGACATTGTTTATACGTATGCTTCACGTTTTAATAGTACTAGTCAACGACAAATCGGCAGTCAGAACCGTTAACAATTCAATTCAGTATATCACTCGGGGGAATACTAATAGCCACTCGCCTAGTCGATTTGTCATAGACCCACAATGAATGTGTCGTTTTATCTGCACTTACTTTATTATAGTATTGATTTTCATTAAATTCACATGTAAATAATCTATAGACAGACAATGAATACAACGTCTTTATTAAGAACACCATTGTTTGAACATGAACACAACTCATTTATCGTAAGGGACATTGTAACTGTGCATTCCGTGTGCTGGTAAGATAGTCTCCCATACACAGGACCTCCCTGTTTACATCCATAAACGGCGGACAAGGCTAAGGAATTAAATGGCTTGCCCATGAGCACAACAATGGCGCCGGGGAAGTCGGTAAGGCTCAACCCGTGATGTCGCGCAGTAGTTTCCAGTATTTTGATTTCTACTTAAAAATGAAATAAATTGATCAAATACAAAAATAAGTAATAAACAAATAAGAAACACATCAATTTTCCATTGTTGATAAGTTTATGTTTGTATACATATGTTTCTATATAGGCTGCATATAAAACAAGTGAAGCACCAACAGTGGTGCGAACGCCGGATTGCAAAATCAAGTAAAAAGGTAAATCAGGTAAAATACATGCCAGAGTTATGGTTCTTTATACATTTGTTTAAAGATAATGAACATGTATGCCAAGTTTCAAAGCTTTCCAAAATTTCTTTTTTGAAAAATGAAAAAATATTTAACAAAAAAACTTTTACCGAAACGTCAAAACTCGTAGTCGGACATACAGACAGACAGACAGATGGAAATCGCCAAACGATAAGCCTGGATTAGCTACGCAATCCGTTTAACATATTCATCAAAAGAAATATAAAAAGATCGGACAGGGAAAGTAGCATTCAAGGAGGACAGTAAACCACAAAACACAGAAACAAACACAGAAACAGACAAACAAGAAGGCCGATCAGCACAAAACCTTCAACGCGGTATATGAAACACACGTGTTTAAGGAAAAACTGGATCAAAGAATGTCATACAATCCCTGTAGGATGTAAAAATAACAATATTGATTGGATGTACGGCCAGTTCAATTACAAATCATGTCACTGAAGTTCAAACTCGAAGTGTTTTTTATATTTACATGATTTACGTATTAAAGTGTATGACGCAGTTACGTTACTGATTACATGTCGTATTTTGTGTACAGTGCATGCATTATATGAATTACTTCTGGGGATATATGGCATATAGAGATATGCATGCTGCAAGGGCGGTAGCCCTAGTTTCAACCCTTTTATATTTGTGATGTGATATCTTGCCTTTTAATCATCTGTGTAATTATTGTTTGTTTCTGGGTGTGGTTTTGGTTGACCGTGGCCCTGAATGTTACATTTCCCGTTCGACTTTTATATATACCTTTACTACCTCGCTATTCCAGGCACTCGATTAGTCGTCTGCGCTAATAAAAAAATAGTTTAGATGAAATTCTACCTTTAAAATCACGTTGACAAGCATCTCAAGGCTCTCCTTAAAGTCCATTATTAATATACTACAGTTTGATATGTTGAAAACACGATTTACAGACATTAATCACTAACTATTCACCTGTGTCATCCACACTGATTGCATCCTATAATCATTTCTGTTTACCTTGATGCATACAGATAAGGGATTGTAACTGAAGTGTTAATCAATGCCTGTTTAGACTGATGTTGAAACGGGTTGAACAATAAGCGACCATACAGCTAGATCTTGATGGTAAATCCTTTTCAGTACTATTTAATATATAAGTACATGTCTGAAATATTTGTTTACTTACCTATCATTTACATAAATGATTTTATATATATTTTAGACATGAAAGTCGAATAGGAAATGTAGCATTCAAGGGCCACAGTCAACAAACAAACACACACAGAAACAACCAACAATGACAAGAACAAATAAAAGGAAAGGTACTTCACACACATAAACAGGTTGGCCGCCTTGGAACTGCTACTCCAAAGAATATTAACATACTACGTAGATGTCGTTTATTAACAAATTGACTAATGAAACATAGAACTCGTTCATATGCATACATATTATATATCCCTAGTTTTCCGACATTGGCCAAACTGGATGGTTTGCAGAAGAAATTTGGCATTTGGTAGTGTACAAGTAATCAAATCACCAGAGACTGGCTAATTTACGTCTACCGTTTATACATAGATAATAGAAAACTGTAATTTACATTCAATAATGCCCTTATTCATTGAACGATGTAAATGTTGAAGTTTTTAGAACTCAGTGATGTCGATTACATGTCCATGTATGGCGCAATTGAACGAGATACTTATCACATCGATTCATTTTATTTAATATTTAGACAACATAGTTGTAAATTATGTAAGGCAACTTCTAGTAGTTTGTTTTGAATTGTTTTCAACACTGTATCAATTTTTCTCTGTAAAGAGGGCATACCAGTTTACTGAAACAAACTATTCTTTAACATTTCAAGCACACTGGTGCGATATTTTATGCGAAAATTCTGCGCAACACAATAAGTCACAAACAACAAACATGTTGAAGTCATAAATGGCTCTGTTTTTCTAAAACATATTTGCATTACGTCAATACCGTGAAAAAAAAAAGAGAAGAAAAACACCCATCATACTTTGTATAATGAGTAAATAAACACAATAGTACGATTGTCTGTTACATGCAGCATGCGATTTTTCATTTGTTGTACTCCGACCTGTCCAGTCTACCAATCAACAGATAGAGAAAAGTATAGGAATACTTACACCATGGTGAGAACATGGATCAGGTTTGCAATGTGAAACTAAGAACATTAGGTATATAGTTTGTCGAACAGAAAACGCAGCATTCAACGACCACAGTCAATTATATACAGGCATCGAAACAAACAACAATCACAAGGACTAGTAAAATGGCCATAAAATCATAAACGGATTGATAATAGGGCAACCGTCTTCGACCGGTAAGAGCTTAAACAACAACAACAACAAAAAAAGTAAGTAAGTAAAATAATGATTAGACATTTTTCTAAAAGGAAAACAAAGTGTTTGGTAGATCAGAAGAACGTCGGCAAACTAATTAAGGTATGAAACAATTTATTACTACTAGATCGGTATTAGTAAATCGTTCCAAACATTAGGTCCATCAACAGAACACGAAATATATGAGTTTAGGGACTTTTAGAACGTCCAGACTGATCGATCGTTTCTGTTATGTAAATCACATATCTTGGTCAGCATTTACGTATTATACCTGGGTACTTCATAAATCAATGTTTAAAAGTCTTTAAGCATGTTTGACATTGAAATCAATGTTAACAGGACAACCAGCTTAAATAAGAGAACATACTCTGGCACTGCGCCATTTTGTTTACTTTTACAACGACTCCGTGTAAAAGTAGAATAAACGTCGAACAAGAAACGTAGCATTCAAGGACCACTGTCAACCAAAAAACACGCATAGAGACAAACACTAATTACGAAGATGTATAACTAAAAGGCTGTTAGGGGTTTAAGCCAGGTTCTAGGTAGCACCAAACGTCACTCTTACCCTATTGTCATCCCAATAAAACAGGACAGTGTAAACAACGGTTGTATTCTCTAACAAACAAGGCAGCATTACTAGGCCATATAAGTATAACACACAGATGATCTGAGACACTCATTGTCCATGATTGATACTATATAGAGTTATACTACAGTTTCTTGCTAATTTGGTTTATATAGTTGGAGAATACTTTTAGAAGTGTTATCTTGTAGTGCTTTTATTGCAAAGAATGTCTATTTGGCTTATCCCATCAGCATGATTCACCAAAATGTATTCCTTAATGTTACCGACAGCCTATGTGTTAGAAATTGTTATCAAATATATAAGTACAAGATCGTATACGTGGTCATCTGCGGGATATCATATTATTATAATGTAAACTAAAACATATATAAGTCCCGTGAAAACCTACAAATATACCATACGACATATACTTGACGCAACATAATTTGACGTACACATGGAGCAGGTCGCTTATAATTGCGACACTATTTCAACATTGACTAAGTGGTAATTTGTCCAACCTAAATGACTACGACTAGCTTTTAACAGAAGTTTACACAACTTAGGCCAAAATCAGATATTTTGTACACACCGTAGCAAATAACAATACGATCTTCGTGGATTTTTTTGGAAGTTTCACATATTGAAGTCTTTGATTTGGCACATAATGCATATTTTAAAGCACATATAGCGCCTAAACTACTAAATTATAAACGACACAGTGGCAATATATTATTTTGTATTTTGTATGTATTATTTTGAATTCAAATTTCCACGTATTGAAATAATGCGTTTAATTTTATTAGGCACATTCGCCTAATACTGTCAACCTAGTCGATGAATTCAACCCGATACGTAAATTCCGTTGCTTTCCGTGCGACAGTTATAATCAGAATTACTGAAAACCGTCATGGCAGGTAATTTGTCATTCTGATATAGTTGTAGTAACTGAGTTTTAAGTTTGTTATTGAATTTGGATACAAGTATTTTGTTTATGATGATACAATTTAGTATCATCATACTAATAGGAGATGAAAATAATTTACCTAGTGGTCAACGGTGGAGTGTGGATGTTTATCTTGCGAAGTGAAATGTATTGCTGCCGCTGCTAGTGTTGTTTTCTGATGAGGTTATTAGCTTCACAATGTGCAATTATAACCGTCATTATTATATTTATATAGTATAGTTCTTAGGAGAAGACGTGGGCATGTTTTGACAATAAATATATGAACTTTTATAAACTGCTGAAAACAATATGTTTAAACCAAAAATATTTATGACTTGTTGTGGGTTATGACTGGTTGTATAGGTCCCAGGAATTCATTGCAAAATAGTTACTATCTTGCATTCGGAGCTGTTGTTATTTATAGTACGTAGACTGTTGTTAGTTTTATCGTTGCGTTTTTATTAATTAATAAAATCTTCGTAGGTTAATTCATCATAACGATGGGTCGGGAAAAAGTACGTATCTATATCACAGTGTCTGAACGGAAGTGTTCGCATTTCGGTAGTGTGGTTTGTTGAAGCGAAACAATGGAGTTCATCTCGAGGGGTCCTCAATCAAAGCCATGATGTTTACCCAGTTATCATTAATTTAACACCAGGAGAGAAATGAGTGAGTATATTTTGACTATTATATTACGTTTTTAAAGTTTGACCATGAATTTATACGTGTTAATTTAAGTTTTATACCCTGCACAACATTGGAAAACTGACATCCACCTAATTCAAACATCGACTATCGATTTTTGCCATCATTTTGCACCAAATATTGGATGCAGGAACAAAGATAAATCATTCTCAAGTTTAAAATGATATGATTTCTAGAACTTGCATAAACAAAAATATGAAAAGAAAACGTGCAAAGCGAAGTCTTCCAACCAAAAACTGTACCGGTATAGATTTTTATTTGTGTACAGGTATTGGAAAACCAAACTAAAAAACTGTACCGGTATTTGCTTTTAGCCATAGCAGTGCTTTCTCGCAAATATTGTTTGTAAAATATATTGAATAGAAAACGTCCATTCATCTTTAGCAACAATATTGTTTATTCTTCAGATTGTATTAGTATTACCTACAAATAAACTACAGATATGAATTACTCATTTTCGATTCAGTCTTTTGCGTGAACTAGATGTTTACATCTTTAAGATTTTCTGCAAATGGAATAAATTCTTCACTACAATAAAATTATGTATTACTCAAATAATCATTTCCTACCTATAATAAAGCATTTTTATGTATTTTAGACAACAAGATGGACGGAAAGTGACAGTTTTACTGTTGCTACTGTGAGGTATATTGTCCATGATCTGGTTCGGAAATGGAAACTGTATGCTTGTTCATAAAAAAATAGTATGATATTGGACCTTTGGAAACGACCGAGCACGACACATACGAAATATTGCAGTCTCGGTTTGATTTAGACTGTTCATGAGCGGTAGTGAAATAGGCTAGCTACCGCTCACGCCCTGTAGCCTCGGGTTGAGCAGAACTCAGTATTCATAAAAATCAACATAACGCCTGATAAAGTTGATTCCGTTAAACCAAGGTATGTGTCACGAATTTGAATAAACAATAAAGATAGAACATACAATGAGCCCGAGATGGACACTGCTTCGTCCTGTAAGGTTAATGATCTTCTAATATACACTCGCACTGATGTGTGTTTATTATTTGTCAAATTGTTCAAAAGCAAGCTACAAAGGCAAAGTTTACACCGACATGCCGTGATCCTTGCTTATTCAATTGTTTGATATGCTCCTGACAATAACGTATAAGCAACATTTAAATAAAATATGTTTTAATTTTATTTCAATGGGGTTTATCGTCATTTTAGCGCATTTAAAGGGGTAGATTTGCTATAGAAATATGTCCCCTTCATTAGATTAAACTGTCTATTCACTGCGTTTTAAAACTTTGCCTGCTATATAAATATAATGGGCTGTTCCTTCTTTGATTTTGGACTAGTCAACTGACTCTACATGGGGAATTTTTAAATAAATAACTGATAATTACAGCGACAAGTGTAAAATCTGATCCGCCTCATAGGATCTGGTTTATACCGGTTGCATAGATAATTGTATGCAACCTTAATAGTGCGAAGAATTAATGAAGAAACGGAACTAGCATTTAAGTAAACTACTTTTATATATGTTTGTTTAATTTTAACTGTTGTTCCAGGAATCGTATTTTCGATCTTCAAGACAGGGGCCAGAGGGCAAAATGTAAGCGTAAGAGAGGAGAAATAAGCCAACCCGCTATGTCAAGCAGGGGAGTCCGACCAGTGAGGCAGCTTCACAGATGCGACGAGTCCATGATTTTTACCACATGTTCGGCTTGGAATAAACATATCGGATGAACAATAAAGACAGTGTTAACGTTTTAATGTAAACAATAACAGTACAATTATCTTGGTGTTAAAAATGAACATAAAATATAAACCAACTATAAAAATAAAGTATTGTCAAACTTTCATTGTTATCAAAGATTTTAATCACAATACAGACTTACGTTTATAAATGTGAAAAAATATATAAACAATTGCTATGATGATTATGTGACGATTTTTTATTTCGTGAAAAAAAGGAAGAAAGAAAAGAAATACACCTATCAGTTATTTGAACAATGAGAAACATAATTGTTCTGCTTTTTTTTTATCGGGCCCCGTTCCTAGTGTTTACAATAAAAGGAATATGGGTCTCCAAGCGATCAGTGCATGGGTTTACATGGAACAACTATGTAAAACACGTGACTCTCGAGATACGGCCATTTATAATCCTAGGGTCAACATTCGAACGAACTTGGTAGAGAACCATAGAGCAATGCTACATGCAAAATATCAGAGCTCTGTTTCCTGGAGTGTCGGAGAAGAAGAATTTAAAAAAAAATCCCTATAGATCTCTATCTAAAACATGCGACCCCTCGCCCCGAGGCCGGTCATTTATTACCTATGTCTTATAGTTTCGGAGAAGAAATATTCCCTAAAAAACTCTATGTAAAATATGCGATCCCCGCGGTCCGGCCATGTATGACTCCATAGTCATCATTTGAACAAACTTTGTAGAGAACCATTAGACAATGCTACAAGCAAAATGTCAGCTCTGTGCGTTGTGTCGGAGAAGATGTTTTATGATATTGATTTATTTAAACTGATAAGCCCCGGAGCAGGGCCGAATTTGATCGCAGGGATAACATTTGCACAAACTTGCGAGTGCTTTATATAAGGATGCTTCACACCATATTTGGTCACAATTCATCCGGCGGTTTATGAGAAGTAGTCATTTGAAGAAATTGGCTCGAGGGTTCAGTGAAAAACTTTGTAACTTCATGTACATTTATATTGTAGTTACAACAGTTTCGTACTGAGACCTCGGGCTAAAGACAGACGACCTGACGACTGACGGGCGGACGAAGGACAAAGAGCCCAATAGATCACCCTTTGGCTAATGTGATCTAAAAGCTTACATTATCAACAATTTAATTTTAAAAAACCTTGAAAATCATAAATATATAAGATTGTCATGTAATATTTAATAAAATGAACAAGAGAACACAGACTACTGTCTAAATATCTGAAGATGAATTAAATCATTTTACAAAAACTGTCCATACTACTGTTTCAATGTAATAATTTATACAGTGCATTTCTTGTTGTGGTACGTCATGCTAGATCGCCATTTGTATTGCTTGTTGCAGATTATGCACGAGTATCGATGGCCGTCATGTGATGTGATGTGATACCGTAATGCGTCTTTTCCTTGGAATGACTGGCCACAAGTGTCACATTCAAAAGTTTCTCCGTCATATGCTCGTCGAGGATTTTCTTATATTGTGCACCACACATTTTACAAACTAATTTGAAGACTTCATGATGGGATGCCAAATGCCCTGTATAACGAGAAAGAACATTTAATCGACGACTACACACGTGTGTTTGAAAATCTTTTTATGCTCCCGGTCGTCGGGATATTTCAAACCAGTTTTTGATGATTTTATTTTACCACATTGGTCACAGACGCACGGGTGTTTGTTCTGGGTCAATCGTTTTGTCATTTCTTTGCTTTTGTATATTTATGTGTCTTGTTGAGACTGGTTTTGTATTTAGATACGAAACTGCATCATCACACTTGTATGACTGTGTGCTCTACAGTTTCTTCCACAAAAGATTCGTCAACCGTCGATAACTCAAATGATTCATCCGTCTACAACAAAAGAGAGAAATATTCTAAGATGTTGTCCTGCAAATCAAAATTATTCCAATAATAAGTGAACAGAAAAATAGACTTAATCAACAGAAATATTTATAATTTCAATTCATTAATTTCTTTTTTAACGATGCATAACCGCACCAACGGACAAACACATAAGAAAATATTATCATTTATTAAATTGTATGGCAAATATTGGGCGCGGCTCCAAATAGCGGGCTGCCGGCAACACATACATATTAAATGGCAGCCCTAAACATGTAAAACAAAAGAGGGCATGGCCCATAAGCCTGATACCCTTAAAGAAGCCTCAATAGGCTTAAACAAGAAATGAAGCCCCAAAAGGCTCAAACAAAAGCGGGCATGGCTCAACGGCCGTATACCCTTAGTGAAGCCTCAAAGGGCTTTAATAAATTGTTTATTCAAAACTCTAATGCTAATGTAAAATGTTTCTTTTGTAATGTTTACAATAATGTGCACGACCGAACTAGGCATGATGCACAATCAATAAGCCCCAACAGGCTTTACTTTTCATGCTGTAATCCCGACCCTGGGAAACAGTGGTCAGTATTACATTGAAATTTACTAATTATAACATTGCTAATTGTCATTAAATTTGATTTCACTGAATTGAAGGATTCGCTGACGGCCATATGGCAGCGATCAAAATGAATTTTGATAATGCCACAGAGCAGCAATCAAAAGAAATTTTGATACTGCCACCGTCAAAAGAAAATGATTTTGGCAAAAACGAATCCCTCACTGCCGCAGAAAAGAGGATATATCATTGTATGAATATGTAACAAGCTTTATATAACTTGCAAAGGAACATTTCTAGTACTGGCACCATTAAGTAACAACTGGTATATCGCTTGTAATGAAGTGCAACAACTTTGCAAGTGCTAGTCTGACTGTGCACAACAAACTGCAAAACTGAGTTAAATGAACCAAAATTAGAGTGGGTTTGACTGACTTCAGTCATCCCCTGACTTTGAATCCTAGTATATAGCACCATAGCTGTGCAATCAAAACTGTACACCAATACATCGGAATCTAGGTTCAAACTCCTATGTCGGCTAGGAGCCGCTAAACCTGCTCAATGTCGTAAACGGGGCGGGTGGAGGGGGTGGCTAGGAGCCGCTAAACCTGCTCAAGGTCGTAAAGGGGTGGGGTCACCGCTCACCACACGACACGCTGACCAATGTAAAATACTCTTTCGGTAACAACCTGAATATGATCCTGTGAATAATTAAATGAAGCGACATATATGTATACAGTTGTAGGAAGTATTAAAAGCTGCGCATTGATAAATAATTAGGTAAATTACCAGGTGTCTCCGGCAAGTCTATCCTCCATTATGATATAGAAGAAAAACAATTGTATACCAGTGTACTGAGTAATAGTAGACTCGTAATGAGTGTCAATACTGAATAATGCATTATGACCGCTTAGATGTAGAGACAGTGGAGGTTAATGCCGCCCCAATTCTAAAAGACTAGTCGGTATCGTGAAATGGAATCAACCATACAGTACGGGTCAGACTTCCCATCCGCAAAAGGAACTCTATAATTATGACCAAATATGTTTGTGGAACATGGCCCACATACTTAAAGGCAACAACAACAACTGTGTTATCAGGGTTATCCCTCAAATTTAAATGCATTCGTCCATAAAACAAGCGTTTCAAAGATGGGATATCAAACTCAAATCGCATTTCAAATTCTGAACCAGGGCAATCGGGAAAAACATTAGTTTAAACATATTTATTTTACATTGGCCAAACATGAAAACCCTGGTTACAATGCAGGCCGTCCAGTCAAGAATTAGTTTGGAAGAAGTCATGTGGGCCCTGTGAAACCCATGCTCGCGCTTGCTTGCCATTACATTACCGGAGATGATGCATTGAACGCTGCTTTGTCAGCGCCGCTAACCAGTACATCAGCTGATGATTCACTTCGCACTGCTCTTATCTGTAGCAAGGTCCGGACATCGAGCAACACCTACGTATAGCCTGTTCTTACACTGGCCCATCATTTTCCTGCCCAGATAGCACACGCTTGACAAGCTCGGTACATGAAACAGAATACAATTGTAATCAGTCACGAGTTTCTAACATATTGGGTATTATTTAAAGTAATTTAAATCTGACTTTAAATATGGTATTATTTTTATGATAATCATGAGTAGAACTGTTATTATTACTGATATTGGTATTATTATTAACGCTATTAGTAACCGTATTATTATTATTCATTAAAAATATCTATTATTATTATGATTATTAGTATTATTGTGTGTCCATTCATTGTACGTCTGTTAAACTTTAATTATTTATGGATTGTTTATCGTATTCGGTGATGGATAATTGTTTTTATTTATTTTATTTTATTTATTTTTTAAATGTTTATTATTATGTACAGTGTGTTTATGTATTTATTTTATTTTATTTCATTCCCTACAATCTTATGACAGCTAAAGCTAGAAGCCAGTCTGTATTTATTAAATAATTACTGCTTTGATTATCTATTTAAATACGTATCTTCTTTCTTCTTCGTCTTCGTCCTATATGCAGAGCCTACATCAAGGTACATACTATAATGATGTTTACCTATACAAAGGCAATACAGTGTAGGCCTCCTATAACCTGAAATTTTTTATTCTAAAATACTAACTACCTCTGCAGAAAAAATCGACAGCCAATGTGTATACACTCGCCGAGTCATTTTACCACCTGTTATAGAGATATCTCCCATATCAAATATCATTACACTGCCTTTACTCTGTATATTGCAATTATCACCTTTTCTCGGCCTATTGGTAATAGTATCCAAATCTCTAAATATGTATTTATTAATTTATTAAAGTTACATGGCAATCTGTGTTTATTTAAGTATGCCTTCTTTTATGGTTTATTTAAATAAATTTTATTTGCATTTCTTCTTCTTCTACTTGCCCTTCTGCTTCTTCTTCCGCCTCTGATTTCAATAGGATGTATATAGATCTATATTATTATTATTATTATCATTTTTCATTACTATTATTATTATTTTTTATTTTATTATTATTATTATTTTTATTATTTTTTTTTTATTTTTTTATTTTTTTTTATTTTTTTATTTTTTTTATTTTTTTGTTATTTATTGATTTATTTATTGATTTATTTATTTCTTCATATATATTCATTATTATTAAAATATTCATTGTTATCAACCATTACTTTATTAAACATGTAAACGACATTTGTCCTATTCTGTTATCACCAATGCATGCCATATTCAATTAATAAATATGGCCCATATTCCGCCTGTAAGTTACCTTTCTCATGACAAAGCGTTAAAGGGACACACGGCAACCTTTATTTTTTTAAAAACTCACGGCGTCCCGCTAGTTTTTCTGCATAACTTGCATTTGTTCAATCATTAATATTAATTATAAGAATAGTAGTAATTGTTTTTGCATATTATTATTTTTTGATATTATTCACCAATAATATATTAAAACGTATAGTATAATAAGACGAAATAGTGAATTCGTCAAATTTTATGTATTTAAATGTAACCAGGGTAAAAGTAAAAATGATACTGGTTAAATAAATCGAGACACCCATATCAAACACTTCAAGATTAGCGTGTGTCCCTTTAAGCGGTGTTCTGGCAATTTTCCAATAACACCAGTGCTGGGGTCCTCTGTGTGTAATTAGGTCACAAATGTAAACCATGACAAGCTATGCAGCAGAATAAACAATGGCGCCCGCTGTACTCAATATGCACGTACTGGCAAACAGACTAAAACAAAAGAGTATGATAATGGACCTTTGGAAACGGCCGAGCACGACACATACGAAATATTGCAGTCTCGGTTTGACTGAGACTGTTCATGAGTGGTAGTGAAATATGCTAGCTACCGCTCACGCCCTCTAGCCCCGGGTTGAGCAGAACTCAATATTCATAAAATCAACAGCACAAAATTTTAACCAACCCGAAGATGGCATGCATATGGCGGTGGACATGGAGTTATCCTTCTTTAACGTATTCCCCATGTCGTACGGCGTATGGTCCCAGTATCTAATAAAATGAAATGCCCCGAAGAGCGAAATAAACATAATGGAATTTAGTTGGGAGCAGCGGTTATGAAGCCTGCGTATAAAAAGCAGACAACATATCCTATGAGTGGTTAAACAATACCCAGAGCCTAAGGTTAACCGATTAAATTGAAAAGTTTAAATATGCATTACAAAACTCTACACTCTATGTGAGTTCGCCAGTATTATACAAATATTCTTAGAGCATAAATGATCACAACTGACGGCAAATTAAAGTTGAATATGCTTACGTTACGAGACAAAGACTGCATCCAGACAAACACTTTATCTTCAAAAATTCTGATTAATATGAAAACATCATGAATTTAAACTGTGGCGGAGTATGTTTTAACACCTGAACAACATGAAACTGCAATTTAATAAGCAAGATGACTTAAAGGAAAGAAAAACAAATATTAGGATTTTCTCAACATAAAAAGTGTACATACCCAATGTCCAGGTATTCCCAGCAGAAAATATTAATATTTGTCGATTTTAAATCGGACCACTAGACCCCCATGAAAAGCCTGATGTGTGTACTCCCTTTCAACTCAATAATCGTGTACACGGATTTATGGCCAAGTGCCAATAACGCCCTAACTGGGACACGTGTACTGATAAATGTGAGGTATTCGGTCACAGTGCAAGCTTGGTGTCTAATTATCTACTCCCTCCCGGATCATAATGAGGACAGCTGCAAATCTCGCAAGCAAATAAACGAAAAAATAAAGTTAACACATGCATTAAAATCTCTACACCAGATATACGGTCCAGAATTATCAAAATATTCTAAAAACAGAAATGATCATAAAAACAAACAAACAACAATACCAAACAACAGGCAATAAGCGGATTTGCCTCCCTAACGAGATAACGAGACAGCATCATGCATCGACATTAAATTCCTTGACTGACAAAAGCTATATATACAAAAATCGGATTAATTTCAAGGCATCATGAGAATATATTGTGGCGAAATACCGTATAACAACAGGGCATTAGGATAGAAATAAGCAGTCAAGTAGATAAAAGTGAGAAAAATCAATTTTATACTCAAATGAAAAAGTACCGACCTCATGTGTGCTTCAGCAAGGTAAAAGGAAATAGATAGACAGCGCATGCGCAATTAAACGAAAATACCATAGCAGATCCAGCTTACGAAACATTTGGTCCCTCCCAATAACTATGGCTATAACTAGTAATAGCCCTTAACATGTAATGAATACTTATTATACTGAACATGAGTATAATATAGGCATGTAAGGCGTTTCCTACCGAATGGGCTGTGCACATTCCATGGACAATTTATTATGGAATAATTATATTTAATATATATATTCTTTTATATTGACTACTCAGAGTATGCAGAATATTGCAGGACTTTTATATCCATTTAAATGATGCATTGGACGTATGCTGATAAAAGCTGTAATACCGGTACAGTAAATAAAACCTCGGTTTACAATACCGGTACATATTTGTAGCTGTACCCACTGTCGAAAATCACACTATTCGTCAAAGTTTTACTTTTTTTCCAAGAAAAAAGAACTTTTTCGAGACCTATAATAATAAACTAAGGCACGATAATGATGCTACATGTAGTATGTTGTTTTTAAATAACAAATAAGGTGAAATGAAAGTGACGACATCTTTTGTTTACACTAGTTTTCTGATGTTTATAAGCGAATATCTCCTTCGATTTGGGACTGTCAGCCTGTACAGGTACTCATTGGTTAAGTAATCGTTTTCGTTCGAACATAGGATAAGTGTTTATATTATGATTTATTCAAATAATGATAGAACATGATCAAAATGTACGGACCTTCCATATGCTGCAGTGTTGTTCCTCGATTCAGCAAACTTCAATACCGAAATGGGTACACTTCCGTTCAAACACTTTGTATATTTGATAGTTACAATAAAGCACTTGTCTTTGCACAATGAAAATAGCAGTGACTTGTATCCCCTGATAATTATTTGTCATCAACTTGGTCCAACCATTCGTTTTACATCATGTTTGTTGTTTTTTTCTGTATATAATCAGCATGAATTTCAATACCTCATTACAAACGCTTTCATCGTACGTTTGTATTTGTTAACGATGAAGGAATAGAATGTATGCTATCAAATAGTGTGTTGTTGAAATTATACCGTTTGGAATAGTCATATTTATAGAAGTAGAAAACGTGCAGTGTCTTTATGTTATAAATGTTAAATCGAAACAGGAAGATGGTCCCAATCTTATTTACCGTTAGAGGATAGAAAATGCCAGCTATGCAACTTAAACGATATTGGTGACGAATTTCATTACATGTTAATGTGTCGCTTTTTCTCCGAAGAACGTAAACAATACATCCCAAAATTCTACTATCTCAGGCCTAATATTTTAAAATTTAAAGAGCTACTGTTCATCAAATCATTCAAGGTCTTGAAACAAATCTCAATATTCGCTAAGAACATTATGTTAACCTTCAAAAGATAAGCTTGCTTAGAATGTTAAAAACATGCAGATATAAACTTACATTTTCATAACCCACATTATCACTGAATGGTAAATCCGTAGGAATAAAACTGTAACACTTGACATACACGTAAATAAAAATAAAATACACAACTAGCAACGTCACGAAACAAATACAAATTCAGCCAATGACACCACCAGACTTGTGCACGTGACCATATTACAACTATCATCCATACGGATAATCTCACTGATCTCGTGCGTGCAACACTGATAGTAAATTCCTGAAAGGCGCGCCATTCATAAAATTAGCTAGTTCCTCGTGGATTCACTCGCACGTGATCCACGTGCGAATCACCGGTTTATTATTATTGTGGCCAGCAATTAGGTCAGATGTTGAAACAAATATAGAACAAACGCATACGTACATTTTTTGTTATTTATATTTTCTGCTACTCATATACATATTTAATAACTACATCTTCTGGGGGAAAAAAAATAAGATTTTGTTTTGCTGTTCTTATCAACCTTATTAGACAGTTGTTTCTTCTTTCATATAACTAATAACCACTGTCCCCATTACTTACCCATACCAAACTTTATCATATTGTATTACCAATCATGTTGTTACTCTGTAACCTGATATGAAATAAAGTTTATGTTGTTGTTGTTGTTGTACAATAACTCAAAGGAGATAACATATTAGGAATATTGTATTAACAGGAATAAGTGATTTTAATGCAAAAAATGGGATAATTAACAGATAACTAAAGTCTACAATTAAGATTGAAGAAAACGAGGTGGATGCCTGTAAAGGATTGTGCTACCAACCATGCAAATTGCAGAAACCAACTTATGTATTACAGAGACAGGGGCGGATTGTGAAACTTTAAACTATTATCCTCTGCAGAATTTGACTGTAAAACTTTAGATTTCGCCCGATTATTGTGTCAGTGACATCATTAAAGAGTATGAGAATGGACTTTTAGAAACGGACCGAACACGACACATACGAAAATATTGCAGTCTCTGTTTGATTAAACTCTCCTAAGCATAGACGATGACGTTTCTCAGGACACCTCTATGTTTAGCACTTCAAAGGTATCTGGATTTAAAAGTAAAATAAAACAAATAAACAATGTTATTTAAATAATTCTTTAGTGTCAACTATTGCGTCATTGACACTATGAATTTATTAAAGGGACACATGGCAATCTTGATTTGTTTAAAACTTACGGCGTCCTGTTAGTTTTCAACAGAACTAGCACCTTTGTAATCATTAATAATACTAATTCAAATAGTTCAAAACAAATTGTGTTAACATATTACTAACCTTTGATAATATTGCACCAATAATATTTTTAAAAGTTTGGTAGAATATTGAAGAAAATTGAAATCTCCAATTGTTATTTAATTATATGCAAGCGGATTTAAAGTCAAAATGAGGCAGAATTAATAAATTGAGGTGATAATTGTAATGCCGGAATAAAACTTAAGATTGCCATGTGTCCCTTTAAATATTAAACGTATGTTTTTATTATTTTGAACAAATTAAAGAAGTCATGCTGTTATTTATTATGATTTTATTACAAATTATAAGATGAAATCGCATATTATTCACATTCAAATCGGACATATTATAAAAAATGTACACTATATCAACAAATATCTCATAAAAGTAAACAATAACAAATCAATTAAATCGTGCAATATAAACGTTTTTTTATTGTATACATACTCCTGGTTTAAGCTAACCGCAAAACCGATGTCGTGTACATTCTAAACGTCATCTAAATAACAGTTTCAATACATACCAACTGTGTCTGGATGTGCATAAAAAAACCTGTATAGCAGTGCTAAGTTGAACCTGCTCGTTGCTGCATGCTAACACGTTTATTAGATTCAGACGTCCACATTTTTAAACCTTGTCTTACACACATTGAAAATATAAAACAGCCTTTACAGGTCGATTTGAAAGGGTGGTTATGTTTAATGCTTGCCTCCAGTTTCATGTTGTCGTGCCCTGAATGATTTATTCTCTTGACGTATTGGCTTCTGCCAAGTCATTGTGTACTTGATTTGAGACTTTCTAGGCTTTTATTGTTTATAATCATGAACACACGTTCATCTGTGTGTAATATTTATTTTGCATTTTAATACCGCCTAGTTTGTTAGAGGATATTGTTTGTCAAGAATGTCTTTATTGACATTGTTACGTTTAATTATGAATGAATGAATGGTGTTTTACGGCACGTCGACACATAAATAGGTCATATTGTGCGCAAAAATTCATGAAAATGAAGTATTAATTAAAAATTAATGTAAATATATAAAGATAAAACTATTAAAAAATAAGGGATGATCAGGTATAATATAAACTATGTATGTAAATCAACAAATGCCCGTCAACGGGTATATAAACAAGTAAATATATATAAGAACACATTACAATGATTTATATAGTCTGATCTCTTTCAGGAAATCTAAAACAAGACTAAAATCTACAGTATCAAATAACTCTTTCATAGTATTAACAATGTAGTACCTTTGACGCATAGGATCAAAGTCTACACATTCCAATAATATGTGTTTGACCGTTAACGGTGCAAAGCAGGGTATACATTCTGTAATTGCTCACCTTGTAATAAATATGAATGAGTATAACGTGTATGCCCTATCCTGCACCGGGCTAGGACAACTTCCTCTCGACGAATGGGTCTACTAGAAGAACGCCATTCTCCGAGTAACGGTTTAATTGGATGGAGTTTATTGTTAACTGACAAATCCCAAGCGGCTTGCAAAGAGTTACGAATATATGTGTTAATACAACTTTTAGAATCAGTATAAGGTAATTTGGTATTAGTTATATGTAAATCTAATGCTGCCTTAGCAGCACTATCAGCTCTATCATTACCACGTATTCCTACATGGCTTGGAAGCCAGCAGAAAATAATAACATTATCAATTATAAGAGAATTGTACTTTTTTAAAAGTTGAAGCACAACTGGGTTATCATGTTTACCCAGTGCTTGAAGAGATGAAAGGGAATCAGAAAAGATTACAAAATGGTCATCATCAGATTCCTGAATATAATTTAAGGCAAGTTCATCTGCCTTAAGTTCAGCTGAAAAGATAGAGGCCTTGTCAGGCAGGTGGCTCTTTATGCTGTGTTTGTGAACAACAGCTGCTGCAGCTACCTTATCTCCATTTTTAGAGCCATCTGTGTAGATATGTTGAAAGTTACTGTATTTCGATTTAATTTCATTAAATTTGCCTTGAAAGACAGTAGGGTCTGTGCTGGATTTGTTATTATTACAAAGATCAAAAATAATTGTTGGTGTTTCCAAATTCCACGGTGGAATTTGTGGTACTTTGTACTTGGCAATCAAATTTAGGTCGATTTCAGTGTCTCTTAATTTTGGTTTAATACGAAGACCAAATGGTCGAATGGCCTTCGGTTTTCGATCAAAAAGAGGTTCACAACTAGGATTAAAAACATTCGAAAGTTGGGTTTGAAGGGTTAGACTTTAATTTAATGGCGTATTGAAGAGCTAATTTGTCTCGTCTGTGAGACAGTGATGGTTCATTGGCTTCAACATATAGACTTTCGGCTGGTGATGTACGAAAGGCACCTAAGGCGAGTCGTAATCCTTGATTATGTATAGGGTCGAGCATCTGCAAGTATGACTTGCGAGTCGATCCATATACTATTGAGCCGTAGTCCAGCTTGGATCTGATAAGAGATCTATAAAGTTGTAAAAGGACCTTACGATCTGCTCCCCAGTTAGTGTTTCCAACAACTTTAAGTAAATTAAGAGCTTTAAGGCATTTGGCCTTCAAGTATTTAAGGTGTGGTATAAACGTTAATTTACGGTCGAAAATAAGACCAAGGAATTTTGCCTCATCTACTACTGGTATTGGTGACCCATCCAGTGTTAGATGAGGGTCTTCATGATGTTTACGTAATTGACAAAAGTGCATACAATTAGTTTTAGATTTAGAAAATTTAAAACCATTTTCATCAGACCAGGTCTGAAGTTTATTGAGACATTGTTGAAGTTGTCTCTCAATAGTGTTCATGTTTTTTGCACGATAACATATAACAAAGTCGTCAACATATAGAGAGCAATCCACACCAGGATTGATGCATTTAACTATACTGTTAATTTTTATACTAAAAAGGGTGACAGAGAGTATGCTGCCCTGTGGCACACCCATCTCCTGGTCATGCATGTCAGAGAGGGTTGAACCCATTCGGACACGAAACTGTCTGTCCTCTAAGAAATTCTCTATAAAAATTGCCAAGCGACCTCTAAGACCAAGGTCATGAAGATCATTCATAATACCGAGTCTCTCATTAATCATTCGTTCCATGGTTTTACATATACAACTCGTTAAAGCAATAGGGCGATAATTTATTGGGTCCGTATGATCCTTTCCAGGTTTGGGGACTGGAATAACGATTGCTTCCCGCCAAGAATCGGGGAAGTTTCCTGTCATCCAAACCTTATTAAATATATCAAGAAGTGTAGAGAGACAGGTTTCAGGTAAATGTTTTAATAATTGATAATGGATATCATCAGGACCAGCTGATGTATCATGAGCCTTTTTAAGGGATTCTCGAAGTTTTTTGAGAGTGAACAGTTTATTGTATTTCTCCAAATTTTTAGACTTGAAATTCAGCTTCTTCTGTTCTTTTAGTTTCTTATTTTTTAGAAAATTTGGTTGACAATTTTCAGAAGAAGAATTTTTAGAAAGTTTCTGCCAAAGTGTTCGTAATATCTTTGACAGAAGTAATATCCTCATTATCAGTTTTAAGATGATTTACACAACTAGAATTACCTTTACCGTTTATTTTCCGGACCATGTCCCACGTCTTCTTAAGTGATGAACGAGAGTTCAGCCTAGAGACATAAGATCTCCAGGATTTCCTCTTGCTTTCCTTAATAGTACGACGGGCTTTCGCACGAAAAACTCTAAAAGTATCTAAATTGTTTTGAATTGGCCGCAAGTTAAAAGCATTCAATGCAGCTTTACGATCGCTGACTGCCTTTTTGCAGTCATCATCGTACCATGGTTTATGTGGGTGTTTTGGATTTGCCGAGGTTTTTGGATAGTTTGATCAGCTATATCATGAAGGGTTTTGGTAAAAAGAGCAGTTGCGTCTTCGACATCCTCGAAAACGGAAGGCTTTAACTGTTCCTCACAAACGTATCCCAATCAGCTTTGCGAAGTTTCCATCGTTGCGTTTTCTCGAGAAGTGGAGGGCCGATATTTTCAAGAAATAAGGGGAAGTGGTCACTTCCACATAGGTCGTCACCAACACTCCACGAAAAATCCATCAAGAGCGTTGGATCGCATACTGTTAAATCAATGGAAGAATGAGAGCCTGTAGCTGGATGTAAATAAGTATGTGTTTTGTTATCATTAAAAAGACACAAATTGTTTTTGGCTAAGACATCTTCAACTTTCTTGCCTTTATCGTTTATATCCTTACAACCCCAAATGTAGTTGTGTGCATTAAAATCACCCAAGAGCATAAAAGGTGATGGTAATTGTGCAACTAGGTGATTTAGATCTTTGAGGTCTAGTGAAGAACTGGGCGGTAAATATAAGGAGCATATTGTTATAACTCTGTGCATCGTAACACTGACCGCAACAGCTTGCAAACCAGTTTTCAACGCAACAGTTCTGTGAGGAATGTTTTGATTCACAAGAATCGAAACTCCTCCAGAAGCTTTATCACCTGTATCACAAATATAGTTATACAATGAATAGTTTTTAAAAGATATTTTATCACTAGTTGACAAAATGCAACAGGGTTGTGTTTATTTAAAAGCAAGCTGATTTCATCATAATTAGGTTTTAAACCTCGGCAGTTCCATTGAATGATCTTATTTGATTTTGTCGTTACTAAGGCGGAAGTACGGGCTTACGGCCTTTGTGTTTGGCAGACCTTGGAGACTTTGGGGACTTTGGGAGTTCCAGACGTGCTGGACTATCAACCTCCATCTCCAAGTCTTCAAATCTGTTGTGCAGTTCAATCGGAACGTTTAATTATGAGAACTCTAGTAGTTCTGTGAATCTCAGTACATTTACTGTTAGATTAGTATACCTTACTTCTATTATTGTGTCAGTACATTTACTGTTAGATTAGTATACCTTACTTCTATTATTGTGTCAGTAAATTTACTGTTAGATTAGTACAACTTACTTCTATTTTAGTGTCAGTACATTTACTGTTAGATTAGTATACCTTACTTCTATTATTGTGTCAGTAAATTTATTGTTATATTAGTATATCTACCTTACTTCTAATAATGTGTCAGTACATTTCCTGTTAGATTAGTACACCTTACTTCTATTATTGTGTCAGTACATTTCCTGTTAGATTAGTACACCTTACTTCTATTATTGTGTCAGTATATTTCCTGTTAGATAAGTACACCTTACTTCTATTATTGTGTCAGTACATTTCCTGTTAGATTAGTGTGCCTTACTTCTAATATTGTGTCAGTACATTTACTGTTAGATTAGTATACCTTACTTCTAATATTGTGTCTGTACATGTACTGTTAGATTAGTTTGCCTTACTTCTATTATTGTGTCTTATAGTTTTCCACGTAATTTCGAGATAGCGATTTTCAGTCCATTAATGGTGTCTTTTCGAAGGTGAAGGGTTTATCTTTCGCATTGTGTTTTCGGATATGTCCCATTTTACTATGTAAACACATTTGATATTCATCAACATGATGCAAACAGCCACGTTCTAAAACAATGTAATGATCGGATTTATACGGGCAATATGACTAATATTCTGTCAAAATATCTGAAAACCAATTTCAATTTTGAATTAAATTTGTATTCTATCTAGCAAATTCTGGATAGACCTAACATGTGTTGCTTTTGAAATGACTTCAGTTGCATTTCTCATTATATTGGTAAGAAAGACATAAGCCATATATTTGTATAAAAGCATTACTTGGAATAAAAATAGAAATTGGAAATTACAATTATTTTAATTGATAAAATTAAGCTTTGAAATAATAAAACTGTAAACATATTTTATAACTGTAGTTAGACGATTTTAATAGTTAATAGAAAGCACAATCGATAACAGTGTTGATTTTGTCGTAGTGTAAGGAGAATATATCGTAAACCGGCGAAAAGTCTTAGAATTCGATTGAATAGGCTTTGATCACTACGCACATTCGGGGTTCGAATATAATTAACAACTTTAAGAAAAAGGATTGTGGCGAGTAGATTTATTAAGCACTCAAAAAAATCAAAATCCTCTTTTTAAAATTATATGTTCGATATAAAGTGTATTTACATGTACCAGGAATCTAGAAACTCAACTTGCAACAAACTGCAATCCCCATAAAGCATGTACGAAGCCATTGGTACAAACGTGAAAAAGGTCGTACATAAACCGCATTTTACCATACAAATAAACATGAAAAGAAAAAAACAACAACACAGCACAAAGGGTGGTGAAGACAGGGTTACCGACTTGAAGCCAAGCCATATAATAGCCACGTAGAGCAAAAAGAGGATGGTATGCTTGCTGACCAGGAAACATCGAAATCAAAAGGGACGATGGGGTACTTTAACATGAGTTTCAAACAAGATGTTATGTTTTAAAAAATAAATACATCCATGAGCAATCCCCTGAAATGGCGCAACATTGTATATACCAAGAAGTCATTTAACACAAAGCATTTTCCCAAATGAATACAATGTTTTCTTATTAAAAGAATACTCGTTCAATTTAAAGAATCTCAATATAATTGATAGCATACTATTAAATGGAGAACATTTCATGGAATATAAAATTGAAAGCGTCTCTATATTTAATGTGTATCAAAAGGCAAACATCATTTGTATATTGACTGGCGTAATATGTATATATACTATATAGCAATTTGATTTTCCTTTAGTAATAGACATATAACAGTTTTTTCAGCCATTTAAAGTATACATTAGTAACTAGCGATTTCTAAATGCCAGATTGATATTTTATGCAGAATAGACACATCGGTGATGTTCGTTTTTGTGGTTACCGTAATGTTTTTGTCTCCATTGAATATTCACATTTCTATATCTATGTGCTTTCTCTAGTAGTTATGGTTACTTTATTTATATTTTTACAAATTTGCAAACGAATTCATGTACCACACCAGTAATATATTATGTTTCCATTTTATATAATACACGCATAATTAGGCACGTCTTCTTATATACTGACAACTTTTGTTTTTCAGCTACTGACCGAATAGAGTGTTTTGATTTAAAGGCTACACTATATATTTTGACTGTAAACGATAAATGACATATATACTCATTCGGGTATAGAACAGTAATAACATAATATTCACGAGTTATTATTGCGATGTGTGTAACTGTCAATGTGCGATAGCTTAGTTTATAATGATGCTGAATTAAAATGGTGTGTATTTTCAGTGTTTCTTGCATATGTAAATTCACCATATAACATGACTTCTGAGAGTGTACAAGCCATGACTTATTTCTCGTAATACACTAGTGTATCACAGATTCAAATGAGGACAGAATCACTGTGTTTGTGTACAGTAAAACATTTAATCCCAATTGTTACGATACGTTCAGATACCTTAAATATATATCCTTATTTGGAATCTTTATTTTATAAAACGCATACTAGTTACTTTAAATTTGGTTTAACGTGTCACATTATTTGTAGGGCGAACGCATTACAGCCGCGTGACGTAGATGTCGTCATGAAACAACAACACGACGTCATGATTTCTCTTACAAATTACCGGTGTAATGAAAAACAATAGACCCCCATAAAATAATGACCTCTCGGTCATTTTGCTATGTAGTAAAATGAAACCGGTCAAAATTCTATATATAAAAATGACACCCAGGTCATAATATGTTCTGTCGTGGAATCACTCCTTCAAAAAAGCTTGTAATATTATAACCCCTCACACGTAGAGATATGCCCACTGTAAAATATTGACCGCAGTAAATGTATTTTGTTTTTACTTAAAAACAACAACAACCAACCTTGAGTTATCATTCGGTTTATATATGAATGGTTATAGGAAGGAACTTTTCGCTGTTTGCTATATCCCAGGTTTAGACATGTCCGTACCGAAGTTATTCGTTTTGCATTATCTTGACCATTCACGCTAAACCGAGAATTCGTATTGAACATAGGAAAACATGAATGACTCCGGTACCGACATGTCTAACCCAGAGGTTTCGTTACACACCAGTTAGTTGTAGACAAGTTTACTTTTGTTTTTGATCCTCCGACTTCGAGTTTTGTCCGTACGTTCGTTCGTCCGTTACAATGTTCATGTCCGCTATATAACTCTCAGATGCATGGACGGATTTTGAAATAAATTGGCACATAATATCTTTTATTTCAAACAGTAGGCATTCTGCCCATGAGCATGATGAGATCACAAATACAATAAATACAGAATTACATGCATATGATATACAGTTCCGGTAATTGACAATATATTAGTATGCATAAACTGTGCTGGTACATGTTATGGATTCATATATAAAAGAGGTGTGTTTTTTAAACAATTTAAAAAGACAAAAAGAAAAAAGAAAAATGAAAAAACAAACAACAAAACAAAAGAAAACGTACATATACTCATCTCATTAAGACGACGTGCATAACCGAACACCCGGATCTGTATCATCAAGGTCAATGTCATAGAGGTCATCATCAATGTCATATACTTCTTAGATGCATATACTAATGTCCATTCTCTCTGTGTAACGCTCATGTTTGCAGGGAGATTGTAATGAATTGACACAAATATACAAATACTCTCAATATATCAAGACATGCACGGAGACCCCAATGCCACCCCCATCACCCCCAAACTAATCTTTGTTTACTTTTTACTATTTTATTAAATGTATTATCCCCAACGAAGAGGGATACAGCTTTGACGTTGTCCGTCCGTCCGTTGCAACGTTCGTGTCCGCTGCATAATTCATCCATGCGCGGAGCGAATTTGGAATAAATCGGCTCATATACTCAACTCATCAACTTAGACGACTTGCAGAACCCAACACCTCAGTTTTTTTTATTCGTCTATATTTATTTTCCGGCTATGCTTCTACCCAGAAGACAACACTTTGTCTAGGTTATCAATTCAACGATTTTCTTGTTGTGTTTGGTTTTAACCTCGGCTTCTGGTACTAACCAACATTCTGCAAGTAACTGGACTTTTTTTGGGATTGCAAAGAATGGATTTTTCTTCCGGCATGCATTGTTACAAGAAAACAATATCTAGTATATGAAATGATACACACGTTAAATTAAAATGGATAGGACAACATATTGTCTTTATGTTTATGTCTTTAGGAAATCATGACTATTTAGTTTGTTGATGAAGTGGATAAGAAGAGAAGACTAGTTCTGCATTAATACATGACCGAGATTTGAAACGATATAACGATTACGGATTTGATCTCATTTTGTATAATCCCACAGATATTGTATTTGAAGGAGATAAAATAGAACTCAAATAATCTTGAGTATTTTTACATGACGCTTCCCGTTTAATATGTTTACACTTTTATCACTATATTTGAAAAGTAATTACAAACTAGATAAACGTGTGTCTGCATCCATACTTATCTGATGTCATACCCAAAATCATATGCATATTGACGAATTCACATACTGATCAAGTATGTATTTATAATTCAAGGATAACACTGTCTAGATAAAATGGGTAAACATACTAAACTGGTTTCATGTAAAACTATTCTAGTTTCTAATTTTTATCTTTTTGAAAATGCAATCTCAGTGGATTTACACAAAAGCGGACATTATCATTAAGAAATGTTAAACCAAAATCGATACATCTTTTGGGTACGAGTTTACGCCCTAGCGTTCGGTAAGTGTGTGCAGGCTGAATAATCTCTCCCTGGCTACAAATCAGCAGTGTTATCATTTACTGGGGGACATTGAGTCTAATCTTTGTGACTTTAAAGTAGAATACAGTTTGGGAGCTTGAGATGTGGCATATTACCGCCCATAAACAGACTCAATATAACCGAGCCTGATACTTCTCTCTCATGTCTGTGTTCGTTGCTTCCAAAGGATTCCTTTTTCAGTATTTAGTGTAAATACAGATATAGAAATCGAACAGGCAAAGCAGCATTCAAGGACGACAGTCAACCACAAACACAAACAGAAATAAAGAACAAATTTAAAGATGAATAAACGGCCAAATAAGACATCATAAACACAAACGGGTTGACAATAGGGCTACCGCCTTGGAACGGTCAGTGGCTAAAAAGGCCGCTGCGGTTTAAACCAGGTTCTAAGGTGCACCAAACCTCACACTTACCTTACTGTCTACCCAATAAAACGAGAAAAAAATGTAAAAAAAGAAATCCCCGGCATGAACTATTCTCAAACCAACAAGACAGCATTAATAGGCAATATAAGTAAAATACAACGATGCTCGTGTATATATAAATACAAAAAAACAACAACATAGAAAGCCACAAAGAAGGTACTAAATGACTTGGCAGCAGTCAGAGCAAAAGAGAATAAAATAGTATGTGAGTGGACCTTTGGAAACGGCCGAACAAAACACATAGGAAATATTGCAGTCTCGGTTTGATTGAGACTGTTCATGAACGATATTGAAATATGCTAGCTACCGCTCACGCCCTCTAGCCCCGGGTTGAGCCGAACTTAATATTCATAAAATCAAAAGTACATAATTTTAACCATCCCGAAGATGGCACGACAAGAGAAGACTGCAGACAAACAAACGTCAAACGTCACCGTCCTTTTGGACTTTACAAGACAAGACTGCAGACAAACGTCAAACGTCACCGTACTTTTGGGCATTAGGTAGACGTCATCATTCCAAAGGTCGACTATCATACTCTTTGATATGTTTTCATAAATCGGATCATAAAACGACATAGATGGTTAATCAAAGCGTAACTCATGTTTTTATCATCATTATTAATGTGTTTGTACCACTGAATGGTATTGCTTAGCTTGAGCGCGTATATTGTCCGTATGGAGAGTCACTTCCACCATACTCATAACTATAACAAATATATTTCTTGATACCAACACAAGGAGGCAAAAGATCTGGCGTTGTTAAGAATATATACTTTGCTTAAAAATCAACTGGACGTACACTTATCATTTGTAAACAAAATGTAAACCAATGGTTGAACGCTAAATGTATTCTAAAATACTTGTTTAGGCTCTAGAACGATAAACACAACATCTGAAAAGGTCAACATATTGACAATCTATTACTTATCGCTTCAGAAGGTAATGCGTGGTTAACAATAAGTGTATTAATTTGGCAAACTATTACTTATCGCTTCAGAAGGTAACGCGTGGTTCACAGTAACTGTATTTATATAAATAATACGCCAATAGAAGGACGTCCGTTGAAATTACGCATTTCTAGAGACGCGTAGTCATTGTTTTGCATTTTAAACGCGGAAGAAACTCCCAAGTTCTTTAGTTTGCATCCTTTTAAACATAATTCGCGAGTTTTTGTGTAACTGAGGACTGGGTTTCAATGTTGTTACGGTTGGAACCATCCATATATGGATTTGCCCCTGGCCTCTTTGCCGCTGACCGTTAGCGCTATTGTCAACTATTATGATTGTGGTGTCACAGAACATGTCAATATTATCTTTGTTAATTTTTGCCATTGCTGTTTCTTTCAATGCATGTTTGGTTGACTGGGTTCCTCGAAAAGTAACATTTCCGGTTCGCCATTTATACCTACTTGAGTAATTTCCATTTTAAGTTCAAACAGTTAGTAATTGTGGTAAGTATCTCCAACGAGTCCATATTTATCTGAGAATTATTTTTGTATCGGTGATTTTTTCCTCCAGTTAAACCGCTTTTATTATTAATGTAAATATTAACGTACTTGATACATGTTAACAAGATCTGTATAATTACCGGATGATCACATACACTGGATTGTATCCTCCAGACATTTTCAACAATTTATAGGATTTTACTCCCTATCAATCCGGAGCGTATTTCAACTATTCTTCTAATGTGCTGATAATAAATACTGAAAAATAGATCCATTTGAAGCAATATGCACAAACAAGATGGAAATGTAGCAGCCTCGTCTTTATTGAGTTCATGGGAGGTACTATAAGGTGCTACACCTTCTACTTTAAAGGCGCACAGATTGGGTTTTATGATCCCAAAGGACCAGTAAGTTATAACACTACTGATCTGTAGTCGGGGCGACGTGTTTTCAGTAGCCATAAATAAATACTGAAAAGGAGATCCCCTGCACAAAACACACACAAACTAGAGAGAAAGGTAGCAGAGTCGTTTGTACTGAGTCTGTTTGTTGAGCCTATTGAGCCTGACAAACGTTTTAACGATAATTTGATTCAAAGTTAAAAAGTCGTTGAAATCATTTAGATGCAGCTACACGTAACTGTAAGTGGCTAGACGAACGCGTGCAGGACATTTGTCTGAGATTCTAGAAAAAACCTCTTACATATTCCATAAACAAGCGCTCGATACGCGACTACAGTCTAAGAAATCTTAATTTATAGAAGTCAGAGGCAGATGTCAACCAGGAAATGTGTCTTCACCACCCTTTCTGTTGTTTTTTTTCCCTTTCATTGTATTATCAAGACCTTGTTTGCAGTACAGTGCGGACCTACGATGCCATTGCGTTCGGACGCTGTGGTTTCTATAGGACCATATATCTCATTTTTCACAGATAGCGGACATCCATTGAAAAACCCAGAAGCCAGACGCCAACCAGGAAGTGTAGCTTACACAGATAGCTGATGTCCAACAGAAAAGCCAGAAGCAGACGTCAAACAGGAAGTGAGGCTTACACAGATTCCGGACACTGAATCAGACGTCAACCAGGAAGTGTGGCATACACAGGTAGCGGACATCTAACAAAAATTCCCGAAGCAGACGTCAACCAGGAATTGTGGTTTACACAGATAGCGGACATCCAACAAAACAGCAGGAAGCAGACGTCAACCAGTAAGTGTGGCTTACAGAGATAGCGGACATCCAACAAAAAAGCCAGAAACAGACGTCAACCAGGAATACAGGCTTAGAAGATAGCGGATATCCAACAAAAAAGCCAGAAGCAGACGTCAACCAAGAAGTGTGGCTTAAACAGATAGCGGACATCCAACAAAACAGCATGAAGCCGACGTCAACAAGGAAGTGTGGCTAACACAGATAGCGGACATCCAACAAAAAAACAACAGAAGCAGACGTCAACCAGGAAGTGTGGCTTACACAGATAGCGGACATCAAACAAAAAAAGCCAACTAGCAGACGTCAACCAGGAAGTGTGGCTTACACAGATAGAGGGCATCAAACAAAAAAGCCAACTAGCAGATGTCAACCAGAAAGTGTGGCTTACACAGAAAGCGGACATCAAACAAAAAAAGCCAACTAGTAGACGTCAACCAGGAAGTGTGGCTTACACAGATAGCGGACATCAAACAAAAAAAGTCAGAAGCAGACGTCAACCAGGAAGTGTGGCTTACACAGATAGCGAACATCCAACAAAAGCATTTAAAACGGAGAAAATATGAAACATTGTAATCATATAGCATGGAACGGTCAAAGATAAAAGGGACACTGAAATAGTTCAGCAATATATTTTGCCAACACTCTCACATCAACAGGTTGCTGATAGTAACTAACCAGCCAAATAACGACAAAATTACACTACAAAACCATATACCAAAACTCTATCCACGTGTTCAGGTCATACAATAGTGTATATGCGTCGATTAAGAGTTTACATTTATTATCTTAAAATAACCGTGATTAAATATGCGTAAAATAAATTATGAGTTGGTAATTTTTAATTCGACGCTCCAGTTTCGGGGTTTGCCTGGTTGGTTAAAGTCGTTCAGTATATGTAAGTCATATATATATATAAACACACCTCATACTCAGTAGGTTTAGACATAGGGTACATATGTTGTAAAAGTTTTCCTGTTGACGACGGGATAGGGACTTTCATTTTAACACTGATCATCCAATGCGTACTTGTATCCGTGTCAAATGATACTTTGCATTAGGCGCTGTATAGGATCGAAACGTATCCGTCCCACGTAGTTTCCAAGGGATCACCTTTTCAGTATTTATTGACATTCACACTAGTGTTTGTTTAGTGCTTTGTGGCGGCCGAAAAAGTTGACCAGACTACAAATCAGTAGTTTTATTACTTACTGGTCCTTTGGGATCATCAAGCCCATTCCTTGTTCCTTTAAAGTAGACTATCGCTTAAGCCGGTGCTAGGAGGCGTGAAAGGTGTTGCATCTTATAATTACCTCAATAAAACCGAGTCTGCTACTTTTCTCTCTTGTATGTGTTTGTTGCTTCCAAGGGATCACCTTTTCAGTATTGATATATCCTGCATTTGTTGTCATTATGCATCTTTTAAATTGTCACATGTTGTTACTGTTGATCGGCGATTGCTTGTCTTTAATTTATAATTATTGGTCTGAAACTGTAGCAGGCGCAACTTATAACCTTGTGACAATGTAACAGTATGATTACCTTTTATGACAGTGCATATTCCGCGAGAAAAGATGATTTTATCAACTGTTTATCTGAATTTACCGGCATGACGTCGGCCATGTTTACTGATGCATTTTGGGTTGTTTACTTTTCCGTTGTCAATAGTAATTGCTTCCTTATTCTTAACTGTCAAACAAGATAAAGTTATGTTTAAATCGTATTCTACTATTTGGAACAGTTCATTGGTATGTTTGTTGGTTAGAATATTATTTGTAATTAATAGGTTAAGGTCAACGCCAGTAGAGCGTAACAGTATTTATTAATGTAATACAGTAATACAGTAATACAGTAATACAGTATTACCACCAGTGTCAGTTCTGACCCTATTATAAACCGTTGTATGTTTTTGACGTCAACTATATTATCCCTGTAATTGTGTTTATTTAGATGCGTGATTTTGGTTGACAGGGTTCCTTCAATAAAACCGAACTAAAATGAGTCAGAAACGTTTATTTGAAAACACATTTCAGGACCTATTACAACGACATCGTAGTGGTCTCACCACAACACATGGTAATCTCCCTGTATTTGATGCACACGTGTGTTATCTAACAAATAAACTAACAAACATAGAACTGATGAAATGTGTGTGTGTGTGTGTGTGTGTGTGTGTGTGCGCGTGTGTATGTATGTATGTATGTATGTATGTATGTAAGTATGTATGTGTGTGCGTGTGTGTGCGTGCGTGCGTGTATGTATGTATGTATGTATGTATGTATCTATGTATTGTGTGCGTACGTGCGTGCGTGCGGTGCGTGCGTGCGTGCGTGCGTATGTGCCTACGTGCTTGCTTCGTGCCATCAATGGTCAACTTTACAGTACTGCCATAATCACTGGAATACCACACCATAGACACATGACATAATTCCCCACCAAGTCACATTATAATGACACCGGACCGACCAGTCATATCACTATCTTGAATATGCTGAACGTCAAACAAGGAAGCTACAAGGAACGTTTTATGGAGTCTTTGGCGAGACCCTGTCGAGGATCTAACCCGTAACATTTGTATGTCAGGTGGACGCTCTATCATAACCCTGCCGAGGATCTAACCCGTAACATTTGTATGTCAGGTGGGCGCTCTATCACCACCGAGGATCTAACCCATATATTTGTATGTCAGGTGGACGCTCTTTCACTACCCTGCCGAGGATCTAACCCGCAACATGTGTATGTCAGGTGGACGTACTATCACTACCCTGCCGAGGATCTAACCCGTAACATGTGTATGTCAGGCGGACGTTCTATCACTACCCTGCCGAGGATCTAACCCGTAACATGTGTATGTCAGGTGGATGCTCTACCACTACCCCGCCGAGAGTCTAACCCATAACATGTGTATGTCAGGTGGACTCTCTATCACTACCTTGCCGAGGATCTAACCCATAACATGTATATGTCAGGTGGTCGCTCTATTACTACCCTGCCGAGCATCTAACCCATAACATGTGTATGTCAGGTGGACGCTCTATCACTACCCAGCCGAGGATCTAACCCATAACATGTGTATGTCAGGTGGACGCTCTATCACTACCCTGCCGAGGATCTAACCCATAACATGTGTAAGTCAGGTAGACGCTCTATCACTACCCTGCCGAGGATCTAACCCGTAACATGTGTATGTCAGGCGGACGTTCTATCACTACCCTGCCGAGGATCTAACCCATAACATGTGTAAGTCAGGTGGACGCTCTATCACTACCCTGCCGAGGATCTAACCCATAACATGTGTATGTCAGGTGGACGCTCTATCACTACCCTAACGAGGATCTAACCCGTAACATGTGTATGTCAGGTGGACGCTCTATCACTACCCTGCCGAGGATCTAACCCATAACATGTGTAAGTCAGGTGGACTTTATCACTACCCTGCCGAGGATCTAACCCATAACATGTGTAAGTCAGGTGGACGCTCTATCACTACACTGCCGAGGATCTAGCCTTTAACATTTGTATGTCATGTGGACGCTCTATCACTAACCCACCGCTGTTAAAAGAAATCAATGTACGGTTTGTATATATGATAAATCTCATATTGATAATATAACAAATATGCAGCCAAAACTGTTATCAATATCATTTTATATACCACTCAGAGAAGATGAATTACTAATCGCACGTCTCATCTACTTGGAACAAGGATGATTTATCTGTGTATCGTCTGTCGTCTTTGAATAATGTTATAGTTGCAATCAGTTCAAGACAATGAATAATCATCTGGTATATAGATATATGTAAATGTATACATAGTATATATAGTATATTTAAATATGTATAAAAGGAGAACAGGACATGTAGCCATCACCGGACAGAGTCAACCAAAACCCGCTTTAAACAACCGAACAATTGCAAGTAATAATTGAAGCCAAGTATGCTTAAGAATAAAAGGTTCAAAATAAGCTTACCCATATTATTTTACCTTTGGGATAACTGTTGTTTTAGCAATGCACTTAAGCGTGCATAAGCGTGTAGATATTTGCCTTTTGTCTACGTATATATTAATGGTAAGCATGTAGGAGGCGGTCTTCGACGATTGACTATTACCGTTTAAAAAAGTCATAAACATGTTTATTCCAAGATTTACATATGTAAACAGCAATGGATATGATTTTTTCAAAGTACTTTAATGGCGAAACCATTCAAGTTCAGACTGTCGTCTAGAGAGTCTTGTATCATGTCGTGTGCGATTTAGCATATTGACTGAAACTTCAACAGTATTGATTTACATTATGTAAATCGCATCAATGTGGGAGTACATCATACCTTTCGTGGGGATCTAGGGGTCCGTCTTAAAATTGACAAATAATGGTATTTTCTTTTCTTGACAGCCATAATAAATATGTCTAAAAATGACCCCTGACCAATAAAGAAATTAATTTTACACAGTAGCATTTGCAATCGTAGATTTAACGCCTGGATTTAAGTTTTAAACATTAACGCCCAATTCGATTCAAAACCATTCAAAACAAATGGTGAATTAATATTTTAAACTTAAACAACTGGTCCCGCCTTAATTCCATTAATCTATGGGAAAGCTTATATTAGCAGGATTTTATAACGGATTTTTTGACAATAAAACACGTTTGGAAACATTTTTACTTAAAAAAATACGATAACCTGTTTAATATTACTTATTAAATGTTTTAATTTTACAATGCGCAAACTTTTAAAGCCAAAATTAAGGTTTTATTTGTTACGAAATCCATCTCCGTTTTCGCTTCTTGGAGAAGGGTTTGGATGGGGTATGAAAGTTAATACTCAAACCACGTAATGTTTGATCGATACGACATTTTCTTTTGAAAATTGGAGCAGTTTTACAATTTTAGATTCTTCTAGAGAAGGCCTGATTTACCTCTTTAAACCCGTATGCGTGGCATGAGTAGGCCAACAACCAAAATGAATAAGCCTCTATAATTCCATTAATTTTTGTTTTAGTAAGATTTGTCAGTAATTTGTAAATATAATGCTTAGTTTATAACTGAGATTAAAACGTTTAAGGTTTCAATAAATACTTTAGTTCCTAATGGAACTAGTCAATGACAAATCCGCTGTCAGAACCATTAGCAACTTGAAAGTGATTTGCTAATTATGAAACACAATTGCATGGTTTCTGTTTGTCGTCTGAGTGAATCATTATTTTGACATCGCCATAACATGAATGCACCGTTCTGTCCGAGGATATGGATATGTATCGAAGATATTGTTTAAACAATTTTAGACAGACAATAAAAGTACACTTTTCAGGAACACATTCGCAGCATAAACCCTATTGAACGTAGTGGATGTGAAAGTGTGCGTGTGATGAGTGTTACTGGATGCATTTCTTAAACAGATTACCGAAAGTAAGTACTCAATGATTTGGCAGAAGCCAAAACAACAAGAGAATAAGCCGTTAAGGGCACGAGCGCTATAGAGATTATTACATCCCCATGGTTAAAATATTCGACAAAGACCGACAACTCACACCCAAACACATTTTTTCAGTTAAGGACAGTGTGGTGGGTGAGTGGCGTAACTTTTCAAAAGAATTGTGACAACCAAAAAAACGTGAATATTTACATATGAATTTTCAAATTTCAGATTTCAGGGATGTCCCTTTGGCTCCGCCCCTGTTATATAATTTCTTCCATAATTAACCTTACCTATTATCTCCACTTGGATTACCGAGACGAACTTCTTTATGGATTTGTATTAACAGAAACAATAAATAAAGGAGTTTCCTTCAGAGTTTCCTACACTGAAAACTGCATAATATAATTTGTATATTTTTATAATTAAAAGTCGTGAAAAAGCAACATAGTCCGACTCGGAATAATAATTAAGTTCCAATCAATATACTGATATCGAGATTGATGACAAAAAAGAAAAACAGTACGCTTATTCAGTGATGAGACGTTGTTCATAATCCCTTTACCTTACGTAAGATATGGCACTAAGAAAACATATACGTGTCTAAACTATTCGTTTAACTTAAGAACATAAAATGGTTGAGGTATTTATAGTGTAAGATAAAACTGTAAGGTAATAATCACACTGAGTGCAAAATAACTCTGGAGGATTTTCCTTGTATGACGTTAATACTTTATCAATCGCGACAACACGTCAACAATCACACCATTATAGGGCACCTTACCAGTTGTTTTCAAAAAACAAGTTTCATTATCATGTTGCACATACATGAGCTAAAACATTTTTTTACGTGGTGTTCTAATTAAATTTTACTCGGAGATATATTTTAAATAGTTGGTTGGAGTAACACACGTTTCAAGGATTTATTTATAATACTGTCCTATCGTTTAGCTACCGCGCAGTAAACAAACTAGACTGATAGGAAACATGCCACGTCTTCACGTTTACAGATGGTTGAACTACAGTACGAAATGTATTGCGTTATTTACAGGAACTCTTTATTTACAGGAACTTACGACAAAAGGGAGACGCTTGTTTCGTCAAATATTTGCGACCACATCAGTCACAATTTAACTAGTGCTAAACAAAATATATATCAGGTATTAACTAACTTATTTTCCGAAATCGTTTGATATATAATCATTTCATAAGTGAATTTCATTTTTATGGTAGAGCATTTTCAATGCAAAATTCTGTGCCATTAAAAAGTATTAATTAATTAGTTATGTCTACTGGACAATGGTCAGCTCTGCTTGGCAATGGTTTGCTTTATTGTCCAATGTAAAGTAGGACTTGTTCCTATATTTATATTCCCTAACTGAGATACATAATGCATACAATGCATGGTAAATGGTGTTTATGACATTGCGGGCATGCATTGCCTTGCAGCTATCTAATTATTTTTCTAGTTGTTGTTTTGGTTTAAATTCATTTATAAATGATCATCTTTGTGTTATACTTATATTGCCTATTAATGCTGCGTAGTGGTGTAGGATATAGCCTGGCGGGGCATTTATTCACACTGCCCCGCTTTATTGGTATAATAATAGGGTAAGATTGAGGGTTAATGCACCCTAGAACCTGTGTTCAATCCTCAGCGGCCTTTTCGCTACTGGCGGTTTCAAGGCGGTACCCATATTGTCAACCCTCAAGTTTTATGTTACTCAATTAAAAAGGTAAAAACAGAAAAAGAAATATAAAAAGATCGGACAGGGAAAGTAGCATTCAAGGAGGACAGTCAACCACAAAACACAGAAACAAACACGCAAACAGACAAACAAGAAGGCAACAAGAAATATTGTTATATTAATTATCGCAAAATGTTACATCCAATAATCAAGTATCATCATACGCATCATTCACAATTATTTTCTATTTACCATTTCATTGTTTAATAAATGTATACGGTTTCTTGATTTACGTCAATAAAGTTATATGAATGGCTTACTGTCAATAATTGCATGGTACAATTTAAAAATATATCGCTACAGTGCATTAGGGTGTATAGAATCATCGGTAGTAAAGAATCATTTTCTGTTTCAATTCATTTTTCTCAATTCATGTATTATAGATTATATTATATACTTTACAGTGAAATAGTGGATTTTATGATTAAAATAAAGCCTTATATTTTCATTGTTTATATTTCACATGTGAAATACCGAAAATGGCGTAATGCCCCTGTTGACGTTGTTGACGTTATTGACGTCATTGTTTTGGCGCATTATGTAGTTTTTCTGTCTAAGTTTCAAAGTTGTGAGTATATAATAAATAGAATATTTGTTGGTTTGTCGAAAATATAGAATTTATTTTCATCTCGAAGTGAGAATACTCAAATATGTTCACCCGTGATAAAGCCGTGATTATATTCACTCCAAACCAACAAATATCCTCTATACATTTTTTCATCTCGAAGTGAGAATACTCAAATATGTTCACTCGTGCAAAAGCTTTCTCACTTCTAGATGAAAATAAAACGTATATTCACTCCAAACCAACAAATATCCTCTATATCTTTAAATGTTACAGACTTGAACATCATATTAGCGTACATTTATGCAGCAGTGAAATGATTTAGTAAATTTGTCCATGCAAAATGTATCACTTAGTGTAACACCTCTCAGAAAAAAGTATTCTTTACTGACAGAATGGTGTGTTTTTGAAAAGACAAAATCATACTGTCACAATAAAGTGAGATATGAATTTTTGCTGTTATAACACATTTTAGAGACAAAAGTCAAACTTTAATCATCAAATAAGTTTTTAACGTTTGGCACTTCTTGGGATAAAATGAAATCATGTAAATATTTCAAATTTACAGTTATAGAACAATTATTCAGAACTCTTTCTATCATACAACTAAACTAGTAAATCTAAATCAACAACTAAATAGACGTTTTCTTTCCATTTTAATTTTAGATACGTTAATCAAGCGATTCTATACACCCCTAGCTCCAATCATGGATCTGAAACGAACAATGTATATTTATAAGTTGTTTTGATAAAATAAAACAATGACTGTTAGGTGATATTATGGTTATTAAGACCATACTGTGTTAATAAATACGGTTAGCAGATATAATTAAAAGAGGAAATGCTTGGAAAAGATAATAATATATAAGAATATAATGAATTAGTTTATAGCGCAAGAAAATACATTTTTCCAAGAAGACTAATGCCTATGTAAACTTTTCGGAAACGAAGTTACGTGTTGGGTTTCAACCAATAACACAACGTCAAATACAGATATGCTAATAAGGTTGGACTGATTTAAAAAATACTGATGATATTTGTTTTAACGTAGAATATGAATGTTTCCAAGCGAAGTGACTAATTGATTAATATTATACATGTATTTTACTGACAGTTTGTCTTGGTAAAATTCTCAGTACGCACCGCACTTATTTGCCCAACTTTACTACATGAACATATGGACATTTCATAATAAAACAATATCGTCTAAACCTTTCTCCATATTTCATGTGAATCCCAACGCAAACATTAATTTTGTCTTTATTGACGAAGTAAGCATCTTGATGTTTCTGTAGTCAGTAAAGGTAATAAATTTGAATAAGTTTTAACAGATTTTTTCAGCCAACTAAATTATGTATTAGTAAGTCTCAAGTTCCGGATATGGTCTATATAAAGATTTGACGATTTTCAAATATCCCATTACCAATGTTTGTCATGCAAAACGCGAAAAACCTTTATTACATTCGATTGATGAATGTGTTATTAATACATTTGTCAGACAAGTATACGGTTTCTACAGTTCATTACGGTGCTAGTAAAGGACAAAGTGCTGTCAAAACTTTAACATAATTTTAAAACATACCAAGAACGCATATTATGCATTTATGGGATCGTCGTCTACCGGGATTATCGATTTGTCAAAGACGTTAATTTAATGTACCGGCTTATCTACGTACCGGTATATATATCTAATTGATTGATTTTCTTCCAAATTTTAAATATGTATAGCAGACAGCCAATGATTACATCATTATATGTGGCATGAACTATGGACTATCGATGATTGTAAATGTCAAACCTTAGGTTATATTCCGATCATTGTGAATGTCAGACTTTAGATTTTTATTCCGCCAATTATTAATGGCAATCTTTTGATTATATTCTCACATAATTGTGTCAGTCATAACTTTAAACTCATTAAAAAATAGACGATGACATACCTGAGGACACCTTTCTGTTTTACCATTCAACGTTATCCAGACTTAAAGTAAAAAAATTACATTTAAGTACTACATTAGAGTAACATCAGCTATAGAATAATGTACACCGTAAATATTGACGACAGCTGTGTTTAAATCCCCGTAGTAAATTAAAGTAGGTATTTTATTATTTGTTATGTTTGTATGTCAACTTGTGAAATTAAATAGCATAGTGTCTCCATTTAAATCGGACATATTATAAAATGTCAAATATATTTACTATGTTTTAAATGTGACAACAATTCAACCCAATCGTGCAAGATCAACGTTTATTGTATTTAAGTAAACAGAGGAGCGAACGTTAATTGACTCAATTCAACCCAGTCGTGCAAGATCAACGTTTATTGTATTTAAATAAACGGAGGAGCGAACGTTAATTGACTTAACCGTCATCTCAAATATCTCAAGTTGTATTTGGTTCAATGACATGATGTCAATTTTTGCATGATAAAATCTGAAAAATGGTAAATTATGCAAATGCTGTAGCTCTAAATCAAGTTGTTAGTCGTTTTGATTATTCAAATACTATCTATGTTTTGTGGATGCATAACACGTATTACAGTCTTTAGCTTAACATCGTTGCCACCACATTTGGACTCTTAGGAGATTCTGAACTCCAAAATTTAAACCAGGTCTTACGCACATTTAAAATATAAAATATCGTTTTCAGGTCGACCCCAAACGGGTGGAAAAATTTAATTTGTGTCTTCAATCTCGTCTTATCTTACCTTAATGGTTTATTCTATTGTTTGCCAATCTTTCAACTTTCAAGTCATTCAAGTTTTCAAGTCATTCAGTACTTGATTTGTGGCTTTCTAAGTTTGTATTTTATATTCATATTTACATGATCATCTTTGTGTAATACTTACGTGGCCTAACACTTCGGCTTAGTCTGTTAGAGGATATAGTCTGGTAGGGATTTCTTTATTTACACTATTCCGTTTAATTGAAATGCCAATAACCTGCTTTAAATCCTAAGTGATATTTGTCCACAGTGGTGTCGCACACTTTCTCGTAATTGTTATGTGTTTTGATTGCGTGTTATTGTATTCAATGAATAATACACTTCCTGTTAGATGTTTATATTTTACTTCAATTATTTTTAAATAATAGCTTTCCCCGTAAGTTTCAGGTAACATTATTCTGTCCATTAATGGTTTCATAATGTGAATAGGTTTTATTACCCGTATTGTATTTCCTGATATGCAACATTTATTTATGTCAACAAGTACGATATTCATAAAAATGAGGCAGAAAAGCACGCCATAAAATATTGTAATGATCGGATTTATTCCGGGCAATATTACTAATATCCTGTCAAAATATCTGAAAACCAATTTTCATTCTGAATTAAATTTGCATTTTATCTAGCAAGTCCTGAATAAATACATGACACATGATGCTTTTATTTTTACTTCAGTAGCTTTTCTTATAATAATGGTAAAGGACAGAAGTCTTATTTCTGGATAAAGTCAATGCTTGCAATGAAAATAGCATGTAAAATGACATTTATTTTAAGTGTTGGCAAATTCGGCTTTTAAATACTGAAACTATTACCATTTGTTATAACCGTAGTTTACCGGTTAAACAGTCGTTAGAAACCCCTAACAATTACGGTGACGTTTTCGTGTTTGTTTGAGGGGAAGACATCGTAAACCGGAGGAAATAAACAAGTCCAATTGAATGAGCTTCGTACACCGTGACATATTACGCTCATTCGGGGTTCGAACAGATGTAGCATCGGTAAGAAAAGACAAGGTGGCGACTACGCATATTAATCACGCTTATGCAATTAATGCCCTATTTGTAAAATATATTTACATTTATCAGCAATCTAGAAACTCAAAACAGTACCTCAATTGTCCTTTAGTATCACGCGACTTGCAACAAAGCTCAATCCCTATAAATCCCGTAAACTGCATTTGGGAATGTTTACGAGACAAAAATGAAAAAGTGTCTTACGGAATCCACCGTAGGTCCGCACTGTACCACAAACTAAATTGTATGTTGATGAATATTGTAAATGGGTGTATAATGTTTTTTCAAGTTTGTGAGACATCCAAGGTATGATAATGAAATAGTTTTATCAGTTCCATATATAGAACTAGCCAATGACTTAAGGTTGAATGCTGAAGGCATTAGATACTCTAGTTTTATGAATTTAAGAAACTGTACCAATTTGAAGACTAATGTTATACTGTTAATCTAGAGTTAGTATCGTCGATGTGTGCATCTGTCAATGTGAGATTGTTGTATCTGTAAACTACCTATCTTCTAGCCCTTATCAGCACTCTCTCATGTAAACAATGATGTCCTAATATTTAATCTTCTCTGTGTTGTTTTGATAAGATGGTATGTAAACCAATAGTATTTCATGCATAAATAAATATCATTTTCATCATATGATCTTAAAAGGAGATTTGAGAGGGTATTGGTCTTCATAAATATTTACAACTTTAAATACATTTTAATAAAAGAAAGAGTTCACAGTGAGTTTTTATGTGAGTATTGAAATGCATACTTATATAGCGAAACAACAATCAAAACAGAGGTTAACCAAATGGTTGGACCTGGTCGCTTGGGGAGAGTTATCAAGGGAGGCAAATCACTGCTGCTAAGGTGACATTACGTATGTGTCACGTTCTAATAGTACTAGTCAACGACAAATCTGCCGTCAGAACCATTAACAATTCAATTCAATATATCACCTGGGGGAATACTAATAGCCACTTGCCTAGTCGATTTGTCATAGACCCATAATGAATGTGCCGTTTTATCTGCACATACGTGATTATAATATTGATTTTCCTCAAATTTGTATGTAAATATTTTATAGACAGATAATGTCTTTATCAAGAAAACCCTTGTCTGAATAGTAAATCTACTCGACTATCTTCAGGGACATTGGAACTGTGCATCAGATGTTGGATCCTAAATGTGCTAGTAAGACAAGGCTAAACAATTAAGTGGCTTGTCCGTGAGCATATACATGGCACCGTGATTTTATTCAGTCGCGCGGTAGTTACCAGTATTTGGATTTCTGCCAAAAAGTGAAATAAATTGATCAAATATAAGTACAAAAAATACTGAAATGGGGATCCAATGGAAGCAACAAACAAAAACAAGAGATAAAAGTAGGAGACTCGGTTTTATTGAGTCTGATCATGAGAGGTAATGTAAAGTGCAACAACACTCACGCTTCCCAACTCCGGCTTAAAAGACCAGAAAGTAATAACAAGTAATATTATAAAAAAAGAAAAAAAACACATCAGTTTTCCATTGTTGATATGTTTGTTATTTTATATATATTGTTTCGATATAGCCTTGTATATATAACAAGTACAGTACCAACAGTGGTGCGAATGCCGGATTGGGAATTCAACATTTTAACTGAAAATCTAACTAAACAGATAATGCAGGAAAAATATAGAAGTTCAAAGTCTAAGTGATTTTATATATTTACGGGTTAAATTGTAGGACACATTTACTGAATATATGTCGTATTTTGTTTAGACTATGTGCTCTATATGACTCACTTCTACGGATATAGGTCATATCGGGATATGCATACTTCAAGGGCGGTTGCCCTATTGCCAACCCGTTTATGTTTGTGATGTCATATCTTGACTTATAGTCATCTTTGTAACTATTGTTTGTTTCGGGGCGTGTTTTTTGTGGACTGTGGCCCTTGAATGCTACATTTACTGTTCGACTTTCATATCTACTTTTACTACCGCGCTACTCCAGGCACTCGATTAGTCGTCTGTACCTTTAGTAAAGTGTAAGATGCAATTCCGCTTTAAAATTTCGTTGGCAAACATCTCACGCTTTTCCTTAAAATGCATGGAATCATATTGTTGAATCCGGGTCCTCCGAATTACAAGTCCACAGGGCTGGCTGTATAGTGAGCCACGCCAGCCCTCTGAGCGATAAAACATTCTTTAGTGATTTGAATAAACTGCTTGCGATGAATGGCATCATTATTAAAGCGTTTCAATTTACGCTTAGTTAACGTTATTACTATACTACAGTTAGATATGTTAAAAACACGATTTACAGACATAAATCAATAACTTTTCACATTTGTTATCCACACTAATGGTCTACATTAATGTTAACTATAGGCATTTCGTGTACATGTCTGAACTATTTGTTCATCATCCATCCTTAATATAAAAGCAGATATAAAAATAAAAATCGAACCGGAAATGTAGCATTCAGGGTCGTCCAAAACACGCATCGAAACAAACAACAATTACAAGTGCAAATAAGTTGCAACGTATGTAACATCACAGACATACAGGGGCGGCAATGGGGTAACCGCGTTGGAACTGAACTACTCCATAGGGTATCAACTTACTTAGATGTCGTCTATAACCAAAATGATAATGAAACAAAGAAATAGTTCATATATATACATATTATATATCCCTAGATGTCCGACCTTGTCCAAAATGAATTTTGCAGAAGAAAGCACATTGGCAGTGAACACGTAATGAAATCACCAGAGACTGGCTAATTTATGTCTACCGGTTATACATAAATAGCAGAACACTGCAATTCATATTCGATGCCCTTGTTCCTTGAACGATGAAAATGTTGAAGTTATTGGAACTGATGTCGATTACGAAAAAATATCACATCGATTCATTTAATTTAATATTTAAACAACGTATTTATTCTTCTGAATTTGATCATTCTTTGTTATACTGGATACCTTTCGACCAAATGTCTACTGTATTATTGAATAAAACTGAAAGGCAACTCCTGATCTGAATTATTTGCAACACAGTATCAGTTATAATGTTGAACTTTGTTTTGTTAAGAATGCACAGTAGGATCAATTTGCTAAAATATCACATTCTCTAACATGTAAATCACGTTGTCGCGATATTTTATTTAAAGTCTGCACAACACAATAGATCATAAACAACAAACATGTTTAATTCATAAAATACTCTTTTTTATTAAAAGAAAAACGTATTTGCACTACGTGGGGACAAATCGAACAACAAACAAATAGTACGATTGTCTGTTAATTGCAGTATGAAATTTTAGATTGGTTGCACTCCGTCTTATCTATAAATCAACACATAGAGAAAAATATAGGAATACTTACACGATGGTGAGAACATGGATCAGGTTGGCAATGTGATACTTACACCATGGTGAGAACATGGATCAGGATGGCAATGTGATACTTACACCATGGTGAGAACATGGATCAGGTTGGCAATGTGATACTTACACCATGGTGAGAACATGGATCAGGATGGCAATGTGATACTAACACCATGGTGAGAACATGGATCAGGTTGGCAATGTGATACTTACACCATGGTGAGAACATGGATCAGGTTGGCAATGTGATACTTACACCATGGTGAGAACATGGATCAGGTTGGCAATGTGATACTTACACCATGGTGAGAACATGGATCAGGTTGGCAATGTGATACTTACACCATGGTGAGAACATGGATCAGGTTGGCAATGTGATACTTACACCATGGTGAGAACATGGATCAGGATGGCAATGTGATACTTACACCATGGTGAGAACATGGATCAGGTTGGCAATGTGATACTTACACCATGGTGAGAACATGGATCAGGTTGGCAATGTGATACTTACACCATGGTGAGAACATGGATCAGGTTGGCAATGTGATACTTACACCATGGTGAGAACATGGATCAGGTTGGCAATGTGATACTTACACCATGGCGAGAACATGGATCAGGTTGGCAATGTGATACTTACACCATGGCGAGAACATGGATCAGGTTGGCAATGTGATACTGACACCATGGCGAGAACATGAATCAGGTTGGCAATGTGATACTTACACCATGGTGAGAACATGGATCAGGTTGGCAATGTGATACTTACACCATGGCGAGAACATGGATCAGGTTGGCAATGTGATACTGACACCATGGTGAGAACATGAATCAGGTTGGCAATGTGATACTTACACCATGGTGAGAACATGGATCAGGTTGGCAATGTGATACTTACACCATGGTGAGAACATGGATCAGGTTGGCAATGTGATACTTACACCATGGCGAGAACATGGATCAGGTTGGCAATGTGATACTTACACCATGGCGAGAACATGGATCAGGTTGGCAATGTGATACTGACACCATGGTGAGAACATGAATCAGGTTGGCAATGTGATACTTACACCATGGCGAGAACATGGATCAGGTTGGCAATGTGATACTTACACCATGGTGAGAACATGGATCAGGTTGGCAATGTGATACTTACACCATGGTGAGAACATGGATCAGGTTGGCAATGTGATACTTACACCATGGTGAGAACATGGATCAGGATGGCAATGTGATACTTACACCATGGTGAGAACATGGATCAGGTTGGCAATGTGATACTTACACCATGGTGAGAACATGGATCAGGTTGGCAATGTGATACTTACACCATGGTGAGAACATGGATCAGGTTGGCAATGTGATACTTACACCATGGTGAGAACATGGATCAGGTTGACAATGTGATACTTACACCATGGTGAGAACATGGATCAGGTTGGCAATGTGATACTTACACCATGGTGAGAACATGGATCAGGTTGGCAATGTGATACTTACACCATGGTGAGAACATGGATCAGGTTGGCAATGTGATACTTACACCATGGTGAGAACATGGATCAGGTTGGCAATGTGATACTTACACGATGGTTAGAACAGGGATCAGGTTGGCAATGTGATACTTACACGATGGTGAGAACATGGATCAGGTTGGCAATGTGATACTTACACGATGGTGAGAACATGGATCAGGTTGGCAATGTGATACTTACACCATGGTGAGAACATGGATCAGGTTGGCAATGTGATACTTACACCATGGTGAGAACAGAACATGGATCAGGTTGGCAATGTGATACTTACACCATGGTGAGAACATGGATCAGGTTGGCAATGTGATACTTACACCATGGTGAGAACATGGATCAGGTTGGCAATGTGATACTTACACCATGGTGAGAACATGGATCAGGTTGGCAATGTGATACTTACACAATGGTGAGAACATGGATCAGGTTGGCAATGTGATACTTACACCATGGTGAGAACATGGATCAGGTTGGCAATGTGATACTTACACCATGGTGAGAACATGGATCAGGTTGGCAATGTGATACTTACACCATGGTGAGAACATGGATCAGGATGGCAATGTGATACTTACACCATGGTGAGAACATGGATCAGGTTGGCAATGTGATACTTACACCATGGTGAGAACATGGATCAGGATGGCAATGTGATACTTACACCATGGTGAGAACATGGATCAGGATGGCAATGTGATACTTACACCATGGTGAGAACATGGATCAGGATGGCAATGTGATACTTACACCATGGTGAGAACATGGATCAGGATGGCAATGTGATACTTACACCATGGTGAGAACATGGATCAGGATGGCAGTGTGATACTTACACCATGGTGAGAACATGGATCAGGATGGCAGTGTGATACTTACACCATGGTGAGAACATGGATCAGGTTGGCAATGTGATACTTACACCATGGTGAGAACATGGATCAGGTTGGCAATGTGATACTTACACGATGGTGAGAACATGGATCAGGTTGGCAATGTGATACTTACACGATGGTGAGAACATGGATCAGGTTGGCAATGTACATACACCATGGTGAGAACATGGATCAGGTTGGCAATGTGATACTTACACCATGGTGAGAACAGAACATGGATCAGGTTGGCAATGTGATACTTACACCATGGTGAGAACATGGATCAGGTTGGCAATGTGATACTTACACCATGGTGAGAACATGGATCAGGTTGGCAATGTGATACTTACACCATGGTGAGAACATGGATCAGGTTGGCAATGTGATACTTACACAATGGTGAGAACATGGATCAGGTTGGCAATGTGATACTTACACCATGGTGAGAACATGGATCAGGTTGGCAATGTGATACTTACACCATGGTGAGAACATGGATCAGGTTGGCAATGTGATACTTACACCATGGTGAGAACATGGATCAGGATGGCAATGTGATACTTACACCATGGTGAGAACATGGATCAGGTTGGCAATGTGATACTTACACCATGGTGAGAACATGGATCAGGATGGCAATGTGATACTTACACCATGGTGAGAACATGGATCAGGATGGCAATGTGATACTTACACCATGGTGAGAACATGGATCAGGATGGCAATGTGATACTTACACCATGGTGAGAACATGGATCAGGATGGCAATGTGATACTTACACCATGGTGAGAACATGGATCAGGATGGCAGTGTGATACTTACACCATGGTGAGAACATGGATCAGGATGGCAGTGTGATACTTACACCATGGTGAGAACATGGATCAGGTTGGCAATGTGATACTTACACCATGGTGAGAACATGGATCAGGTTGGCAATGTGATACTTACACGATGGTGAGAACATGGATCAGGTTGGCAATGTGATACTTACACGATGGTGAGAACATGGATCAGGTTGGCAATGTGATACTTACACCATGGTGAGAACATGGATCAGGTTGGCAATGTGATACTTACACCATGGTGAGAACATGGATCAGGTTGGCAATGTGATACTTACACCATGGTGAGAACATGGATCAGGTTGACAATGTGATACTTACAACATGGTTAGAACATGGATCAGGATGGCAATGTGATACTTACACCATGGTGAGAACATGGATCTGGTTGGAAATGTGATACTTACACCATGGTGAGAACATGGATCAGGTTGGCAATGTGATACTTACACCATGGTGAGAACATGGATCAGGATGGCAATGTGATACTTACACCATGGTGAGAACATGGATCAGGTTGGCAATGTGATACTTACACCATGGTGAGAACATGGATCAGGTTGGCAATGTGATACTTACACCATGGTGAGAACATGGGTCAGGTTGGCAATGTGATACTTACACCATGGTGAGAACATGGATCAGGTTTGCAATGTGATACTTACACCATGGTGAGAACATGGATCAGGTTGGCAATGTGATACTTACACCATGGTGAGAACATGGATCAGGTTGGCAATGTGATACTTACAACATGGTTAGAACATGGATCAGGATGGCAATGTGATACTTACACCATGGTGAGAACATGGATCTGGTTGGAAATGTGATACTTACACCATGGTGAGAACATGGATCAGGTTGGCAATGTGATACTTACACCATGGTGAGAACATGGATCAGGATGGCAATGTGATACTTACACCATGGTGAGAACATGGATCAGGTTGGCAATGTGATACTTACACCATGGTGAGAACATGGATCAGGTTGGCAATGTGATACTTACACCATGGTGAGAACATGGGTCAGGTTGGCAATGTGATACTTACACCATGGTGAGAACATGGATCAGGTTTGCAATGTGATACTTACACCATGGTGAGAACATGGATCAGGTTGGCAATGTGATACTTACACCATGGTGAGAACATGGATCAGGTTGGCAATGTGATACTTACAACATGGTTAGAACATGGATCAGGATGGCAATGTGATACTTACACCATGGTGAGAACATGGATCTGGTTGGAAATGTGATACTTACACCATGGTGAGAACATGGATCAGGATGGCAATGTGATACTTACACCATGGTGAGAACATGGATCAGGTTGGCAATGTGATACTTACACCATGGTGAGAACATGGATCAGGTTGGCAATGTGATACTTACACCATGGTGAGAACATGGATCAGGTTGGCAATGTGATACTTACACCATGGTGAGAACATGGATCAGGATGGCAATGTGATACTTACACCATGGTGAGAACATGGATCAGGTTGGCAATGTGATACTTACACCATGGTGAGAACATGGATCAGGTTGGCAATGTGATACTTACACCATGGTGAGAACATGGATCAGGTTGGCAATGTGATTCTTACACCATGGTGAGAACATGGATCAGGATGGCAATGTGATACTTACACCATGGTGAGAACATGGATCAGGTTGGCAATGTGATACTTACACCATGGTGAGAACATGGATCAGGTTGGCAATGTGATACTTACACCATGGTGAGAACATGGATCAGGTTGGCAATGTGATACTTACACCATGGTGAGAACATGGATCAGGTTGGCAATGTGATACTTACACCATGGTGAGAACATGGATCAGGTTGGCAATGTGATACTTACACCATGGTGAGAACATGGATCAGGTTGGCAATGTGATACTTACACCATGGTGAGAACATGGATCAGGATGGCAATGTGATACTTACACCATGGTGAGAACATGGATCAGGTTGGCAATGGTTGGCAATGTGATACTTACACCATGGTGAGAACATTGATCAGGATGGCAATGTGAGAGTAATTGTAGGTGTAAAACTTAGAAAAATCGATACATAATTTGTCGAACAGGACAAGCGGCATTCAACGACCGTAGTCAACCAAATACACGCATCGAAACAAAAAACAATCACAAGGACTAGTAACATGGCAATAAAATAATAAACGGGTTGATAATAGGGCAACCGCCTTGGAACGGTAAGCGCCTAAACAACAACAACAACAACAAAAAACAAATAACAAAAAAGGGGCGCAGCTGAATCATTTCACGTGCCTGGACCGCATAACTCAAACATAAATAAATGGGCTTGGAGGCAACATAGTTCCCATTTTGCAAGCACGTGCAGATGCGCGGATTTTATAGTACTCTTTTTAAAACAATAGTTTAAAGCTTATACTAGATGGCAGAGAAAAAAATCAGATCAGAAGTAAGTTATTATGTCGGAGATTCATGAAACAATCGTGTTGACAGGTTTTATTGAGATATCATAGTCGGAAATTGCGGTAAAAATGCGAAGATCGAAAAAATTTTTTTTTGCTTTCTTCGGAATTGCCAATTTTTCAAAACGGGTACAAAAGTTGTATATTCTTAAATATTGTTGAAATTGTCAGGAGTCGAAGATCATTACCTGTTCTAACTTTTCTGAAAATTTCTTAATTTTTCGTGATATCCTTTTTTCGTTACCGATTTGAAACCTGCATTTCACTCTTTCAGAGGCTATTCAAAATGGAGGCGACACAGAAAAACACCCAGCCTAGGGCCAGTCAGTCGCATGCCATAAACCCCACTTCTCCATGGACAGATTAAAATATCAGGTTCACACTGTCATTGAAACTAAATTGTGAATTGAACTGAACTGTTGTATTTCCAAACAATGTGCTAAAAATAGCTCACACAAGGTGTGTATTCAAAGGTCAAATTATGCTGATGCACACACACACATAGACAGATTGATGGATTATTTGAATAGGAGTGGAATTAAGTCGTTAGACCTTTATCGAAACAGTGATCGTATATAATTCCAAGTTTGACTGACTTGAGTGAGTGCGTAATTTACAAACTACAAACAAATAGATTTACATCTATGTCGGAGAATTACATTTGAAAGTGAAACACACCAAGCAAATGGGTAATGGCATGGATTGTCTGTAGGCTGTGTAGGGATTTGTGTAAATAAAGACACTTTTAATTACTGTAGGACAAGTGTTTAACGTTGAAACATATGAAAGGGTGGTGGTTCATATATATTAACTTAATTCTGATCATATTTAGAACACATGAGTGATGAATGATTGATAGAAATGTAAGCCTTGAAAATACTACTTGTTCATGAATGCCACCTGTGTCTGTGATTTAGCCTACATTTTGTACAGTATCAAGAAAACACCACATAAAGTTCCAGTTGTGTTTTAAGTAAAATATTATGGAAAACTGGCATTGATAGAATTAAGCAAGTTGAAAATAGTCATTAATATTAAAAATTAATGGAACAATAAGTTATTTTTTTCAGGTCTGCTTAGAGGCAGTGTGAGTGTGCAGTGTGTTACCACAGCCTGTTTTCACCAAGTCATTTCCCAGTCTCACAGTAATCTGTATAACTGTGTAAGCCATAGTGTAGGTAATCGCAGCTTTAAACAATCTATGAATTTATCAATGTATATTCTTTGCAAAATATGTGGCATTTATTCTCAGACTTCTTATACTAAAATAAAATATGAATGAATGGTGTTACAGCACATCGACACATACATAGGTCATAATGTGCATAGTACGGATGTAAAATGAAACAAACAAAATAAACACGTCCTTGTATTACATCTAAAATATTAAATTTAACATGACATGACATGACTTAACATAATGTGATGGCATGGCCCAGCGATAGCACGGTGGACGATTGCAATCTGGAGCTTCCGGGTTCAAGTCACACAAGCAACACTGAGTTTCGTCTGTGTTTTCGGGAAATACACCTTCCCTCAGCCTTGTTTGTTCCTCAGCCTCGTTTTTTGGATTGGGATTGAAGCTGGGGAACCATCCTTCGAGCACGATAAAGAACCATAGAAATATATTCATTAGTAAGAGTATGGCAGGTTCTCAAATTCCTATGTGTCCTGCTTCCACTCTCTCCGGTGCGGCTCTAAATAAGGTATACCGGTAATGTGTTGATTAGCCGAAAACGATTTTTTTGAATTCATCGTACATGTAAAAAATGTTCTATAATCACTATTCATCTACATATTTCAATTCTACAGCATGTTAACTATTTAAGTTGAAACGAAATCTGGTTACGGTAAACAAAATATGTATCATTTTGTAATTTTCCTATGGGCCCTTCCCCTTTCTCAAGGGGGCTCTAAATGACATATAATGTGTTGCTGAGCCAACTTAGGCCAGAGTTATTTTGTTTGTTTTTTTGGTTCTTAGACCCTCCAACCCAATTGTATTGTAAAAAATAAATTAAAAATAAATAAAAATTAACAGGTTTGTCTTTTTTAACACGAAACACTGGTAAGAAAAGTAACCGGCGATACCCGTATTTTGGTCCAGCATTTCAAACCACCACTGATCATGTTTAAAAATTAAAGTAAAATTTGAAGGTCATGTTATATAGTTTTTTGGTCAATGTTCCCACCATGTTCTGTTCAATTAATATTCTTATTAAAAAAGTTCTATAGTCACTTGTTCTTCATCTATTTCAACTCACCAACTCGTTACCTATTTAAGTTGAAACAACAATATGTATGGATAAACAGAATCTGTATCATTTTTATTTTCAGAGTCCCTGATGTCCTGAGACGCTGGGAGCTAGCTGTAATATGTTACTGAAGTCACAAAATATGGGAGGATTATTGAAACAAATGTCTAGTCACATATATAATAACATTTTACAACATCAACAACCGAATCAGAAATGCAATACTTAAACGAACAAGAATAGAATAATGCGGCGGTGTACAATATTTTTCTATTTTTTTTATGAATCATGAATCAGCAATACCTCATACGGACAGTACTAGCATCAACTTCAAGAAAAATATGTCTAGTAACATTTGTGACTTGACGGAATAAGATTATTTGGACCCTCTAATTTCGAAATTCCCAGGATCACCAGTTCAGCACAATATCATATCAACATACATGTCGGACTGTTGACAGAGGTGTATCGATGGCGACATTAACTGGACAGTTCATTGGAGTGGCTCAAAATAAAGCCTTATACGAAATATAAATGTGTGTCTGTTAATCAGACCGACCATGCCGCCCAATTTCTTTATTGGATTAAAATGATGTTTTCTGAATTTTATTGGATTATAAAGTTTGTGGAATAAAAAATGGCGAAAGGTGTATATTACTTGTTATACTCAGAAAAGAGGGTGGTCTGCCTCCACCAAAAAAACAACAACCCAGATAGATGTATATATATAACCCCACATATGTTGAAAATGACTTGCACCATATAAACTATACAGGCTGAGAGGTGCGCTTATTAAAGGGACATGCAGCCATCTTTTTTTAAACTCCAAAATGTTATAACTTATAATTTAAATGTATGCAAGCGGGTGTAAAGTGAAAATCAATTCTTGATTAATCAATCGAGGTGCTAAATTTAATGCTGATAAATACTTCAAAAATGCTGTGTGTCCCTTTAATGAATAAAAAATTATTGTATGATTCAATTTGATATTTTATGCAATACCCTTTATATTTGGGATGTTTTGATGTAAATATTTGAAATAAAATGTTTTAAATCAAATAAATAATTCACTTTGATATTTGACTTGTTACTTATTTTTTACTTAGTCTTGAAAGATAATAATTTAAGATCTTAATATGTACTTTAAATGTTTATTGTTTACCATGGAATGGTGAGGCGGCATATGGTGTTAGTCATCTTGCGTCTATATCCTTCCACAGTTTTTTAATCAATTGTTTCGAAACTTTACATGATGTTTATCTATGATGTCAGGAGGTGCATTATTTATGAATATATATTCTTGCATTGTACAATTTTACACAGATTGTTTTCAGTGTGGCCATTCGTGTCCCATGGACATATTGAGTTATGGAGATGTTCGGTTGCCCTTTCTATATTTGTTTGCATTCTCATTTTCACTTATCACCGCGACAGGTTCAAATCCCACCGGGAGCTCAACTAGAACATGCGGACCCAAACTCGCTTTCTACTTGGAAAAAGTCAATTCTTAAAATTATAGATACACGTATTAACTTTTATAATGCTAACCCCTCTTTACTACTTCCGAGACCTAGGTTTTCCTTTCGTAATTTAAAATCGGGAATTCAGGAATTTCATAATAAATTTGTTTTAGTTCCTGGAACTCGGCAGCACCAATTCGTATACTCCAGTTAATTCTACTGAGGATGATGTTGTTTCCGCACATATCACTCGGTGCACTACTTCAAGGCTGGTGTAAACGATAAGCAAAATAAACTGCCTACCATATACTGGATTCCTAAATTACATAAAAATCCGTATAAGGCTCGCTTTATTTCTAATTCTAGTGCCTGCACCACAACAAACATCTCCAAACTTTGAACTTCATGTCTTACTGCCGTTAAAGATCACGTTAAAGTATATTGTGATAAAACTTATGAAAACTCTGGGATTAATTTATTTTGGTCTATAAAAAATTCAGGAGACGTTCTTGAAAACATTTTCAATAAAGGTCAAGTTTCATCAATAAGTACTTATGACTTCTCTACACTATATACAACCGTACCACATCATCTTATTAAAGACAAGCTAATTTCTCTTATTCAAAAAACATTCGCTAGAGAAAATACTAAATTTTTGGCATGTAATAATATTAAAGCGTTTTTTACTAACGGCAGTTTAGACAATTATACTATGTGGACTTGCTATGAAGTTTGTGAAGCACTCATCTTTCTATTAGATAATATTTTTGTCAGGTACGGTACCGCCGTTTATAGACAAATTGTTGGTATCCCTATAGGTACGAACTGTGCACCACTTGTCGCAGATTTGTTTTTATTTCGCTATGAAAGGGATTTCATGTTGAGTCTTTCACCAGATACTCAGGCAGATGTTATTGAAGCTTTTAATGGCACCTCTCGGTATCTGGATGACATACTGAACATTGACAACCCTTTCTTTCCAACTATGGTTAATAACATTATCTTAAAGAACTTCAGCTTAATAAAGCTAATATATCTGATAATAACGCTTCTTTTCTTGATTTAGATCTCTCGATTGAAAATGGTGAAATAATTAGCAAATTCTATGACAAGAGAGATGATTTTAATTTTGACATTGTTAATTACCCCCACTTGGATGGGGATGTTCCCCGAGCAACTTCTTATGGGGTGTATGTGTCTCAACTTATTCGTTTTTCAAGAGCTTGTACTCGAGTTGAGGACTTTAATATTCGTAATCTTTGTATAACTAAAAAGCTACTCAATCAGGGTTACGGTTACCATAAACTTCGTAAAACCTTTGCAAACTTTTATTATCGTAACCCTGATCTTCTTTCCAAATATAAAAGTAATTTAAGGACTCTTCTGCGACAATGACAATCAGAACCTGACTTCTATGGTGATGTGATTTATAAACTTCTTAAGATTCTTGGTCATGATCACTATCATACTATCTTTGTTAGACTTGTTAAAAAGTTTATCAAAAGAGGTTATGACTCTATCATTTTGCAACGTACTTCATGCTTGGTGATGGACCCTTTTACAGTTCGCCACTATGCTTTCCTCTTTAATTGTATGATGACCGGACAGGCTGTGGACGCTATGATGACGCCTACCTAAAGCCCATTGGGACGGTGGCGTTTGATGTTTGTCTATGATCTTTCCTGTCGTGCTCTTAATGGTTTATTCTCTTGTTGCTCTGGCCTCTGCCAAGTCATTGAGTACCTTCATTGTGGCTTTCTAGGCAATTTTTTTTATTATTATATTTACACGAGCATATTTGTGTTTTACTTATATTACCTATTGATGCTGCCTTGTTGGTTAGAGATTAGATCATGGCGGGGATTTCTTTATTTACACTGTCCTGTTTTAATGGGATGACAGTAGGGTAAGTGTGAGGTTTGGTGCGCCCTAGAACCGGTTTAAACCCCCAGTGGCCTTTGTTGCCACTGACCGTTCCAAGGCGGTAGCCCTATTGTCAACCCTTTTGTGTTTGTGATGTCGTTTGTATTTATTATTACTTTTGCCTTCTCGTTTGTCTGTTTGCGTGTATGTTTTTGTGTTTTGTGGTTGACTCTCGTCCTTGAATGCTGCTTTCCCTGTCCGATATCTTTATCTTTCTTTGTAGGTGAGAAAGTGTCGGTTTTTACGGATTGCAGAAAGTGTACAGTACTGGTTCTACCCAGGAAAAATGGGGTGGTCTGCCGCCACCACAAAACAAATTGACCGTCATATTTGGCCTAACATGTGCTATAATGACATAAAACACCATTCAAACTAACAAATCTAAAACAGCATTAAAACAATATTTAAAAATATAAAGTAAAATAAAATGGCCTTATTTTCGCTCCTTCGATACAATCAGAATCATAGAATAAGTATTACGACAGCGTTTCTGTCTGATAGAAAATTCATCTTATGTTTCAAATGGTCTATATTTAAACTAATACAAGTAATATCCCCTCAACCCCTTTGATGTATGGGTGATATATTCCACGGTTGATTCATGATACCAGCATGGGACAGCTACAGTCAAAAACACAGCAAAACATCTATGAATATGTTTAAAAATGTATGCTTGCAAGAGCTTCCAAAACAGACTTTCATGATTTTAGTTGGGGTATGGGGTGGGAAGGGGATGTGGCGCATACTTTTAAATATCAGATCAGATGCCCTTCACGCCCCCCCCCCCCCCCCCCTCCTTCCACCCACAACTCCCACTTTGAACAGTGGCGATTGTTACGTACACTTTCCACATATGAGAGGGTGCCCAATACTACCCGCTCCATCGAATACGCGCCTGTAGATCTTGCGAGGACATTCAAGTCAAAAATACAGTCGAGTCAAACAACTCCTTTTTGCGTGTACGTTTGATAAAGAAATAACATGTTTTTCATGACATGCAGCAACATTCATGTAATCTGTGAGCTAAAACAACATAATTGAAGTATCTCCTCGTATTTTATTTAAAAAAACACACGATTATTGTCATTTTAAACGTATTCTAAAACGGCATCTATTAGAGTTATCGCCCCTCGCTTCGAAATTTTACATAGGCGGTTCTGCATTTCTCACGCAGTAAAGCTTCTAAAAAAAGTCGGTACAGCCGAAAATCACGAAACTTAAAGCGGAACTGAAATTTAATCATCGAAAATTGTCTAAATCTTTCAAAGTATGTGTTTTAAAAAATTCAAAATGGCGGGCATTTCATTTCTTTTACGTTGCCGAAAGATGACGTACTACTTTTCGTTTTCATGCGTTACCAAATATTTAATAGATGTAAGAAAATATCAAGGCTGCGCCTCTGCTGATTACTAGATCGGTAGTGGTAAATTGTTCGAAACGTTAGGTCCATCAACAGAACACGAAATATTATATACAAAATAATGAGTTTAATGAATCTCAGCACTGACACTGAAATCATTGTTAATAGGTTTAATTAAGAGAACATGCTTTAACACTGTACTATTTTGATGACTTTTACAACCAATCCGTATAAAAGTAGAATAAAAGTCGAACAGGAAACGTAGCATTCAATGACCACAGTTAACCAAAACACGCATACGGTAGAAACAAACACTAATTACGAAGATGTATACAACGCAAAATATGAGGCACACACATACAAGGGTTGAGAATAGGGCTACCACCTTGGAACGGTAAATGGTTAAAACGTTGGTCCGGGTTTAAACCAGGTCCTAGGGTGCGCCAAACTTCGCTCTTACCCTATTGCAATCCCAATAAAACGGGACAGTGTATACAAAGGTTATATTCTCTAACAAACAAGGCAGCATTAAAAGGCAATATAAGTATAACACCTAGATAATCGTAGACACCCATTGTCCATGACTGATACTATATAAAACTACAGTTTGTTGCTAATTTAGTTTACATATTTGGAGAACACGTTTTGAAGTGTTATCTTGTAGTGCTATTATCGCAAAGTATGTCTATTTGGCTTATCCCATGAACATATTTACCAAAATGTATTTCTTAAAGTTACTGAGAGTTTATGGGTTAGAAACTATTTTCTTGCATACCGGACAAGGATATCCGTCATTTTACCGGGGCTAGATATTTCCATCTCACCCTAGGGTCGAGATAAAATGAACGCGCGCCAACATCCGAGAGCCTCGGTTCCGATAAAAACACGTATACCTCGGGTTGGAATTCCCTATCTTCACCGGATATCCATGAAAGATTCTTATAATCAAATATAAGTTCATGATCTTATACGTGGCCACAAGTGGGATATACTAGCATTATAGTTTATGATAAAACATATACAGAATATAATATAATAGAATATGTTATTGTCGTAATATTCATAACAATGTGAACGTGACAATGAACAAAAAGGAATCAACTCATATGATAACAATTAAGATAACATATGGATTACATCCAAGGAAAAATAGCAGATTTTAATGTATCATTATAAATGATACCCAAGGGCCTGCGCAAGACACTCCCAAATTGACTTGATGTACATATGGGTTGTATATATGTATAAGTCCCGTGAAAACCACTGCAAATCCATTATACGACATATACTTGACGCGACATAATTTGACGTACACATGGAGCAGGTCGCGTATGATTGCAACACTATTTCAACATTGACTAAGTTGTGGTAATTTCTTCTCCAACCTAAATGACTTTAACTAGCCTTTAATATGAAAAGTTTACACAATTTATGCCAAAATGAACGATGCAAGCAGATACTTTTTACACACCTTAGTAAATGGCAATATGACGTTCGTGGATTTTTTGAAAGTTTCACATATTGAATTCTCTGATTTGGCACATAATGCATATTTTAAAGCACATATAGTGCCTAAATTACTAAATTATAAACGACACAGTTGCAGTATACCTGATTGATTGATTGAATTGGATTTTATAGTCGCACCAACAGCTAAGGTCATATGGCGACTTTCCAGCTTCCATTGGTGGAGGAAGACCCCAGGTGCCCCTCCGGTCAATTTTCGTGCACGGGCGGGCACCTGGGTAGAACCACCGACGTTCCGCAAGCCAGCTGGAGCAGTATACCTGCATTGTGTATGTATTATTTTGAAACCAAATGTCTACGTTTTAAAATGATGCGTTTAATTTGTTTGAATTTTTTAGGTCAATACGTGGTCAGGGTATTAACTTTTCTACCCAATTCAATCCCCTCTCCGAGAAGCGAAACCAGGGTTGGCCGAGGTATGAAATAAAACCTTAATTTCGGCTTCAAACATTTGTATATTGTGAAATTTAATATTTAATAGGTAATTTTAAACAGATTATCACATTTTTCAGTAAACATTGATTTAAACACGTTTTATTGTCGAAATATCCGTTATAAAATCATGCTAATATAAGCTTTCCTATCGCTTAATGGAATTAAGGCGGGACAACGTAATGTAAATTAATGTATTGATAAGGCTAAATCAAAACGTCGTAGGTTTATTACTATTCTGTATGTATTATTTTGAAATCAAATGTCCACATATTGAAATGATGCGTTTAATTTATGTCGTTTTTTAGGTCACTAATCGAATAAATGTATTGATTAGGCACATTTGCATTATATTGTCAACATAACCGATGAATTAAACTTGATACTTGAATTCCATTGCTTTTTCAGTTCGGCAGTTAGAATCAGAATTACGGAAAAACCGCAACGGCAGGTAATTTCATCACGATATTTATCATTTAAATCATCCTTCTGATATATCTCTATTAACAATACATTTAGTTTGTTATTGAATTTTGATAGAAAGCATTTTGTTTGTGATATTACTGAATTAGAGGAATTGAAAAGAGTTTACCTAGTCACGTGGTCAACGGCGGAGAGTGGATGTTTATCCTTGTGAAATGAAATTTATTGCAGCAGCTGCTTGTATTGTTTTTTGTTATTAGCTTTAATTAAAATGTGTAATTATAACCGTCATTATTATATTTATACAGTAGAGTTCTTAGGAGTAGACGTGAGCATGTTTTGTACAATAAATATATGAACTGTTGTAAACTACTGTAAGAAATATGTTTAAATCAAAAAGGTTTATGACTGGTTGTATATGTCCTAGCAATACATTGAAAAACAGTTCCTATCTGGCATTCGTAGCTGTTGGTTTTAGATAATATGTAGACGCTTGTTAGTTTTATCATTGCGGTTTTGTTAATGAAATCGTCGTAGGTTAATTAATCATAAAATGGGTTGAACAAACATTTATCAAAATATTTGATATTTAAACAATAAAGATACAATAATAGCACTTGTCTTGGCACAATGAGAAAATCGGTGACTTGTCTCCCCTGTCAATTCTCTGCAAACAACTTGGTCCAACCATTCGGTTCATATCATGTTTCCTATTGTTTCTCTATATGATTAGCATGTATTTCAGCGTGTTATACAATAATAAACACAAGGGAGATCAAATATTAGGAACAATTTGTTAAACGGAAGAATTGATTATAATGCTAACATTGAGATAATTAACAGATATGTGAAGTCTACAATTAAGACTGAAGAAAATGCGCGGTGGATGCCTGTAAAGGAATGTGCCACCAAACATGCAAATTGCATAAACCTACTGTTCCGTTTTATTGGATTGACAGTAGGGTAAGTGTGAGGTTTAGTGCACCCTAGAACCGGGTTTAAACCCCCCAGCGGCCTTTTTTTGCCACAGATCGTTCCAAGGCGGTAGCCCTATTGTCAACGCTTTTGTGTTTGTGATGTTTTATTTGGCCTTTTATTCATCTTTAAATTTGTTCTTTGTTTCTTTGTGTGTTTGTGGTTGACTGTCGTCCTTAAATACTGTTTTTCCTGTTCGATTTTTATAACTATATTAATATATTACAGAGAGGCGACCTGTACAATTTAGATTATCTACTGCAGAGTTTGACTGTCAAACTTTAGATTATCGCCCGAATATTGTGTTAGTGGCATTTTTAAACTCCCCTTAAGCATAAATGATGGCGTTTCTCATGACACCTCTCTGTTTAACACTTCAAAGTTATCAGGATTTGAAAGTAAAATAAAAACGTTATTTAAATAATATTTTTTTTATAGTGACGTCAACTATTGCGTCATTTACACTAAGAATTTATAAAATATTCAACATTGATGTTTTTATATTTTTTAACACATTAAAGAAGGCATGCTGTATTTATTATGTTTTTATAACTAATTGTCAGACGAAATCGCATATTATTTACATTCAAATCGGGCATATATCAACAAATATCGCATAAAAATAAACAACAATCAATCAAGTCGTGCAAGACAAACGTTTTTATTTGATACGTACTCCTAGTTTAATCCAACCACAAAATTGATGTCGTGTTTCAATATTTCAAGTCAACAGAACAGTTTTAATAAGTACCAAATGTCTGGTATCTGCACAACAACCTGCATGGCAGTGCTTAGTTGAAATTTCTCGTTGCAACTATTCTAAAAAGTTTATTAGATTTAGACGTCCACATTTTCAAACCATGTCTTACACACGTTTAACATATAAAACAGCCTTTACAGGACGACTTGAAAAGGTGTTAATGTTTAATGCTTGCCTTCAGTTTCATGTTGTCGTGCCCTGAATGATTGTTTTTCTTGCCGTTTTGGCTTCTGTCAAGTCATTGTGTACTTGATTCGAGACTTTCTAGGTTTTTGTGTTTATAATCATGAATACATGTTCATCTTTGTGAAATATTTATATGGCATTTTAATACCGCCTAGATTGTTAGAGGATATTGGCTGACAAGCATTTCTTTATTGACAGTATTACGTTAAATTATGAGAACTCTAGTAGTTCTGTGAATACTAGAACCTGGTTTCTTTGGTACTGACTGTTCCAAGGTGTTACCAATGTTGCCAACTATTTTACGTTTGTGATGTCGCAAACTTTCCTTTATGTATTCTTGTGGCTGTTATTAGTTTTGATTGCGTGTTTGTGTTTGTCAATGAGTGTTTTTGTTAATGCTACATGTCCTGTTAGATTATACCTTACTTATATTATAGTGTCGTTCTAGCTTTCCACGTTATTTCGAGATAACGATGCTCTCTTCAGTAATGGTTTGTTTTTGAGTAAAGGGTTTATTATTCGCATTGTGTTTTCTGATATGCACCAGTTTACTGTTTAAACACATTTGATATTCATTGACATGATGCAGAACAGCCACGTTATACAATAATGTAATGATCGGATTTATTCGGGCAATATGACTAACATGCTGTCAAGATATCTGAAAACTAATTTTCTTTTTGAATTAAATTTGCATTTTATCTAGCAAATCCTGGATAAAGACATGACACGTGATACTTTTATTTCTACACCAGTTGCATTTTTTATTATATCGGTAAAACATGAGTCTTATATCTGGATAACGGCATTTCGTGGAATGAAATAGAAATTGGAAACGAAAAATGTTTTAATAAAGATACAAATATTGCTATATCCACCGTCATATTCTTGTTATCTTCGAGATGGTTAACATTTTGTACTTTTGATTTTTATGAATATTGAGTTCTGCTCAAACCGTGGCTAGAGGGCGTGAGCGGTAGCCAGCATATTTCACTACCGCTCATGAACAGTCTCAATCAAACCGAGACTGCAATATTTTGTATGTGTCATGCTCGGCCGTTTCCAAAGGTCCATTATCATACTCTTTTTTAGGTGATGGAAAATTTAGCTTTAAAATACTAAAATTGTTAACATATTTTATAACTGTAGTTGAACGATTTAACAGTTCACAGAAAATCACAGCCGATAACAGTTTTATTTTCATCGTATTGTAGGAGAATTAATCGTTAACCCGAGGAAAAGAATGAGCACCGTACACTCTGACATATTGCGCGCGTTAAGGGTTCGAACAAAAGTACCATCTGTAAGATAAAGGGATGTGGAGTCTACGATTATTATGCATTCAAATACAATTACAATCCTCTTTTTAAAATGATATGTTCAGTAGAAGATGTATTTCCATGTACCAGGAATCAAGAAACTGAACTTGCAGCTAACGTCAATCCCCATAAAGCACATACAAAGCATTTGGGAATGTTTATGAGATAAACATAAAAAACGGCCCTACAGACACCGCACTGTACCATGAAAATGAGCATATGAAAAGTACAAAAAAAACCACATAATTATAAATATAAAACAAATCGAACAGGAAAAGCAGCATACAAGGACGACAGTAAACCACAAACACACAGAGAAACAAAGAATACATTTAAAGATGAATAAAAGGCCAAATAAGCCATCACAAACACAAAATGGTTGACAATAGGGCTACGTGATAAAGACAGCGTTGTGTTTTACTTATATTGCCTATTAATTCGGCCTTGGTTAGAAAATAGATCATGGCGGAGATTTCTTTATTTACACTGTCCCGTTTTATTGGGTTGACAGTAGGGTAAGTCTGAGGTTTGGGGCACCATAGAACCTGGTTAAAACCCACCAGTTATTTGGCCTTTTATTCATCTTTAATTATTTTCTTTGTTTTTATGTGTGTTTGTGGTTGACTGTCGTCCTTGTATGCTGCTTTTCCTGTTCGATTTTTATATCTGTATTTAGAACCAAGCCATATAATAGCCCACAAAGAGCAAAAAGTTGATGGTATGCTGGTTGACTAGGATAAATGGGAATCAACAAGGCCAATGGGATACTGTAACCGTACGTTGCACAGACGATGGTATGCTTTAAACTATACACATTTGGGTACAATCCTCTAGCATGCTGCAACATTGTATATCTATCTACAAGTGATTAAACAACATTTACAACAATATATTTCCCAAATAAACACAATGGTTTCATATTAAAAAACTCGTGCATTTTTAGGTTTCAAGTTTCGGAATTGATGTAGATAAACAACTAACGATGTTTAAATGTCCCATTTTGAGTAGAACAAAAGCTTCCGCGATGCTTCCGTTTGTGGTTACCTTTATGTGTTTATCTCCCTTGAACATTCATGTTAAGTTTGTTTCTATATCTATCCCTAGGCTGTTCTTTCTATATCAGGTATGATAACGTCGTAGTTATGGTTATAGTATCGATATGTTTAGAAGTTAGCAGACGAATACATTACCACAACAGTAAAAGATTAGGTACTGAGCAAAAATAAAAACCTACCAATTTTTCTTCCTCTTATCAAATAGACAGCAAAACAGGAAATAATAAAAGATGGATATAGAATAATTTGACCGACCACCACAAATAGTCCAAACAAAATATATTTTTGAAGAGTTCAGTACACAAGTGAGTTATTCCCCTTTTTCGTAAACCGTACATTTTTGGTAAAAACAGAAGATACAATCTACAAACATTACCTCAATTTGTCCAAGACAATATTCCCTATACAGTTGTTTAGGTAGCAGATTTTGCACCCAGCTGTTCCTTTGGTACAGAAAATTACTTGAAGGGGTATTTTTATCCATAAATATTTATAACTTTTAATGTTTATTTTTTAAAGTTTAATAGAAAAAGAGGTTGCAATGGGTTTAAATCTCCGTTTTGAAATACATACTGATATAACGAAACAATCATAACACAGAGGTGAATCAAATGGTTAGACTTGATTGTTAGTGGTTATCAGTGGAGGCAAATCAGTGCTGTTCCTCATTGCTGATTAGTGTACATGGAGCTAGACCGGATACTAGTAGTACTCAGAAGTAGTCCTAGGTAAACTATTTAGTTTCTCTGAAGCAAAGGAGCAAAGGAGTGTTGAAAGACACAGGGCTGGTATGTATCGAATGTTTTCCTTTATTTTAAAAACATTTAACTTTTACTGAATGTGATTGTGATGTACTGTTTTGGGCAATTCTCGCCGGGCTGTGCCCGCCGTCGAAGTTGTCCACTAGTATTCACTTTTTCGGTAATGGCGGCGATTGCCGTAAAAAGTCAAAAACATCTACAAAGTAATTTTTCGCGAAAGATGTGAAAACAATATGGACGAGAAAAGCTCGGCATACGAACCACAGAGCTTTAAGAAATTAAAGGAACACACTATTATATTATCACTAAGCTTTACACAGCGAAGCCCCAATTATTGGCGTCAGTGTTATCCACTAGTATTTTTTTTGTTTTCTGTAATGGCGGCGATTACCGAAAAAATTCCAAAAAACCCCGCAAAGTAGACTCGAAGCCCCGAAAAAAACAACACATTTATATTACCACTAAGCTTCTCGCAGCGAAGTTCAAAATTATTCTTCTTTACGACATTATGTCGGCTATTTTTATAGTTACCGTGTTCTTCATGTATGGAGTTTACCTTGTCCGTCCTGCTTCAGTTTGTTTCAGTACACCGTACCGTATGGTACGCGGAATTAGAACCGTTTACTTTCATCAATAAGCCTAGTTTAATGTTAATGTCTTACCTTAATTTGTGAGAAGCAGTATGTGTAACTGGTGCATCTTTCAACTGACGTTAAACATGACGTCAGGCAACATTGTAAACATGACGTCATGTGCGTGAAAATGCGCTAATTGCTTTGCACTATTTGCAAGTAAAAGTTAGGCAAATGCATGATCCTGTCTGGCATTGGAGGAGGGATGGGGTATTTCACATGTATTCGCGCGAAATGAATCCCGGAAGATTATATTGAGCAAGCATATTTTGGTAAGCTTCGCGAAGCGAAGCCCACGGCCATGAGCCTCCCCTTTCTTCAATTCCATGGTTGGCCTTAGCTGATATTTTTGAAGAGAACTGCATGTTACAGAATATAATAGACTGAACAAAACAAAACAACGTTTGGTTTGTTTAGGTTTCGCGAAGCGAAGATCCATAAAGACCCTTACATCTTAGGTGAACTTTGTTTTACAGCTAACAATTGTCCTTATGAAGTGTAGAGCGAGAGGTAAAAGGTCACAATATCAAACTTCTGTTGACAACTCTACTGTCTAGCAATCTGTAACTGAAACATACAGCAATTTGTGGAATTCAGCATTTATTTAATGTTTTGCTAAACATGGTATAAAATGCCACCCATTTTTCTTCATTAATAGAGTGCGCATGCGCCAAACTACTAACAACAGCTTTACTTTGCTCGTAGAAAAGAAAAAGAAAAACGGTGTTGCTGGTCTTCTGGATCGTATTTTCTAGCATAATATTATAGCAAAATCATATTTATTAAGAGTTTCATTCATAACTTCATAAATGTTCGTAAACAAAGTCCAAAACCTGCCTGGCATATCAGATCATTATGTTGTCATGGCTGAGGTCAATGCCAGACCCAGTATACTCAAACAAAAACCACGGAATATACCACTTTATCACAAGGCTAACTGGAAAGATTTTAAACGCCACATGGTTGCATCCAAAGTGCAAATTTTGCAAGACTCTGACAATATTGAGGATCTCTGGATCAAGTTTACAAACAGCATCAACACTGGGATTTCTAAGTTCGTACCCATGAAGAAAATTGGTTCAAAAAGGTTCCTACATTGGATCACTAAAGAAATAAAAACTCTTATTAGCAAAAGAGACAGATTGTACACTAAAGCAAAACAAAATAAATCAGATATAAAATCACAAAATTCTTTCAAGGCAATGCAATTACTAATAAAAACAAAAATCAAAAAGTCACATGACTCATATCTTGAGAACATTCTCAACATTGCAGAGCCTGGACAGTCAACCTCTAAAAGTAAACTCTCAACTAAGAGGCTGTACTCACTAATTAAAAACTCTGAAAAAGACTCACAAAGTACCTCACCACTTAAAGACCCAGTCACAGGAAACTTAAAAACAAACAACACTGACAAGGCAAATATATTAAATAACCAGTTCCAATCTGTCTTTTCTAAAACGCCTCCGCTTTCTTTGAAACAGTCATGTCTTATAAACCTGAGATACTTAAACCCACTAAAATATTGTAAATTTCCACAGTCCACGAATATTAACGTCACAATACCTGGAGTACTAAAACTGCTGGCAAACCTAAAAGCTGATAAAGCTGCTGGACCCGACCAGATCAAGCCCGTTGTTCTCAAAGAGCTGAGAAATGAGATAGCAGATATAATTACCATCATTTTTAACAAATCTCTGTCCACGGGTACTGTTCCAAGCGACTGGACCAAGGCCAATATAGGTTTATATATATATGGTTTTAGAGAAAATCTTTCATGTGAAACACAACTGTTACAACTAACTGACAATCTCATTAATAACACCGCCTCTGGAAAACAAACAGATTTAGTACTACTTGACTTTAGTAAAGCATTTGGCAAAGTTAATCATTCGAAACTGATCTACAAACTACAGGAACACGGTGTATGCCCACAGGTGGTCAACTGGATACAATCCTTTCTTTACGGCAGGAGTCAGACAGTGGTTCTAGAAGGCGATCAGTCCACTGCTGTTCCTGTAACTTCAGGGGTGCCCCAAGAGTCAGTTCTGGGCCCCCTACTTTTTCTTCTATACATAAATGACCTACCATCCAATATAAATTCACAAGTTCGTCTATTTGCTGATGATACAGCAGTTTACTTAAACATCAATTCAATTTCCAATTGCAACACACTCCAACAAGATCTCCATCAGCTTGAAATCTGGAAAAATAACTAGGATATGGAATTCAATCCCTCTAAGTGCCAGGTTCTTCACATTTTAAAATCTAAAAACATTATAAAGCATCAATATTATCTCCACGGCCATATTTTGGAATCTGTCTCACATGCAAAATATCTTGGCGTGGATATATCAACTGACATGAGCTGGAACGTCCACATTTCCAGGATCTCTACAACTGCAAATAAAACACTTGGCTTTCTAAAAAGAAATATCACCACTAAAAACCAACAGGTCCATCAGCTTGCCTATAAAACTCTAGTGCGTCCACAAGTGGAATATTCATCAACAGTCTGGAGTCTTTATACAATCACCAACATTAATAAAATTGAAATGACCCAGAGACGGGCCATCAGATGGATAAAGCACGACTTCTCGCTTCTTTCTAAATATAAAAGTAATTTAAGGACTCTTCTGCGGACTATCACAACCTGACTTCTATGGTGATGTGATTTATAAAGTTCGTAAGATTCTTGGTCATGATCACTTTTATACTATCTTTGTTAAACTTGTTAAAAAGTTTATCAAAATAGGTTATGACCCTATCATTTTGCAACGTACTGCATGCTTTTAACAGTTCGCCACTATGCTTTTCTCTTTAATTGTACGATGACCGGACAGGCTGTGGACGCTATGATGACGCCTACCTAAAGCCCATTGGGACGGTGACGTTTGATGTTCGTCTATGATCTTTCCTGTCGTGCCCTTAATGGTTTATTTTCTTGTTGCTCTGGCTTCTGCCAAGTCATTGAGTACCTTCATTGTGGCTTTCTAGGCTATAGTTTTTTTGTATTATATTTACACGAGCATATTTGTGTTTTACTTATATTGTCTATTGATGCTGCCTTGTTGGTTAGCGATTAGATCATGGCGGGGATTTCTTTATTTACACTGTCCTGTTTTAATGGGATGACAGTCGGGTAAGTGTGAGGTTCCGTGCACCCTAGAACCGGTTTATACCCCAATGGCCTTTGTTGCCACTGACCGTTCCAAGGCGGTAGCCCTATTGCCAACCCTTTTGTGTCTGTGATGTCGTTTGTATTTTTTATTACTTTTGCCTTCTCGTTTGTCTGTTTACGTGTTTGTTTTTGTGTTTTTTGATAGTCGTCCTTGAATGCTGCTTTCACTGTCCGATATTTTTATCTGTCTTTACTCAAATGTCAATGCTTTGCAGGAAAGTCTGGGCTGGAGAACGCTTGAATACAGGAGACTTGAAGCAAGACTTGTTATGTTCTTTAGGATCTACCATGATCATGTTGCTATTAATTTGCCTAATTATATTCAGAAACCCCTCAGAATGACAAAATCAATGCAGCCCAGGCCCTGATCTTGATTCGTTCAAGCAGGCTGTAGCTACAATCCAGTACTAGGCCAGCACACTGTTTTTATCTTCCACCTTTTATCTTTCACTTTCTTACAGGATAATAGCGAGGATTGTGCGCATATAAAATCGATTCAAGCTAACCAGTAGGTCTTATTGCCTACTGACCGTTCCAAGTCGGTAACCCTGTCTTCACCACCCTTTCTGTTGTTTTTTGTCTCTTTCATTGTAGTTTCAAGTCCTTGTTTGCAGTACAGTGCGGACCTGCGATGCCATTACGTTCGGACGCTGTGGTTTCTATAGGACCCTATATATCATTTTCTAGTCTCACTAACCTAACCTAACCATCTTGTTTCCTTTTCACTATTGATAATAAAACCCTTTATTGTCAATTGTTATCCTCTCACTTCTTACTAACGGCGTGCACTCATTCATGCCTGTAACACTTGAAAAAGGAGTCGGCAGTACAACATAGATAGATAGATAATACAGATGAAATCATTATGCAATGCCTTACAACTGTAATTTAACACATTAATTTGTTTTTTTTGTTAGAGATAACGGTATAATCCATTGAAATATTTACTATTTTGGTGTGTTATTCAGTTTGTCTTGCTTTTGCCCAAGACTTGAATGTATTAGTTGGCTTTAAAACTGCTACAGGCATATGGGATAGACTTAGATTTTAGTCATTACTTCAATTGTATCTGTTTTGTCTGGCATTTTGTTGCCAAACGGTATATTTCATTGGACATTGTGCATGCAAATGAGCTCCAAAGTAGCCTTATGATCTATTTTGTGCCTCAAAATTGTTGGAATTTAACAGAATGTCTGTTTTTCCATAAAAAATGAAGATCTTTCACGCATGAGTGATTTTGATATCTACACCCCACATTATGTTTATATTTTAGTTTGGTATATAGAAGGCAGTGCCTGAAAACTTTATTTGATGGAAATATACCAAACGGTTAATTTATTTTGGCATTTTTTTTCTAGTTTTGTATAACGGGTCTTAAAATCTTTGATTTCTATTATCCGAATCGTTCTTTGCATGCAGGAATTGAATCTAAAAGATCATATGTCCTTGCAAAAGCATCTGAATTTCCATTTGGTCAACCTTATTGGTCAGTTAGATGTATTCAATCAATATTTTTGAATAAAATAGTTCTTTGAACAAATCCAAAGTTTCTAGTTTGCATGTGTTTTTCCCAAGATTAGTTTTTATTTCATTGTTAAATCTAAAGATAAGTCCACAAAATTCGTTCGCTTTATATACACTTTAATTCTGTGAAATAAACACATTTGGCTCTCAAACGGTCCCATATCTGGAATAAAACACCGATTCAGTTGTTCATCATTTCACGTCATTCATTCACACTATGCGTATTTTGAAATTAACATCTGTCAAAACCACATCTCTACCTAACCTCTGTGCTCATACTCTACAAATAAATAATCCTGACAAACACAGTAAAATACTTACTATTCATGAAAACATGTAAAATTAATGTAAAAAATGTAATTTTAACTCCCCCTCCCGCTCAATTACGCACCCACCTTTACAAAACCTGGCTACGGTCATGCAGGAATAGTTTAAGTACCGCTTCATACTTTATAAAGGGTCTGGCGTGGCCATGGACTTGAAATCCGGTGAAACCGGGGTCAAGCCTCACCATCGCCACTTAGTTTCGTCTTTGTGTTCTACAGCAAGTTACGTTTCACTAGCCCCGTCCGTCGGATGGAGACGTAAACTATGAGGTTTTGTGTATCGGTGTCTATCCTCCAAGCACGGTAAAGAACTATCTATACACAGACCTATGTAAAAATAATCGTGGTCTATATAGTTTTTTCAATATTTTATTTATTATCGTTTGTTTCAAACATTCCTCCAAAACAAAAAAGAATCAATAACAAAACAAAATATATGCTTCACTTTCTAATAGTACTAGTCAACGACAAATCTGCCGTCAGAACCATTAACAATTCAATTCAATATATCACTCGGGGAATACTAATAGCCACTTGCCTAGTCGATTTGTCATAGACCAATCATGAACGTGCCGTTTTATCTGCGCATATTTATTATAGTATTGTCTTCCTCACATTTGTGTGTACACATACTTTATATACAGACAATGAATAAGATTTTCGTTTCTTTCTCAAGTTGGCAACACTAGATTATCTTCAGGTTTGATGCAACTGTACATCTGATGTATGAACCTGAATTTCGCGTTGTTAATGATTTCGGTGTATTCTTTATTGATGCATTTATTCTTTCTTTTTTCGCCGTCCACAGTACATTTCCGACGTTAAAAAGTGTATGAAAGAAGCAATTTGGAAATAAATCGCCAAACACGTACCAAAAAAACAATATTACAGTCTCGGATTGATTGAAGCTGTTCATGAACGGTAGTGAAACGTGTTTGCTACCGTTCACACCCTCTAGCACGGGTTGAGCAGAACACAATAGTTGAAACGTCAATATTACGAAAACTTGAGCCATCCTGAAGATGGTGTACATATACGTATGGTCCCAGTTTCTAACAAAAGACCTTGCCCTAAAGGAGAAAATAATGGTCGAAATAAACAAAATGTAAATTAGTTGGGGCTTAGGTTATGCAGCATGAAACTAAATTAAAAAGCAGACACCGTATTCGTGGGTAGTGAGGATGGTGGGGGTTGGGGGGAGGGGTGTCGAGGGGTGGCGAGTGCATGTTGAAAAGTTTGTTCCGTATGTTGCTATATGTCGGATGATACGGCTCTTTTATATGTTCTGAATACATTAACAATTGGTTTTATTTTTGTTCTAAAACAATAACGAATAATCAACAAGTTTTGTCTTTTGTATTTAGTATGGTTATTTCTGTTTACTTTTTTTCTTCTTCATAAACGTACAATATACCTGTTGATGTATCGACGTGCCGTAAAACACCATTCATTCATTCATTCATTCATTCATTCATTCATTCATTCATTCATAAACGTACACAGTAGTATATATCTTACATAATATTCAATATAACAATACTATTCCAAGAAGTCAGGTTTAATATTAGTTAAGATTGAATTGAATTCAATGTATTTATTTCCTCAATGCAGGATATTATGAAATACAATTATATGAATTGTAATTATACAAGGAGGTAAACGTTATCATGACAACACTGCATATGACGTTTACTAGCACTGACCTTTAAATATTGAGTGCCAAGCAAGAGAGATACTATTGTCAATTCTATAAATTCTTTGATTGACCCCTTTACCTCCCACATTCGAGATGGTCATTCATTAAACATGAAATAGGATATTGCATTGAACAATGTATATAGAATGTGCGTACTTTGGTTCCAGCATCCAGCATAGCCCGACTCGTGATACTTTGACATTATATATATTAGTATGTCAAGCAATGGGTAATATGCAATGTCGTTATGGTAAAAGCTATTTTGATATTGGGAACATACAAATAACATGTTATAGTGATTACGTTCCCCTTGGAGATATGTCCATTATTCATTATTTCCTACATTGACGAAATACCACATACATTTACCACGTCCATGTTTTTTTTAAAATAAGTTCTAATATTTTAAGAAAATTAAAATGACCCGTTATAAATATATGTAATGAGGGAAAAACGTTTAGAAAGTTTATTAGATAAAATAATACTGTATACAAGATATACTGACATTTTAGGACTTTAAGAGCTTGACCCTTATGTTCATTTATTCGTTACGTCATTAAGATGTTCGACTGTTATTGGTGTGTGTTTAATAAAATATTATGTCTATGGCAGTAGTTTCTTGATTTTTCAAACAAAAATGGATTATTTCCAGGGTGCAACAAAACCTGGCTTAACATTTTTCCCTCAGTAAATATCGAATGTATCAGACCAAATAAAATCTTGACTGAATAAAGCCCAGTTGCAAAATAGCTGGAAAAGATTTGCAGAAACAGGAAAAGAACCAAATAACACACATTTAATTGAAGCGAAATATTTTTTCTACCTAGACATGTCAACAACATAAGTTTCCATGAGAAACATTAAGGAAATGAAATTAGATACAAACGTCGAACAGGAAATGTCTCATTCTCAGAAATTAATCAAAGATCTATAATCATGCATGCAAAACAATGTTTCTTGTGGCGCATATTTTCACCTTTATTTTGTCCTTGTTGTTTTTTGAATGCTTTTTTTAGAAGGAATCCATTCTGTTAATGCTTCAGTTTCGGTTCGTCATTTGTATCTACTATTTCCTGAGCCGTGTTACATGCAGAGACGCATTTCTCTGTCATTGATCGAGGTGTATAGATAATATATGTCGCATGATCTGATAGGCACCATTCCACTAGGTAAACGATACTGCCATTAGTAATACAATCATTAAGCCATAACATGATGCACTGACCTGATTCATTCTGGCAAGATGAAACTAAATTGTTGACAGTGTGAAAACAAACTCAATTCTTGTTACATCAAAACCACGTGATTAGTGTGTTTATATGTCAGTTATATTATCTAACTGTATAATCGAGACTTGCTTTGGGTCTCACATCTATATAATCTCCCCTAAAAGCTCACGGACCTAGAGACAAAAGGAAAACAGAAAATAATTTTATATTTTTCTAAAAAATACAGATGATACAGAAAATCTAATGTTGATATGAGGTTTCATTCAAATTTCGGAAGTGTTTGACCGAAGCACCACATACTCCGCTACCTTGTGTATGAATTTTATATTTTCCATGGGGTCACATAAACTTGAGCGAGAAAAAAACAACCTGGCTAACATGTATTTTATTGTTTTAAATTACTGGTCTTTGCTATACTGAATATATTAAACCAACAACAATGTTTGCTGCCCAGACTTGAAGCTCAGATATTGGAAAAGGCTTTACAGTAAACATATGGGAAAATTCATTGAGGTGTGAGACCTGAAGTGTAACTGAAGAACCAAATGGGCGACCTTTTTGCTCCTGGACATGTTACGTCCATGGACATGTTACGTCCAGTCGAGATATGGACACGAGCAACAACAATGTCTGCTGCCCAGCTTTGAAGCTCAGATGTTGGGAAAGGCTATACTCTGACTTGCATATTCATATACTCAGACCTAAGCTTAGTTGGGGGTTTGTTTTATATGTAAAATCTAAATGCATAGCTATTGGCTGTTATACTTTAGACTTTTATCTTGTTACCATTGATACAGAAAGAAATGATATCTTTCCTATTCAGATTCTAGCAGTTGATCATTGAATACATACGACGGTGCTTCAAAAAGTTCTGTCAATAGGCATATATCCTTTGAACTGGATATTACACTGAGATAAAGTAGTGTATTTATAGTACTACTGGGTTCGCTCCTTTAAATTCCACAACAAAAATGAAAAATTTCCTGTTATTTATACCCCTGAATTACCTCCCCCTACCACACCTTTTGGATACTGGCATCTCTGAAAATGTCCTTGCTACAAAACGTTGTAAAAAATATTTGAATACTTCTATGCCTTTAAATTTCTTGTACGCCATCTGTTGTAATTCGCCCATAATCCTTGAAAATGATTGTCGAGAATTCGGAAAGGTCTTGCTGCAAACAAGATATGAGTGAATGCATATACCTTAGTTTTAGCAGAAATAACACTGATTTTTTTCATTTTGTTTACGGAAATGTTATAATATCGTTTAAATGTCGTAATTATTCTCATAGTATTAATATGTTTTCATATTTTTTTACAAATCCTAGTCCTTGAGTGTTTAGATTTCATATTCAACACATTATTGTAGAATTTTGTACAATGTTTAGTGAAAATAGTGATCATCCAAAAACGCTATTTCAGAAGACTGCCCTTCCATTTAATGTCCATTTCTCATTAAATTAATTTTACACGTTAGCTTAAAATGTTAATTTCTATGACAATGCCGTTTCATCTACCATGCTTAAATTCTGAATCTTGTAATGCACAGATATAACTGGTAATGTATGAGAATTTCAAAGGTCTTTGACAAGTACTTAAAGAGAAACAGGCATTTAAAAAAGTAATAATGAACATACCTGAAAAAACTCAGGACGAAAATGCCTTAGTATGTATAAGTGATGTGTATTAAATGTTCCATAACTTTCGTCACACAAAAGATATAGCATTTATGTTACCATTAATGGAATGGTATTGAAACTCTCTTTCATGTGGTATCAAACATCAACACTCACAATGAGCACATAATTGTTAAAACGCGTTAGTGACAGAACTTATTGAATGACCCTCGTATGTTTGATTCCATGATATGAACTAATATTGCTTTAATCGTTAGTATATGATAGCAGATGACAAAAAGAGATTCTGGTGAAAGAGGCAAACATGGTGTAGTTATTACACAAATGCTACATGTTATGAAAAGTTTTTTGTACTTTTTTTCACAATGAGGACTTGTCGAATCCACGCGTTAATCTGAATCAGATAATCCTGAATTAGTTTACTTCTAAATATGATATAAGCGTGCTTATGGTAATATTGTATAGGTACTGTACATAGCTACTAAATTTTATGTTATGGGTGATATTGCTAAAAATAGTTACTCTCTTCAGGCCTCACACCTCTATAGTAGTAGCATAGATACTGAGAGTACCAGCACAGTTTCCCCATCGCGGGGAACGAGAAAAACTAGTGAAATATGCCAGGGGGGACTCAGGCGTAACTCTCATTTACACACCAAGATCTAAATGTAAGTCACGCCTAAATCAACCACGACATATTTCATTAGTTTTCTCAAGCACCCCGCGGGGGAAACTCCGCTGATACTCTCATTATCTATACTACTAATCAATCCGGTTTGCTATTTTAATAACATAACATTTGCAATACTTTAACATAACATTTGCAACTCGTTAAGCAAAGTCAGACGGAACCGGGCAGTAGTCTTCATCATCGCTCTGCATATCATTTTTTACCATGGAGTATTTTATTTTCCTGCACTTTGCTATTTTGTATTTCAGTTCAAGAAGCTCTTCTCTGTTTCTATCCAGCTCGCGTTCATAATTATCCATTTCAACCAGCAATCGCCATTTTTTGGTGTCCATAAAATCATCACGGACTACCTCATATTCTACTTGGAGTTGCTTACCTCTCATCAATTCTCTTCTACATTTATCTTTTAAATGGTTAAGTTTTCTGCAAACCTTTTCTAATCTTTGTTTTTCCATTATATAATACTATATATAATTATTTTTAAACCCTTGAATGCTACTTAACTATTACAATTAACTGTATGCTAACGTATCTTGTCCGTTATCTAGTATGTACCGTTTATCATCATAAGCTGATAAACTTTTTTATTTATTGCTTAGCCGCTTATGTTATGCTTTTGTGATCTAATAACTTTCATCTCATGGTGAGCTTCTGTTGCCGTAAACAAAATCTTTTTGTAATCGTCATGTGCTATCTGTTTTTTAACAACACACCTTTTGACACCCTTACATTTCTTTGTACTAACCTCATTATCTAGCACATACGAATATAGTTTACTTCGCAACCCAACAAATTCAACAATGGGTATTCCACAAGTTTCATCTTTCATCTTGCCAATAACCTTTATATTATCATTAAAATGAAACTGACTTTTTGGATCATAATCACAATTATCAAACAGTTCTTTATCCTTGTAAAAGTCCGCATACACATCTTTTGTTTCTATTTCATAACACAAGGAATCGGTATCAGTAAATAATAACTTAGCTTTTCTATCGTATTTGTGTTTGATATAGTTGTAATGGAAATCATACATCAAATATTTTGACAAGTCTAAAATACACATGCCAACATAACAAGGACGATTTAAAACTAATCGCTCTTTTATTCTGTTTATGGCAAATAAATTTGCATGAAACAGTTTACAAGAAATAAATGAAGGTCTTGCTGCATATGTTAAGAGAACCTCCTCGTCGTGAGTCAATTCAACATTAATTCTTTTTCTCAAATTTTTCCATAGTTTTACCAAAAACTGAATTGTTCATCAGTTTGAAAAAATCCTTTTCAGAATCATTTTTACCAGCTGTTCTCTTGGCAGTATTAAAGTCTATGTATGTTTTCAACCACTTTGATTCGTCGAACTGCAGTATTCGGTGTATTTTTGTTACCTTCAATCCAAGCTTTTTATACAATTCTAAGTTTCTAAAATGCACGACATACTTTTTTTTATTTTTCAATGTCGTAACAAGTTTATTAACATTACAATGTCCTAAACTAAACGTTTGTTTTAAATGTTTACAATAGTCTGACAATCACTCATCTTTTATATTTAAACTTTCCGGGGCGAAAGGATAATCGTTATGCAAGTCATGCAGTTTCTCAGGATACGTAATATCGCACTCAACAATGTAATTTGATTTTCTTTTTCAAACTTATCAACCCACTTGAAGTTGCCAGTAGGTAACGGTTGACACATAGCCCACCCGTACAAGTTATTAGCATCAAGATATATTATGTACTTGTTTTCTTTTTTCTTGTCGTAGTTTTCATATATTTATTGTTAGCCTTTGAATATATATTTGCAATATAACTCGTACCACCTCTTAATCCTTTTTCCGCAAACAAATATTGATCAATATCAGTTATTAAATCAAGGTGGATACCAATCATCTTAAGGCATGCATCCCAAGCTAAACCAGGACTACTGAAGTAATGACAAGGATCTAATTTGTAATAATCAATACACATTTTTCTAAAGTTTTCAAAAACATCTGTCAGCAACAGCACATCAATCGTAATCTGCATCTGAAATGTGCTCATCATTTAATTGAGAATAAAAGTTATTTTTGCTAGGTAACTTAGTATCCTTGAAGCGTTCAAAACTGTTCATGTAATCATAAGGATAAACACCTTTTCGTTTTTATTAATTCTAGCTTATCATCAAAGTATTCCTGAGAGGTGTATTGAAACGAAGGGATGTTTTTACTAAATTTTCTAATGATTGAGACATAAACTGAAAACTGTCAATAAACACCAAACTTTGTCCTAACATAAAAGCCATGTACTTTTCCATGTTATTCGGTACAACATTTATGTTTCGTTTAAACTTCCCGATGTGCTGCATTATAAAGTGAGAGTCATATCCTCTCAAGTTATGAAACACAACAGGTATTTTTCTAGTCAACCTGAAATTAATATTACATATGTCATGAGCGCTTCCTCTATATTTTCCAGTTATATGGCAATGGTCTCTAACTTTTCTGATGGAGTTTTTGTATGCCACTGTATAACCCGCGTCGCCTTTTTTGAGAGTTGTTGCAAAACCATTACCACAAATATGACATGATTTAGATTTTTGGAATCCAGCTTCTTCTTCCTGTGACATTACTAGATCTTTTTTAAAGTTTGCATTCATAGTTTTCTTGCACCACTTTTCTTCTTCTATCATTTTTTCTAAATACGTTACAACTGGTTTTGAATACTGATCATCATAGCAACAAACAACCTTATACCCATAACTGCAATCAGTATGCTTTTGATATGCTTCTGTATGTGATTTTTTAGGATTGTTTGATACTGAAGAAATACTTTCGGTTACTGCTTCAAAATCAGCATATATAACAAACGGAACCATAAGCTGCCTGTCGTAGTTTTTAAACTTAACTTTTTCCTCTTTACTTGGCATTTTTATTGCTTGTTTTCCGTTAAGTGAAAGACAATCAGGCTCATGCTTTTTTAGCACACGTTCTAATGTAAAGCATTGTAGGCATGATTTATAAAACCATTTTCTTCCATTGTGTGCTGTTTGATTAGACATCAAACTGTTAAAGTCTTTTTATCCATACGTAATGATTTTTTTCTTTTTCAGTGATTAAAAGCATATCACACGATTCTTTTGCTTTATATTTTGGTATGTACAAAGGGTATACTTGATTATCTTCATACCCAAATATGTTAAAACAAATGTTGTTTTGTTTTTCTATTTTTGGGATTTGTTTGATAGTAACAGGAAATGTAATTCCTTTGTAATCAAGATCACCAATATGCTTTTTATACTTTGTTGTTCTTTGGGGATTTGTTTCAACAGGGAATTTATAAGCCAAATGACACCATCTAAAGCACTCGTTATCTTTTTCATTTTTTATATTTATCAATCCTTTTCTAGCATTAGCAAGTTTTTTTGGTAAATCCAAATAAGAGCTACCCCGTAAAGGCTTATACTTTATTCGATTTATGTAATGTGCATCTAGTGATTCAATTACCCAACCACTTCCCAACTGAATCCAATTTCCAATTATATTTATAATTTCTTCCTGTGCTTTGTCTAATGCTTCTGATATTTGATTTTTTGTTTAATATTATTACAGCCTTCGAGGAAAAGTAAGCTGTTTTGTATACAAAATCAAAACCTCCTCTATCATCCGATACTTGTTTTTTAAAAGTAAGTTTTACATCAATGCTTAATTTAAATCCACCTGTTTTTCTTAGTTCTTGTTTAAGAAAGTTCACAACTCTTGATTGTGTTTTTTGTAGTTGTCTGAGCGGATCATTACTGACAACATTTACTTTAAAAACCTTGCTATACTGTTTTGGGGATGTTTCAATTTCTCGGATACTCATTATATAATATTACATGAGACTATTTCTTTAAGCCCCTATTAATTAATTAATTAATTAATTAAATAACATTCTTTTATATAATATTTTCACCCTCATCGGTGTCCTCATCGGCGTCCTCATCGGCGTCTTCATCGGTATCCTCATCGACGTCCTCATCGGCGTCCTCATCGGTAACCTCATAAACATATTCACCGGTGTCCTCGTTAGTAACCTCATCATCCAAGAGAGCATCTATTTCATTATCCAGAAGAATGTCTAAGTATCTCCGAAAGCATTTTTCCTCCAGAACTCTATTATCTATCATCTGACTTATTTGTACATGATATTTGCAGTATCTATCGAAATCAACAGTTTCAAGATCACCTCTAGCTGCCAGGGATTTTATTTTTATCCTGTATTTGCAATAGTTTATAAACTCGTCTTTATCAAAAACTTCCGCATCAATCATTTCTTTTAAACTTTCGACAAACGTTTCAAAGTCTTCATAACATCCGATATCAGTATTAATCACATGAGGTTTTTCTAGATTGCTGATTAGATTATCTCTGAACTACTCAACATTTTCAGACATTACTTTTAATTGTGTTTCATTAAAAATCTTAATTTCTTTTTCTGCTAGATCTGTGAGAAGCTTAACAGCATCATTGCACTCAATCTCAGTTTTTATTGCCCAATCTTTTTTAAAAGCTGCAATATCAACTGACAATCGTTGCATGTGAACTGTCTCAAACTCTTTGATAAGTTCATTTGTCTTGGTTAAAAGAACCTGCTCGTAAGCAGCTACTTTCTCATAAACCTTCTGTTCCTCTTCAAAATGTTTTCTTTCTTCTTCCGCATAACTGTAAATACTCATATATTAAAGATTATAATATTTTAATCAACCGTACATAATAATTTCAATTCCTTGCTTAAGTAAAATATCATAGTAGGCAATAAAAGAAACATTGTATATTTTTGGTTGGCAACTGGTTGCCTCTGAAATTAGTTTTTTACAAAAAGCACGCAGTTTGTTTATATCTCCTTTTTTATTTGCCATGACAGTTTTAGTTGTTTTACCATTGTTATGATTCTTTCTGTCAAATCTTGAAAGTTTGAAAAAATTATTAACTCTTTGTCATGTTTACTCATATCTTCAAAATCAATAGTTTTTGCATGTTCCGTCTGTTCTTTCTTAAAGTTTTTGATTTTCTTTTCTATACGTTCCATTTATATAATTACATAAGATAATATTTCTTTAAGCCTATATTTTAAAAATATAGTTCTATATTATAATATAATGAATTGCAAATATTATGAAAGAGTTTTAGATATTATTGATCCCCCTGGGACGTGCATAGATTGTATCTTATTTTACGCAACTAATAAAAAGAAGCTTTGTAAATATTGTACCAGAGCCAAGCTGTGTTACAAGTGTACTTACGCATGTATACATTGTGACGATACTTGTGAAGTTTCCGATAACGAGCGTGTTTGCCTTAATTGTGGCACTCACAGTGGCTACAGTCTTATTGCAGGTTACAATTACAGCCGAAAGAAAACTATTTACCACAGAAAGTACCATTTAGATAAATACTTGGCAGAATATGATTTGTCTTCTAAAAATAGACAAAGATTTGAAGATTTGTTTTACAAAATTGTAAAGATTTTGGATCAAATAGAAGGTCGAAAAAGATCAATCAAATTTGAAATCATTTTTCAGAAAATATTTAAAATATTAAAAATAGAAAAAGAAACAAAACCGATTAAAACAAAATCAACCAGAGAAAAGTACGATAGGATATGGAAGCAAGTCAGACAAGAATAACGACTGAATGCCGTGACCGTTTAACTTGAACAGATGCTCCATAGGAGCATTTCTACTAGCTTAATTTCCATTAAGCTTGAACCTTTTCATATACATTTCCAGAGGTTCTCTGAAATTATCATTCTTTTGAATTTCTAATATTTTATTAAATACAATCCTAATTATCTCCTCATCATTTTCTAGTCCTGTTGTTGTTTGTACATATGATAGAAGTTGTTTAAAACTTCTATGATGTGTTTTTAACAAAGTCTTTTTTTCTGCTACTCTTGTTTTACTTGCTAAAACAGCAACTATCGGAGGAACTGCGCCAACCACAGCTATGAAAACAGGAATTGCTGGAACTAATGCTAGAATAGCGCCACAACCAATTATTCCACTAACAATTTGTAATGTTGTGTTTATAATACCGCACAATTTATAACTGCGTCTGTATGCAGCCACAAGCCGTGTCAAGTGATCAATTAAGTCTTCTTTGTTAGTAATTTGTGCCATGTATAAGTAATAGATAGAGTCTGGTTTCAGCGAGTTGGCTTATTTAAACACCGAGATGGGCGTAGCCCATCGAGGTGTTTAAATAACCAACGAGCAGAGACAGACTCTATCTTTTTTGTAGCATGGTGTACTTAGTAATACTGTGACGTCATAGTGACCGTACTCTAAATTCCAATATCCGGTAGTTGTAGTACGGCATAGCCATGCCCCTTTAGTTACCCTAAATTAAACGAATTAATGCTCTGCATTCATCAAAGGAAATGTCACCGACCATGCTACAATTACAGTTAGACAATAATTTAATTAAGATATTTAGAAAATAGTTGCTCATGTTCTTTAGATGATATTTTACCTATTTTTAATAATTCATCGATTATGCTAATACCTTTATTTATCAGCCGTGGTCTATTATTTCCTGATTCGATACTTCCGCATACTAACTCTAGATCATCCATCAAATCTTTGGGACTATTGTAATATTCAACACAACCTCCTAAAATCTTTTTGAACTTTGAAGAACCTTTATGAATTGGTAAACGAGATAATGTTGTTAGTTCCTTAAAAGCATTCTGAGACAGTTTTGAATAAGTTTTTTATTATTGTAACGCTTTGTTATCAAGTCTATAAAATCGCATCCACTTTCATATCTATCACAACTGCTTCTTCTAGTTTGGCAATAAGTTTGTGATGACCAACAAGCTTGAGTAAATCAATTTGCAACATTCCATAGTGGCCATCTTTGTCAACTTTATAGGAATTTCTTTTTTGTTGCATCTCTTTGCCAGTCTTTTGTACAGTTTCACTAGCTGCTCGAATCCGCTCAGGTAACCTCTATATGTAAAAATCCAGAGCATCCGCTTCATGTTTTAATTCATCATGTTCTTTTACAAGCAAGAGCCTTTTTTTTGCCTGCGGTGCGTGGAGCTCTGGAGTAATATTGCCATTTCACGTTTATATGTGCCGGTTTTCGCATCATCATGCCTCTCTTGGAGTCTTTCTCTGCTAAGGTTGTGTATTTTTGTCTCTAGACCTCTCATCTTGTGAATCATTTTATTACGCATCTCTTCAGCCCTTTTAATATATTCAGCATAATCAGCACTCCCATCAGTAATACCTGGTATTTTAGTTGGTAATGGTAAATTATATTTATCAAGTATGTCTTTATTCATGTCATGATTCAAGTCAATATCATACACCGGTTTGGGTTCCTTAGGCCTCGCAGCAGGTTCTTCTCCTCATTCCTCTTCTTCTATTTCTTCATCCCCGGGATCAATTGATTTACGTTTCTTTTTGACTGCTTCAAATAATTCTCCCGTGGATTCGGCTGGTTTTGACCTAAGCACTCTGTCTGAGGCACTTCTTAATTTTGATCTAGACTCAAGCCTCTGCTTTAGTTCCTCTCTGTGATCAGCCGGCGACACGTGTTTAGGATCTACGGTTTGCTTGGTAGCTGGTTTTTTAACATGTTGTGTTGGCGGTGGTAGTAGAGTTGGTGGCGGTGGTGGCGGTGGTGGCGGTGGTCCTATAGCTCCGCGATCAGGCGGGGCAAGTAATTGCGGACGTATTGCCTCAGGAAGAATAGCCAACTGTTGGCGTATTTCTGGAAGGGTAATCAAATGTTCAGCTAGCCGCCTTGTTTGCTCTGCTATTTCGCTAGTTACAGGTTTAAATACTTCTGTGTATAAATCACGACTAGCTCCTTTTTCTAGTCTTTTTCGGATAACTTTATTCTCGTATTCTTTAAAAAGCTCACTCGCTTTTCGCATTTTATCTGCTAATTCTTTCCATTTTAACAAAGACAGGTAATAATATAAGTTAGATTAAAATAAGATAAATTAAGATAAGTTAAGACGAGTATTATCCAAGCATTATTATAATGCAAATGATATGAAAACAGAAAACGGTAATTTTAAACAACTATGGGACGTTATGCCAGACTGTTGTTTTAGAATGCTTATATGTGGTAATTCAGGTTCTGGCAAGACAAACATATTAGTTCACATGTTGCTGAAACCTTTAGTTTACTACGACAAAATTCACTTGTTTGCTAAAAACTTGGAACAGTCTAAGTATCAGGTCTTGTCACGAAAACTTGAAAAGATAACAAAAAAGAATAAAATTTCGGTTGAAGATATATTAGAATGTTCAAATGATGAAGTTATCCCTGTGAATGATTTGGATTCTGATACTCAAAAGATAGTCATTTTCGACGATTATATTTGTGAACGCAATCAAAACGATATTATTAATTATTTCATCCAGGGAAGACACACAAATTGTTGTGTAATTTATTTATCTAAATCTTATTACAAAACTCCCAAAGACATTCATTTGAACTGTTCTCATTACATCTTTTTTGCAACTCCGATTAATCGCGAGCTGGGTATGCTTTCCAAAGAACAAGATGTCAGCAAAGATCAGTACAGAAAAGCGACTGACAAGCAGTACGACTTTCTGTATCTTGACCGTCCTAGAATGTTGGTTAAAAGAAACTTCACTGGTGAAATTTAATGTAATATATATTATATAATGGGGCTTTTTAATGATCTTGGCGAGGAAGTTACTACTGGCAGTGTTAATATTACAAACTTTGGTATTGTGCTGTCTGAGTACGTAAAACAAAAACATTTAGTTAATTATCTTCACAAGGGTAAAAACCAGGAAAATGTTTTGAGAAGTGAGCTTAACATGGATAATAATAAAAGTATCAATGTTGGTAATCCAGTAAAAGCAGATGATGCAGCAACAAAGCAATTTACTATAAAAAGAGTAGCAAAGATCATACGTGATTATAATATTGATAAAATTCCAGGTATGATAGGCAATTTGACAGCAGGTATTTATGATAAATTTAGTCAAATACAAACAAAGTTACTAGCAAACCTTGAGAAAATGATTGAAATTCAAAAGGGATTGAAAGATGAAATAAAACGTTTGAGTGATGCTTTGAAAGAGTTAGAAAAGAAAGATGATGTATTGGAAGAGAGTGAAACTTCAAGAAATGAAATGAACAAATAAGAATTGGTGTTCAAAATATTAATACACGGATCGAGGGAATCAACAAACAAATGGTTGATAACAATGAACTAGAAACTGCTATTGCTGATGCTTCAAAACAAATGAGAACTGCTTTTACTACTGAAATAACTCAAATTAAAATATTAAATGAGCAGATAAACACCAACGTTGCTGATATCAACAAAGAATTTGAAGATATCAAAAAGAAAATGGTTGACGGTAAGTCGCTGGAGTCTGCTCTGAACAAACTGGTTGACACTGATAAACTTGAGACTGCACTGGGCAAACTGGTTAACACTGATAAACTTAACACTGCTATTGATGACGCTTCGAAGCAACTGAAAGCTGCTCAGGATGAAAGAAGCAAAGCTTTTCTTAAAGAGCATAATCAAAAGTCTGAAAGTCGCCACACAGCAATTCTTGGTATAATTGGTAGGCTGGGAGTAAAAGTAGACTATTTGAGCCGGATTTTACTTGTTGAATATACAATAGACGGAATAAGTATTATTCAAGATCGCGTTCGCTAGAAGCGTTAACTCTTGTAGCCAATCCACTTATAAAAGGTGAAGAATACTATAAAAAATCTCCTCTGGGGTTGCACATTTTTAAGGAGTGCCGTTATGTATTTGAAATAGGTTTTACTTATACAGGAGGAGATGGAGACAGAAATTATCTTTACCCGATAATAAAACATGACAAATGCATATTAGATGAAACATTTGAATTTTATTTAAAACCATCTAATGTTCTTTTAAGCGCATTTATAGCAGACAACACTACTACAGTTTACAATTTTGAAAAATCAAGTTTTAAGCTGTTTTATATAGATGATTAATTTTATCCATCTTATATTATATGGAACAAAAAATTGTATTATTATCGGAGAAAGCGTCAATAATTAATAGCTCGAATACACCGAGTAATTTTACAACTGTATTTGACAGACCATTAATATTATGTAAGAACAAACAGTATGGCATCGGACTTGATAAGATTAATTCTATGACTTACTCATGGTATAATATTAGTGAGGATTTTAATAACAAAGAGATAAGGTATCACAATGGAACAGATTGGAAAAGTATTATTTTTACAAATGGAAATTACAGTTATGCTGATATCGATAATTACATCAAAGAAGCATTGACTGTAAACGGTGATTTAACTGATGACTCACCTGTACCGATAAGAATTGAGTTTGATTTATCAAGTTTCAAATGTTTGGTTACCATCCATAATAATTTCATGCTTGATTTAAGAGAAACAAACTTTCACACCTTAATCGGGTTTGACAAAGATGCGGTTATCAGAGAAACTAAATTTGGAACTGTAACACCAAACATAACAAATTCTATCGATACATTGTATATCCACTGTGATTTGATAAGTAATTCTATTGTTGATGGATCATACGGGGATGTTATTTATGAAATAAGCACAGCTGATCTTACGGTATCATATCCGTTTAAAGATGAACCGATAAGAGTCGGGTTCTGTGAAGTAAACAAAACAATCATTAACAGTATTAATATTTACATTACCGATTTCTCCGGTAAAATTATTAATCTTAATGGTGTCCACACATCATTTCGATTTGTTTTGAAGGAATTAATGTAACATAAGTTATATGGCACGTTTAAAAAAAGTTTATGACACTTATACGGGAACATATACTCAAGTTGACCGATTAACTGGAGCTGGCATAATTGACATTTTTTCAAAAGTCGGATCAAAGATATTTAGTGAGTCCGTGAAAACGGCAGGCAAGAAAAACTTAGAGATGAAGTAGGAGAAATGGCTGCTGATAAATTAGTTTCAGTTATTAAACCTAAACCAAAAGGCGAGATGATTTTAAAAGAACTTACAAAGGCTGATAACAAAAAAGAAGTTGTAGCTGAAACTGAAGAAGATGTAAATGCAAAAATTAACAGATTACTATCCGGAAGGGGAATTCATGCAAGAATTAATCGATTAATTAATAAAAAATAATCTACTTACTAGTATATATAGATGGTTCGAAGTAATCAATATAATACTAGATACGAGCGTATACCTATTCAGTTAGATACTCCAATAGCACAACCAGGAAATGCTACCAGGCTAATAAAAAGTGGTTATCAGTTTACAATAAATGATAGAAGTTCTTACTTTGATTGGTATAATGCATTTTTTGAAATTAGTTTTCAAGTAAACAAACTTGCTGATGGAGCTGCTTTTGCAGATGCTGACAGAATTGCTTTAATTAACGATGCAGCTTCACTAATTGATCACATGCTAGTAAAGCAAAATGGAAAAATTGTTTACGATGGAAATAAACTTCACAGATTTTTAATATCAAAAGCTTGCTTGAAATGTTTGATGATTATGCAAAGACAACCGGAACAAACGATCTAGCAGAATCTCGGGATGATTCAGCTGGTTATAACCCAGGATTTACATCTCGTCATGCTTCAGTCATAACTAATCAAAAAGTTCACTCTATGATTCAATTAAATAAATATTCCTTCTTCGAAGGCTTAGAAACAAACATGCTTCCTCCTAGTCAGATTCAAATTAGCTTGCAACTGACAGATGATAATGTGCTAATTTTCAAATCAAGTGGTGATGATGGTCGAGTAGTTATTGATAAATTAGTTTTGTGGATACCTAGAATGATATTTAACTCAGATGGTTTAAGTTACGAAATGGCAAATCACATGACAGCAACAAGATGGACTTACCTCCGTGAAATGATACAAGAAAGCGGAAGCAGCCAAATGACCGAGTCCGTATTTAGAATAACGGCTGGTGTTAAAAATCCGAAACACGTTTTTGTTTATCTGCAAAGGTCAGACAAGACTTCTTCTCAAACACAAAATCCTCATCTTTTGAATACTTTTAAACTAAATGCTGCTGATGCTCATTGCTATTTACAATCAGCTAAATTGGAAATTGGAAATGGAGTTCATTATCCAGAAATCGAATACAGTTATGATAATATCGTAAGAATATTCGGAGATGTTATTAATTATTCTTACAAACAAAATGATAAAAACACTGGAACTTTACTCAATGTGAGTAATTTTAAAACTCTTTTCGGAATGATACATTTTGATTTGAGTTACATAGGTAATGAAGTCAGAGTTGATCCAAAACAACTAAATTTTTGAATATAAACTAAACAACGTTCCTACCGCTAGATATAACATTTATGCTTTAATTTTGTACAAGGAAGATGTTGTTATTGATACCGTTGGAAATGAGCTAGTTATTGTTTAATCTAACTTATAATATATATGAATTACGTAAATTATTCAATAAATTTATCAGATGGCAGAAACGAAGTCTGGCAAAAGCATATGAAAACAAAAGTGGTTATAAATATTGCGGTCCGGAGAGCCGGTAAATGAGTTAGATGCTGTTTGCAAAGATCATGATATTTGTTATGATGAAAATCCTAGTAATAAATCAATGTGCGATACAAACATGCTTACTGGTTTGAAATCTAGTCTAAAACTATTGGAGAAAAGATTGCTAAGAATTTGATAGTAAAACCAGTTATTAGTGCAAAATATAAACTAGGACTCGGAAACCCAAAAAACGAGAAAATGCGTTGAAATGGACTGACAAGTTAGCAGATGAACTTTATAAACCTATACGAAGAAAGTTCACTCAACGCCGTGTGATTGTTAATGAAATTGATAAAATATGGTCTGCTGACTTGTTTGACATGCAATCGTTTTCAAAGTATAATAAAGGTACTAAATACTTGCTTACTGTTATTGATTTATTTAGTAAATTTGCTTGGGTTGTACCCGTTCCAAATAAAACTGGTACGTTAATTAACAAAGAGTTCCGGCAGATAATCAGTACAGGAAGAGAGTGTAAACTGTTGTGGGTTGATCAAGGTGTGGAATTTTACAACAAGACGTTTAAGCAATTTCTTGATGATAATAATATTAAAATGTATCACACTTTTAATTTCGGAAAAGCTGTAGTAATTAAACGATTTAACAGAACATTAAAAGAGAGGATGTGGAAATATTTCACAGCAAACAATACAAACACATATTTAGATGTGCTGCAGATGATGGTTGATAAATATAATAACACAAAACATCGGAGTATTAAAATGACGGCGATTGAGGCTAGTGATGAAAAGAATAAAGGCATGGTATATTTCAACTTGTATGGAAAGATGAGAAGTAATCAAATTAAGCCAAAGTTTAAAATAGGAGATAATGTTAGAATCAGCAAATATAAAAGAACGTTTGAGAAAGGTTATACCCAAATTGGACTGAAGAAATATTTATTGTTGATGAAATTCAAAACACAAATCCTGTGACATACAAAATAAAAGATTTAAACAACGAAAACATTGATGGAAGCTTTTATGAATTAGAAATGATAAAAGCAAAGCAAGAAATATTCAGGATCGAAAAAGTAATACGACGTGATTACAGAAAGAAACAAGCATTGATTAAATGGAAGGGTTACAATGAGGATTTCAACAGTTGGGTTACATTCAAGGATATTGAAAATATTAAATAATATCTTGAACTATGCAGAGCGATGATGAAGACTACTGCCCGGTTCCGCCTGACTTTGCTTAATGAGTTGCAAATGTTATGTTAATGAGTTACAAATGTTATGTTATTAAAATAGCAAACCGGATTGATTATTAGTATAGATACTGAGAGTATCAGCGGAGTTTCCCCAGCGGTGTGCTTGAGAAAACTAATGAAATATGTCGGGGTTGATTTAGGCGTGACTTACATTTAGATCTTGGTGTGTAAATGAGAGTTACGCCTGAGTCGCCCCTGGCATATTTCACTAGTTTTCCTCGTTTCCCGCGATGGGGAAACTGTTCTGGTACTCTGAGTATCTATACTACTCTCTATTATTTCCCCTAATATCTCACGGACCTAGAGACAAAATGAAAACAGAAAATAATTCTATGTTTCTCTCAATTTTAGGCAATTTTTAATTTGAAAAATAGTTTTTTCTTTGCTTTAGCATATATTTGCAGTGTAAAATACAGATTATACAGAAAATCCCATGTTGATATGAGGTTTCATTCAAACTTCAGTAGTGTTTGACCGAAGCACCACATATTCAGCATGCTTATGGTCTTATTGTATAGGTACTGTACATAGCTACTAAATGTTATGTTATGGGTGATATTGCTAAAAATAGTTACTCTCTTCAGACCTCACACCTCTATTATTTCCCCTAAAATCTCACGGACCTAGAGACAAAATGAAAACAGAAAATAATTCTATGTTTCTCTCAATTATAGGCAATTTTCAATTTGTAAAATAGTTTTTTCTTTGCCATGTTGATATGAGGTTTCATTCAAATTTCAGTAGTGTTTGACCGAAGCACCACATATTCAGCTACCAAGTGTACGAATTTTGTATTTCCCATAGGGGTCACATAAACATGAGCGAGAAAAATAACCAACCTGGCTAACATGTATTTTATTGTTTTAAATTACTGGTCTTGGCTATACTGAAGATATTAAACCAACAACAATGTTTCTGCCCAGCTTTGAAGCTCAGATGTTGGAAAAGGCTGTACAGTAAACATATGGGAAAATTCAAAGAGGTGTGAGATCTGAAGTGTAACTGAAGAACCAAATGGGCGACCTTTTTGCTCCTGGACATGTTACGTCCAGTCGAGATATGGACACGAGCACACCGGTATAAGGGCAAGTGCACCACTGACTGTCCTCACCAAACCTTCAAATAATTTTAAAGGTAATACTGTTTCCAGAAACTTTTCAGCGGAGGTGCATTTTATCATCAAATTAGGAACAAAAATAATGCCTCAGTAGCCCTAAATAACTAGTTGACGTGCAAAATAAACAGCCGCTATTAAAACCAAAGTGTAACATAAATAACGTACGGAGCCCGGAGCCTGTGAGCCACTATAATATACATAAAGAATATCATATCCAGTTTATCAGGTGAGGCTGAGAAAAGAAATGTTTTTTTTGCCGAACCTGATAAACTGGATATGATCGGGCACAAACATAATATTATATTTAGCATGTTGATCGTTTAAAACAATTTAATTTACCTTTTTATTGGCTTGCACCTTCGGGTGCTAGCCTATGTATTGATTGCGGTTTTTCACAGGAAGTAATCGGTTCCCGTCTCAAAACTGATACAGGAAGTAACGGTTCCCTGCTCAAAACTTGAAGGAAGGCTCCACTTCTGGAGATAGGTGTTGACACGTTGGTACCGATTTATTTAAATTGAGATTCTAAGACCATTCACATTTTTTTTAATATTGTAAATATGCGTGTTTCATATTTTTGCCAGTTAATCTATTGAGATTCAATTAAAACAAATAGCTTTTTCAATATCATTTACCTTCGCGAAACTATGGATTCTTCAAAATTATCGCCCCAAGGAATGGTCCACTTCTGGAGATAGGGTTGAGACGTTTGTATCGATTTATTTAAATTGAGATTTTAGGACCATTCCCTGTTGTGTTTTAATGTAATTTTCCATATTGTCAATATGCGTGTTCCAAATTCCTGGCAGTAAATCTATTGAGATTAAATTAAAACATATACATGTTTCAATATCATTTACCTTCGCGAAACTATGGATTCTTCGAAATACCTGCGAAGCTGCGTATTGACATGGCGGAATCTTGAACTGGCGCATATAACAATTATTGTGTTGGTACACCGTAAAACCCCAATTCAATTCATGTTTATTTCTGTCAGCCACCATATAACAAACAGTTCAATTCACTTGCATGTTTAAAGCTACAGAGTCCCTATATCAATCGATTTCTTCTTTGTAGGCGTGTCTTTATTTGTAACTTCATGTTCACCAGCTCATGTCGAAATCGGGTATTTAAGCGAGCAAATGTAGCGCATGAAATCATTTACTGTATATACGTCGACCAGTGCACATCGTACCTATACACAGGTAACAGTATTTTTTACCGAAAAAAAAAAGTTGGCTTCTTTCGGGGCTCGAACACACGACCTTCTGATTTCAAGTCCTGTGCTCTATCCACTGAACTACAACGCTATTTGAGAAAATAGTATACTAACTACCATATATTATGAGGCAAAATAACTTAACATATTTGAACGCAACTAAAGATGGATCAATAAATATGCAGTCCATATTGTCGCACGTGTAAATTAACATTGCCTGGTGTGTGTAATACTATATCTTATCAATATGAAACTATTACTTCGTCTCAAATCAACCATATATCGACTTGTTATTTAGCGCTTGATGAGATTGTGTGCGCGCTCTTGTTATTACGTGATGCCTATTTAGTGTTAAAAATGCTACAGAATACCAATAGATAGCAGTGGTCTAGAGGTTCAGCGTACATGTTTCAAATCTTACAAGTGCAAGGCTGTGGTTCAAATCCCGTTCCGGGCAACTGTTTTTTTATCACATATATTCTGCGGCCGTATATTTATCGATGGTACCTGTACAGAGGCTAAATAAAAATGTGAAATTTTACGTATCGATTTCTCCTTATATACCGACTTTTGGGGTGTTCGTCGATTTGAAACTACTTCACACGTGACTCATTCATATTCATGAGTTGTTATCAGTTAAAATAGGGACTGGACAGCTTTAAGAAATCAATGTTTGTTATTATGTTAAATAAATCGAAATCATTATTTTAAATAAATCGGTATTTGCTATTTTATGTCAAATGAATCGGTATTTGTCATTTCATCTTAAATCAATGCTTAATTCTTATGTAAATAAAACCGTTTTTTTAGAAAAAAAATGTGTAGTTTCAACATCTCGTACCCACGCACTTTTACATCTATTTATAAAGGCAAGCCATTCCTTTTAAAAGAAAACTATATAATTTTTCCTTTCAAAAATCAATCGTGAAAATTCGGCCAATCTCAATTCTTCAGAATCCCGCCTCGTGTGTATATCGAGCTTTGGTATGTTGACATTTTGTTAGCCGGAAGGCAACAGCACAGACAATATAGCACTGTTGTTATTGTTACAACTTTTAAATGTAACGAGAAAGGAACAAAACCTGTAACACAAAACTATAATTAACAAATGTATTTACATAAAATACGCACTAACAGAATACACAAATCCAATTTTTCATTAATTTTTCTTTCAGTCAAAATTAATTTCCAATATTTCCGGTTTAGTCCAAATATTTAATTCCATTGTTATTATGAATGAGCACAATAATAATTAAATCCACTCACAAATATATTTTCTACAGGCATCCACACCTAAAATAACTTTAATGAAATATATTGAAACTGTCCTTTTGAGCTGCTACCAGATTATGTTTATATACTGTCATAGACTGTTTCAAAAGCTTCCCCACTAAAACCGTCCAAAGAAAACCGTCCACATCATCATGAAAGAATTTGCATAATAATTTGCTTACATGGTAAACATGTTTACATCTATTCTAATTTTAGCTGTTCTTCAAGATCAAAATCAATAATAAATGTTAGCCACACGTGTTAATGTATATTTGTGTTGCATGTTTGTTTTACACAAAGCATGTGACGTTTTTATCAGATTTTTCACGTAAATAACTATTGATGGAGCAATTGGTTAAATGACAATGCAAAATTTGGATGATAACTTTGAATGCAAATTTGTTTTGGCGGGAATCTAAGGCGCGATGACGTAACCAATATGGACTCTTCAATTTACATTCGAGTAATGATGCGAAGCAATGTTCAAAAATACCCAGAGGTCATCAAAGAAACCCTGACGTCATCAAAAGAGATGCTGACGTTATCAAAAAAGGTGCAACTGATTCGATAGGAAAGCAACTGCCGAGATAAGATTTTATCTCAGGCACCCTGTTTCTCGGCAGAAGTAAATAGATATGATAAAGTTGAATTTCACATTGTCAGTAAAGTTGATAGCGAAATATACTGACGTAGTAAGCTAATTATCGTCATTGTCTGTCCGGAGTACTAGTTGCTAAACAGTATTTTCTTCTTTACGTTGACAACACATGACGTAATGCACAATAAACGTCGAGATTTCCCGTAATGCTTACTACCTACAAAATAAAGAATCACCTTCCCGATATAGCAAATTACACACGGTCGCACACGGTCACATACGGTCACACACGGTCACATATTTATTTGTCCGAAAATTGCGCCTAAGCATGCCTGTATTTTAAAATAACACTCACTGTGTAATGATAAAATATCTGAAAATTTAGTTTATATCACGAAAATAGTATAGTACCTGATATTTATTCTGATACAAACAACTTAATTTGAAATCGCCCTTTTGCTACGATTTTATTTTGAAAATATACACCGTAATTGCATTTATGACATGAAATAAATTGAAGCTATTATTTTATCACAGTTTGACTTTTCTGTTTTTGATAACGGACATAAAATTGAGTATGAGATACTGTTTAAGTCGACGATTAAAATCTAAACAAGTAGGCCTCAATTGCACAAAGTACCCTTTATTGTTTCTATCACATTAACAATGTATATTTCCGATTGAAATGTTTCTATCCCTGGGCAGTTCTTTTAATTTCTCGTATCAGAAACGGTTAATAATTGATACCTTAAGATAATTTTTTTTTAAATATGAGGTACCCATTCCATCGTATGGATCGAATGACAACCTTATATGAACCACTAGGTATATGGATAAATATACTTTAATACGCAATAAATATCTTTCAGCTCAACTGGTTGCCTTATATTCTAGAAACACTTGCTTTTTAAATTAAAGTGTATTAGTCGGTGAGCTGGCTTTAGAACCCCTCCGTCCCAGATGGAATTTTGTAGTTTATGATTTCCTGAAGGAGCATACAATAAGCTTCAATATGTGTGCCATCTGAGCGTTGGGGCTTTGTGTGTAACACACGTGACAATTACGTTAACATATCAGTTCCAAAACACCTTCAATACATTTGAATATGAGTAAAACATGTGCATATGAACAACACATACTACCTCTATTTATGTTATTCATGAATTGTTTAGTTTAGACAGCATTTTCAACATAATGAAAATATATTGTAGTTTACGTTACACCCTGTTCGTTGTCAAAAAATCATAAATATACTTAATAATAACTAGTTAGTTACCAAAAGATGCCATCCCCACTCTGGGAGAATTTTGAAGGATATGTTTTCATGAAAGGGTATGCATTTGCTACACAATGAAGTATGTTTGCCAAATGAGAGTAGGGACATAAGGCCGTGACATCTATTTGAAATACGTTACCATTATCATGTTTTGAAAATGTAATACTCAAAAATTGTTTATGTGCGACACAACTATTTATATTTTATATTATTTATCAAACATGTTAAAAACAAAATCTAGTGCAATAAAACAAATTCAAAAAGACAATGTAGTTTACGTTACGTGACATAAATACGAAATTTAAGTTAACATTTAATGTTATTTTTCATAAATATTGAATGTTTCAAGAAACAAAGCTCTAGTTCTTTACTGAAACAGTGACTATTTTAATAATAAAATGTTATTCATTAAATCAATATATAGCAGAATGAATAAATGAATAAATAAAATGTGTGTGTAGAGAGAGAGAGAGAGAGACAGACAGACAGAGAGAGAGAGAGAGACAACAGAGAGAGAGTTACGATATGCAAACTAAACATAAAAGTGCGTTACCATTTGCAAGTTTCAGGAAATAAAGGTGCTAGTATTTTAATTTAACTATGATTTTTTTAAATGTAATGTAATTCATTTGTACAAGTAAATAAATAAAGAAATATGTCAAAAAATAAAATAAATATATAATAAATAAATATCTTAAAATGGTTCATAAATCAGAAAATAGTAATTGCACTACTGGGAGCTTATCCTTTATTGAAAATGTTTTTTTTACTAGTTATGGCATATTCCCTTTGTTACAATGTATCCTGCTTTTGAGACCAATCCCAGATAATAATATGTTGTCCCCATCCAATATAAGTTAGTCTTGCCTTATTCTGATTACTAGTAGTTGGACACAATATTAATAATACTAACTCTTATCAAAGAAAGCCACAAAGGAAAATGACCTTGACATGCATATATTTTCACACTACCGCCTATGTCTAATGTTCTTTGAGTATGACCATTGGAACTACGCCAGACACATTCCAATATATTTAGCGACACCCTGACGCTTGACACAACCCATCCCCGGGTCAATTGAACTTCTCCAAAATGGGAGATTCAGTGTCCCTCTTCCACAAGTCACATAACTATTAATAAACTATCAAGCAACATACACATTTTCAGGCTAACATCATTGGATTCAGTAGAAAGTATGCAGCATACAGCTAATACCACTGTTACATTACACATCAATGTAGAGAAAGCTGCTAGAGGCCACTCTTCAGAGATGGCAAATATGGCATCAGAAATTATTACTTCGCGCAAAGAACTGCATCCATCCCTAACAAAGAACAATGAGAAAGACTTGGGAAGAGCCACGGAATCTATCATTGGTTTCACAAACACCATTCCAAGTTGATATCAATGACTATGAGTATACCTCCGATCGTCCTGTATTCCAGCATAGAGAAATGTTGATGATAATCTATCTGGCAGAGCTGGTGTTTGACATACTTACCAAAGCACATTGAGTCGACTTTGTGACAGACACTTGCCTCCCTAGATATATCGAGTAGTTTGAGTGCAAGAGGCGAGATGAAACCCCAACTGTCCTGTTGTCAGGACCGAAAACGAAGACCTATTGCGATTTGAAGAGTTACATGCGTAATCACTACAATACGACACAATTCATTAATCTCATTTGCGGCCAGTGGAAAACAGACAGATATGCACCAACTTTTCAAGGTCATGAAACCCACGTTGTCTGGGAAAGAAATGCCCCCATCTTACCATTGCAGGTGAAATATTTGTCTTTGCTGATAATCAGGATGATCAGTTTTCATCATAGGAGGAAGCAGACATCCGACTGAACATATCCCTATCAATCCTCACCAACATCAGAAACAATCGTGATGTGTTCTCCTGACACAGACATACTGATCCTCCTTTCAAAATGTGTTTCAGTAATATAACCGTATGTCAAGTTAAGCACTGTAATAATTAAAAAAGAAGATGTTGAATGTGAAACAAATTGTAGAGGTTAATGGGTATGATATTTGCTCTTTACTACCCATCCTACATTGCTTTACAAGCTGTGTTACAGCCAATGGCTTTGTAGGGAGAGGCAAGGTTGTCCCATTTACGATGGTTAAAAAGCACAGAGAGTTTGTGTAAAGTTGTATTGCTCGAACAGCAGCATGAATGTTCGGATGATCTTCAAAAATATGTACGGAGATCACGAGAGGATAGCGTGCCGCCTATATGGCAAAACTCTTTACACGAATGTCAAATATGTTTTCGCGAAAATTCAAAGGAACAACTAGAGCTTTTAGCAGCCGTGTCAATTTTCTATATTCATGCATTTGAACCTGCACACGTTCACGTGTTTTTGTGGCACTATACTGACCAACATTAACCAGACCTACCAGATGCAGAAACAAATGAGAGAAGATAAAGTTATTGAATTTGACTGGACTATTGGTGATATTGCATCACAATAGTTGGTTGACAACATGTTCAAAGACCCTGACACTTAAGAAGGAAGCAATAATCGGCGGGAAGATATGGAAGCCAACAAACTGATTGATATTGAGTTTGAAGAAAGTGATGATAATGTATAGAGGAATTATGAGCTCAAATGATATAATACATTTCCATGAAAATACATGCTATCTCATAGAGCTATACATTTATATTTGTTAATAAAGTAAGTAAAGTTCAATTCATTGTGTGAATATGTTGAAATTGCTTTATGTGTTACACAAGATAAAATATGAATATATTAGCAGTTAAAATTGTGCATACAATTTTCTATTTTTCTTTGAATGTGGTAACGTAAAACGTACGGAATAGTCGTGTAAATTATATACAAACTTCATTTCATTCAATGTTTGCCTATATATAAACAGTATAAAAAGGAAAATAAAGATATAAGTGAAACGAAAGTTTGTATTATAAAAGGCATGAATAAATGAAGACAATTTAAAATACAAACCTTTTCTTCCATACATTTTTATTCTTCAAAATGTAGTAAAATTAATTAGTATTTTATAGGTAACGTATTCACACCCTGTAACACGATAAAGCCCCAACGCTCAGATGGGACACATCTTCCAAAATGCTCTACACATAATGGGCTTTCAGAAACATATGGTGTACTAAATTCCCCCTGGGTGGGGGATGGGGTGTTGTGGGGAGGGTTTCTCCTACTGGGTTACAGCCTATATAGAAAACATGGCATTAGTCAATTTTCCTACAAAAAGGGACCATGATAAACTTAATTCTTAATCTGAAATTGTTGTTTGTTTTGAATGCGTGTTTCTGGTTGAGTAAATGCTACATTCCCTGTTCGACATACATAAAAACATCTTACCAAAGAGTGTGTCTTGTGTTAGCATTTATATTTGATTTGGACACTAGTTTGCCCAATTATTGACGTGTACATTATAGGTATATCATTAATGTTACTGTTATTCACGAGTTGGCGTTTCTAACATTTGACGATTAATATGTAAATATTAAAGCTAGTTTGGTATTCAAGAAAAGAATTTTATGGTTTCAATATATGATTCATTTTCTGATGGCACTAATCAATGACAAATCTGCCGTCAGAACCATTAACAATGCGATTTAATATATCACTCCGAGAATGCTAATAACCACTCGCGTATCACCTGTTTGCCATCTGTCTTGACCTTCCATTTGTCATAAACACAATACAAATTTGCCTATATAATGAATATATTGTTTTTCTCAGTGTAAAGACTTTATAGACAGACAATGATTAAATGTTCATTGCTTGAACAATGAATCTCGTTGCAACACTATACATCTAATGAATGTGCCTTGATGATACAGGCAATAATCATAGCTAGCTCTTATGTTTTTATATTCTGTACTTATTATAGAGCGTTGGACATCAGTTGGTACTCGTACTTCTGGATCCTCCAATCAATTGTAGATGGTTTTGAAGTAGAATATCACTTAAGCCGGTACTACGGGGTGTTCGAGGTGTTGTTTCCTACATTACCTCTCATGAACAGACTCAATCAAACCGATTATGCTACTTTATGTTCTTAATGTTTTGCTTCAAAACGATCTCCTTTTTCAGTAATGATTAACTTAACATTTCAACTAGCGTTCGTTTAGTACAGTGTTTCGTATATATATAGTATACCCGTGCTACGAATCAATAATGTTATTGGTTACTGGTTTGTTAGGATTATCGAGCCAAAAGAGCTGGTATTTGACGTTTGACCACTCAATTCGGTGCGTGAGAGGAGTTGTTTCTAACATTACCTCTCATAAACAGAATTAATAAAGACAGATAAAAATATCGGACAGGGAAAGCAACATTCAAGGACGACAGTCAACCACAAAACACAAAAACAAACAAGCAAACAGACAAACGAGAAGGCAAAAGTAATAAAAAATACAAGCGACATCACAAACACAAAAGGGTTGACAATAGGGCTACCGCCTTGGAACGGTCAGCGGCAACAAAGGTCACTGGGGATTTAAACCGGTTCTAGGGTGCACCAAACCTCACAATTACCCTACTGTCATCCCATTAAAACAGGACAGTGTAAATAAAGAAATCCCCGCCATGATCTAATATCTAACCAACAAGGCAGCATCAATAGGCAATATAAGTAAAAGACAAATATGCTCGTGTAAATATAATGCAAAAAAACAAGAGCCTAGAAAGCCACAATGAAGGTACTCAAAGACTTGGCAGAAGCCAGAGCAGTAAGAGAATAAACCATTAACGGCACGACAGGAAAGATCATAGACAAACACCAAACGCCACCGTCCCAATGGGCTATTGGTAGGCGTCATCATAGGGTCCACAGCCTGTCCGGTCATCGTACAGTTAAAGAGGAAAGCATAGTGGCGAACTGTAAAAGGGTCCACCACCAAGCATGCAGTACGTTGGAAAATGATAGAGTCATAACCTCTTTTGATAAACTTTTTAACAAGTTTAACAAAGACAGTATAAAAGTGATCATGACCAAGAATCTTACGAAGTTTATAAATCACATCACCATAGAAGTCAGGTTGTGATAGTCCTTGTCGCAGAAGAGTCCTTAAATTATTTTTATATTTGGAGAGAAGATCAGGGTTACGATAATAAAGTTTTGCAAAGGTTTTACGAAGTTTATGGTAACGGTAACCCTGATTGAGTAGCTTTTTAGTTATACAAAGATTACAAATATTAAAGACCTCAACTCGAGTAACCGAGTCTGCAACTCTACCACCTTGTTATGTTTTGTTTTGTTTTGCTTTCAAGACGGTATTATCTTGTTGTTTTTCTTGCTTCCAAGAACTTGTTGTTTTTCTTGCTTCCAAGAAATCGACCTTTTCATCATGTATAGCCAAAGATGTACCGTAATATAGTTCACTTGTGTTTGATAACTGCTTATTAGTTTAAGCATATTGAGTTTCAAAATGTGTAATCATATATAATTGTATAGTATTGGAACGAAATACACAAACATAATACAATAATGTTCCACACCAAGTTGCATATTAAAACATATGTTTATATAAATTATTCCTGTGTTATAAACTAACGTCACTGTTTGCCATTTTATTCCGCATTAGATTGCGCAAAATTATATGTTATTAAACAAATGTTTCATATTGGTCGAGTTATTAGTCCAAGGTCTATAACACTGGCCTGAAGACGAACTCCAAATGGTCAATATGAAGGCTGAGGATTAACAATTGTGTTGATTTATATGACAAAACATACATAAATACGTCCGAACGCAATGGCATCGTAGGTCCGCACTGTACTGCAAACAAGGACTTGAAACTACAATGAAAGAGACAAAAAACAACAGAAAGGGTGGTGAAGACAGGGTTACCGACTTGGAACGGTCAGTAGGCAACGTCAACAAAAGAAGGCATATCCCAAAGCTTGTATCGAATTTGCGTTTGTCGGTGCAAGAAAATGTAAACATGAAACAAAACATTTGTTCAGTGTCAACAAACACACCAATATTACATTTTTAACTAATTCGTTAAAGAAGCTACAGTTGCTTTCATATTAACAAACAGAAGCTCATCTTGGTGTACAAGGAAATCAGGAATGAGTCAATATTTATTATTTTAACATCAATGTCAATGTATGAGTCTATGTAAATAATTGCTGTTTAACTTTTTGAATGGTTAATTAATATTGGAATCAATTTAAAAGAGTAATACCTGAGTAAATTGATATGCATTATAGTTATAATTATTTTGACACCATAATTGAAAGAGCGCAATTAATCTAAATTGAGATAGCTTAAAGTTACAATTATTCTTTCTGTTTGATCATTTGCAAACACGATTAATGGACATTAATCAATAACTGTTAACCATTTTCTATCCGTCACTAATTGTCTGCTTTAATAATTTAGGTTGCCTTGATGGCGATATATAAAAGATATCTGATTATATCTGAAGTTCCAATCAATACATGTTTATTTACAAATGGATGTTGAGTCGGTAGGAACAGGAAACGCCTATTAGATAATGAGACCTTGATGTTTTTCACTTTTACCATACTAAAGAGTTGCCAATATACATTACGTGCACATGCCTGAACTATCCATTTGATTTAACGGCAGGTTCTTGCTCAGACAACATAAACATGATTGGCGTTACCCTTAAAATCATTAAAAATATTTACAGTTTATTTTAAAAATGGTAGCACGCATTGGCACACAGATTAAACAAGTCGAAAAAACACACACAACAAAATGCAATTTCACATAGGTTCCACCATTGTCTAAACAATAAATAATACTAACATTAATTATATATCATAAGAAATGGCATTTTTAGTGGTAAATAAAAATACCTTACTTTTGAAAATCGGTTAAGAAATAAATATTTTACAGCCCAAATGATTTTTTGATGGGGCTTTTTCCATATAAATTCCTTGTTGGTGTGACAGCAGAAAATTAAGAAATTTCCAATAACTTCAGTTAGCCTTCATATTTTGCTATAAAACTTTCAGGGTGTCTTAATTTACGAATATCTAACAATTTAAAACTATTTTTAGATAAAAGTTCTAAAAACTATATATTTTTTCAAATGTTTCATGCAGCAGAATTTTGCATTGAAAATGCCCCATCAAAAACAGCTTTCGCGCATGAAATGTGTATTTCTCAACGGATTTTGATTTTATTTACCACTAAAATTCTATTTCACTGATAAACAACTTATTTAGGTACTAGATGAACTATGTCTAAAAAGTCCAAAAAAACTTTGGCTGAAACAAGCGCCCCAAACAATAAGGCAGGTTGACAAGGACTATCACAACCTGACTTCTATGGTGATGTGATTTATAAACTTCGTAAGATTTTTGGTCATGATCACTTTCATACTATCTTTGTTAAACTTGTTAAAAAGATTATCAAAAGAGGTTATGACTCTATCATTTTGCAACGTACTGCATGCTTGGTGGTGGACCCTTTTACAGTTCGCCACTATGCTTTCCTCTTTAATTGTACGATGACCGGACAGGCTGTAGACCCTATGATGACGCCTACCTAAAGCCCATTGGGACGGTGGCGTTTGATGTTTGTCCATGATCTTTCTTGTCGTTCCCTTAATGGTTTATTCTCTTACTGCTCTGGCTTCTGCCAAGTCAATGAGTACCTTCATTGTGGCTTTCTAGGCTATTGTTTTTTTGTATTATATTTACACGAGCATATTTGTGTTTTACTTATATTGCCTATTGATGCTGCCTTGTTGGTTAGAGATTAGATCATGGCGGGGATTTCTTTATTTACACTGTCCTGTTTTAATGGGATGACAGTAGGGTAAGTGTGAGGTTTGGTGCACCCTAGAACCGGTTTAAACCCCCAGTGGCCTACTTTGCCACTGACCGTTCCAAGGCGGTAGCCCTATTGTCAACCCTTTTGTGTTTGTGATGTCGTTTGCATTGATTATTGCTCTTGCCTTCTTGTTTGTCTGTTTGCCTGTTGGTTTCTGTGTTTTGTGGTTGACTGTCCTCCTTGAATGCTACTTTCCCTTTCCGATCTTTTTATATTTCTTTCATTACATTATAAACACAGTAAATGGTTGTATTGGCAGACCCATACATGGCAAATATTAGTCAATCTGATATAATGAAATCAAGATATACAGAAAGTTTTCCACTGCTAAGTTCGATTATAGGAAAAGCCTTCACCACAAGATTGTAGGCGTGTGGTTTCTTGGGGGAAAAAAAGACGCTTAACAGCGAGAGAATGAATTCCTTATAATCGAACCCAGAAGTTAAAAAGTCAATTAATTACATTCAAATCAGCATGATATGTTTTTAGACTGATTTTAATCGTTTTACTTATTGATTTCCAAATTTCTCCTTCCATACCTTGTTTTTTTTAGATAATTACACTGAACATATTTTTGGGGAAGAAATGAATCTTGCATGGGTATCCGGGAATTCCAACCCGAGGTATAAGTGTTTTTATCGGAACCAAGAAGAGCCGAGATTCCGATTAAAACACTTATACCGAGGGTTGGAATTCCCTATCCTTACCGGATACACATGATATATTCTTTTTCTTGCATATCAGAGACATTTTGTGCTTTGACGCCGCCAGCTAATAATGTTTTGCATGTTTTCCTGATGTTGGTGCACGCATGACGTTTATAAGACTTTCCATCTCCCATGTCAAACGTGTATAGCCTTAACCGGTACGCAATTTATTGTTTGTTTACTCTGTTCATTGGCAAGCAATTAAGTGTTTGTAACTTTGTACGCATTGCGTCTAAAATATATACTCAGTTGCAAAAGAAAATGGACACAGAGATTTGTTGAGATATATTTTGTATAAAGTCTTTTTAGAATTAAGTAGACAAATTTCAAAATAAATATGTCATGCTTGGTACCAAAGTTTTTATCATTTCATTGCCAATATCGTGTTGTTTTTCAATTGGTTTAATCATTAAGGGACTGTCGCTTGATAAAGATGATAGGGTGTAAAGTAGTTGTCAAAGTGTCCAGTTTCTTTTGCAACTGAGTATAGATGAAAGAGTTAATGTTGCGTTAAATCTGTAAAAGCAATAACGCTTATTTACAACATAGCATGACTTCTGGGAGTGTAATAAAGTCATAATTAATTTATTGTAATACACTAGTGTACAGTAAAACATTTAGTCCCAAGCATTTGCATGGTGTATCAAATGCTTGGTGTATCATAAGATACGTTCAGACAGACCTTATCATGTTTGAATCTTACTTTATACAATGGATACAAGTAGCGTTAAATGCGCTTCAAGGTGTAGCATTAGTTGTAGTACGAACGTGTAACAGCCCAATCAAACAACTTCTTACACATTTGCGCCCTGTCAAAGGTACATTTACAAATGTGTATTTTTTTACTTTAATAAACTCATTGGAAGAAAGAGAGTCTGGTAAGATCTTCTATTTATCACATTACTTGCGGTCTGGGAGTGTACTAAAGCAATTTTATATATATTTATCATATAACATTAGTGATACAAATATACAAATGAAGGCCGAATCATCTTTCGGTCTTTACCCTTCAGCTCGGTGTGCATCTGGATTGCCTTGTTGATTTCCTTTACGTTTAAATTACCGGATGACGGAAATCGACGAGGTAGTTCAGTTTCTCGGTGTCGTACGGAGAAGACCGAGCCAACATACGAAGTCATCTAATGGCAATATTATACAAGTTTCTAGTTTCAAGTTTATTCAGCAAATCAGCAAATTTTGCCTTTGGCCATTTACAAAGTTTTACAGAGAAATATGGCAAAGACAACACATATTGTAATAAACATATATAACATAATTACACATTTAACAATACATTACATGTATATTATTCTTGCGAAACAATCATATTCTTAAGGGTATTTTTTCTTATTACAAATACATGTTCCTAATGAGGCGTTGTAGGAGTTATGTGATAAACAGAATCGCACATTTGTACAGTCATGTTTAATATTAAATTTATCATCCTCGTTGAATAAAATTGATATGATGCCTCGCATTATATAGTTTTGTCCAAATAAACTCAATATTAAACAGCCACTCATGTAAGATCTATGTAAAACAAAAGGTATGTCATTGGGACTCACGTGTACTACATACATGTAACATGGCATTAAAATGGCAAACATGTTAACATAAAATTACAAATATATGTTGATTTTGTTTTGGACAAAATGCATTTAATTTTAAGACAGATGTAACTCAGCGTCGTATACGTTCATTTGTTACTGAACAAAACCATTAAAATAATACGCTTACACTGAATATACTTCTTGAATACGAATTGACGTAGTAAACCTCCTTCACGACATCTGTGTATTTCTAAAACATGACTGTCGTCCAAGCTGGTAACGAGAGTGTAATAGCGCATCAAGGTTAGTTGTCTGTTTATTATGATTAAATTTTGTTAAGAGAGTTACACAAATGCACATAATCCGCGAAGTACGTGTAGCTTGTCGTTGCTTTGATCAACTCTATGCGGGTCCCTACCGCAATATTTTTCTTCACTTCTTGGAAAGCAATTAGCGCAATGAATATACGCGGAGGGAATTATCATCCATTTTGTGATCATGAATAAATAGTTGGTCCCCACAGACGAAATAGGAGAAAACTCTCGGATCAGGAAAGCATCATCGTAAAATACGATAGGCACTTTTTATTCTTGGAGATATATGGCGTACGCATAATGATTCTGTCGTCCAATTTGTCATTGTGTATGAACAATAGGAACTGTATTTATTGTTTTGTTACATGTTCGAATGATTGACCTTAAATATAAGTAATATCTATAGTATAATATTTCGAGTATATGCGATTTATTCTGCTTCTCGAGGGCCGCAGGCCCGAGAGTGCAGCACAAATCGCATACGAGAAACATATGCTATAAACGTGTTGTACCATAGCCATTTATCCAACTACGCAGTAAAAGTAACAGCTCCATCCAATCTAGAAATAGCATTATCACTCGGCATTAGCGTGTCTAATCTAATGTCATGGAGTGCTGTTTTGGTAATGGGTAGTCGTGTTTTACATATTTAACAGAACGCCCTTTATAAAATGAAATTAGGTAGACCATGGTATAACTGACGAATCTGTCATTTATAGCACCGCTGAAATATATCGGCAGTTATAGCACGGTTTAGGTTCATACCTTCAAGTTTATGAAAATTATATCATAAGCAAGAACAAAGGAAAACCAATAGAGCTACGGTACAAGTATAGGATAGAGCATGACTTTTGCACGTGTACGGGGAGATAATGCACGAGCGTAAGACTCATGCTCTATTGTATTTATACCACAATAACTAACATATGCTGTGTATATCCTCGGGTATTACACGATGCATAGTGTGTATTTAGGCTATTGCGGTATACACTTGTATTTTTATACATTTACCTACAGACGTACGGAAACTATACTAAATATATGTATAGGAAAGAGCACTCGCTAACGCACGTGTACGGGGAGATATGCACGAGCGTTAGCGAGTGCATTATCGTCCGTACACGTGCAAGACTCATGCTCTATTGTATTTATACCATAATAACTAACATATGCTGTGTATATCCTCGGGTATTACACGATGCATAGTGTGTTTTTAGGCTATTGTGGTATAAATAATGTTATGTTAAGTCGTATCGAATAAAGATTAGCATAGTCTTATACAATATATTTACAGGAAAATTCCACCGCTGTTGTAATGGAACAAAATGACGTGTACTTTAGATGACTAAATTTGATATTATAGTTTACTAATTACGTGAATTCATATTGGCCGTGTAATTGGTTCACGGACTACAGACCGAGGGTCATAATACTACCCAAGGATAAATAACACATCCAAACTTAAAATTACTTCATTAATGATACTTTGATTAAACCAAATTGACTTTCATTGTGTCATTTGATAACTTTGTCATTTGATAACTTGTTCAATGAATATGAATAACTAAGGGGTAAAACGATTCTCCTCAGACTTAAACAAATGTTTGAGTTCTTACAATGTGGAAGCATTTGATGTTCTTGGATCACACTATTTTGTTGCTTAGAGATATCTGACTGTTGTCCTTGTCTTAAGGGATGTCTAAATTATATGGACAAAGCAGGAATCCTCTTGGATACTATTACTTGTTTACAGTTGCGTTGTTTTAGTAACTGACATACAATTGTAAGTATCAAATGTTCAATGAAAGTTGTTAATGGATTAATGCTTTCAGACAGCATTAGACAAGAGTGTTACCTAGTTTAATGACCGGTCCCTGGGTAGACGTGCTCTTATTGACTATTTCATTTCTACGTACCATTACGTGGTCCCGCCTTAATTCCATTAAACGATGCGAAACGTTATATTATCAGGATTTTATAACGGATATTTCGACAATGAAACACGTTTAAAAACGTTTTTTTTCAGACAGAAATGTGATAACTGTTTAAAATTACCGACTAAATGTTTTAATTTTACAATCGGCAAACTTTTTAAGCCGAAAACCCTGTTTTCGCTTCTTAGAGAAGGGGTTGGTAGCGGTATGAAAGTTAATACTCGGACAACGTAATGACGGAAGTAACAGTATGTTAGCAGATGCATGATGTATACTTCCGAAACATGCTGACCGGACCTGAACCTAGTATTGAGCTGTGTCAGGACATACATTTTAATTGTTTTTAAATACATATTGGTCTCACACCTGTAGTATCGTCATTGAAATCACATGTACCTAGAGACATAAGGAAAACAGAAATACAACAGATTTCTTTCTCTATTTTGGGACACCTTTGAATTTGAAAACGAAGGTTTTCTTTTCTTTAAGATACACCTGCAGTGTAACAGACAGCTACTATAGACAATTCTATGTTGATTTAAGGTTTCATTCTAAGCGCCACAAATTCGGATAGGAAGTGTATGCATTTTTCATTTTCCATAGGGGTCACATGAACATGAGGGATGAAAACACCAACCTGGCAATGGTATGTGTTTTACTGTTTCAAATTACAGGTTTTGGCTTTTTTGAATAATATAATGCAGTAACAACGTAAGGAAATATTACTAAAATTCAAGATACATAACGGAAAGTTCAGGTAAAACGGAAACAGTAGTTAGTCGAAAAGCGAGACAGAATAGCAAGAAAACAAGAATATAAGATACTTTTTTACAACTGATTTCGGAAACGATATTTATGAATGTTTGTTTACATACTAAAGTGATGATCACTAACCATTGTTACATGACTGCCTGTCTTCATTCTGCAAGTTAGTCAATATTATCCATAGACGAATCTAATTTTTGTATACATTTGTAATTTTGATTGTTATTTAATTATTTTATAATTATTACATACTATTTATTATACGATGTGACGTGGTGGCTCTCCGACGCTCACACACCTATGAAGGGGAAACGGTTTCCTTTTAATACTCAAAAATAAAAAAATAAAATTACCATTGACCTTGGACTTGAATTTAATTAACCGCAAACGCAATTTCCATCATCTAATTTAAATGTACATTTGCAAGTCTCAGGCGATTTATTACATCGACGAATTTTACTTTTCCATGCAAAGATACTGGCAATGTCACACCACTAAACAAAGAACCTAGAACTACTCATTAAGTATTTTTGATATTAATTTGCCAATGGCAATTTCGGATTGAATGTCGCTTCATTATTGAACAGAGGCAATCGGATGACATTTGACATTTATTTATAGTCGATACGTTTCGCATTATTGATTTGCCCTGTAATTGATTGACGAACGAATGCAATGATAAGTTATTGTAGCATGGTCGGTGACATTTCCTTTGATGAATGCAGAGCATTAAATCGTTTAATTTAGGGTAACTAAAGGGGCGTGGCTAAACCGTACTACAACTACCGGATATTGGAATTTAGAGTACGGTCACTATGACGTCACAGTGTTAGTAAGTATACCATGCTACAAAAAAGATAGAGTCTGTCTCAGATCGTTGGTTATTTAAACACCTCGATGGTTTACGCCCACCTCGGTGTTTAAATAAGCCAACTCGCTGAGACCAGACTCTATCTATTACATAAAGGTATTACATGACAGGTTGTATATAATACATTTTTTACTGAAAAAATGCAATAACCTGTTGAAAATTACCTATTAAATGTATTAAGGTTTTATTTCATACCTCAGCCAACCCCGTTTTCGCTTCTTGGAGTAGAGGTTGGATGGGATTTGAAAGTTAATACTCGGACCACATCTTTTTCGGTTCTTAAATTACCCGTCATTGAATATGCTTAAAATGAAGTATGAGTTGGTAACTCGTAATTGAACGCTTTAGTTTTGGGGTTAGGTCTGGCTGTATAGACTCTATAGAGATGGATTCTCAGAATATGTATAATATAACTCGTCGTCAGTAAGTTTAGAAACGGTGTCTATATGTTGTAAAATATGGCTATTGTTGGTGGGATAGCTACTTGAAAGATTATACCGTACTACGGTTTCATTTAATTACATTTAAGCATATTTATTACTACAAAAATAGACCTCTTAACCGTCATACATCTAATGTTTAGACTATAACATTATTTCTATAGAGGTTGAGACTCCGAAGTATTACCATTTCAAATGCAGAACGGAGCAACAGAGACGTAATACAAGCATGCATGTTGATGTAAATAATCTCTAAATTATAATTATTCTCTTCTCAGTATATGCAGTTATTTTTATTGAGGTTGAGTCTCCGAAGTATTACTATTTAAAATACAGAGCAGAGTAACTGAGCTCAAATAAAATGACGCACTTTGATTTAAATAATCTCTAAATTATACTTTATTTTGGCGCCATATACCGAACTGGGTGTTTGATAAAAGAAGGCTTTGTCCTAGATCGAGTTACCAGACGATTCGTCATTTAACGAATGTGTCATAATGCGCAATAACGTATTTGGAATACGAGCATTTATATTGATGTTCTCTTGCCGTGATGTATAGCAAAGGAAGTCTGGTGAATGCATTTACAAATGATAATTATTGAGGACAAACGGCAAATTACAGACATTTGATCGTACGTTGTTGCAAGTTTTAGTTTTCCAAAAAGCTTCGTTCCAGAGCGTTTTTTTTTACATTTTAAGTTATAAATAGCCAATAGTTGAAGACTAGGAGGTGTGTTTTGTGCGATGTCTTGCATCTTATAATAGATGCAGGCGCATATTTCCGCACATATGGGGAGCAGAATGATGCACTTGTCACGTGATCCACTTTCTCGCCACATGTCATGACATTAAAATTTCAATATCGAAGTCTCAATTTAGGATATAATTATCAGTGCATCAACAGAACACATTTAAATACTGGATGTAAAACATTGCATGTATTGTTAGATTTTGCATTTAGTGCACAATTATCTATGCAATAGTTCGCGACTTTCCGGAAAATCCGGAAACACTCGAGCAACAAAGCAGCAGTTAAAATTGTTTACTAACAACATGTTATTTCTGCTTATTAATATGATAATGGCATATTAACTTAACACAAAATGTCTTACTATTTCCCATAGATTGTCTATAAGTAAGAACTACACTTTGGTGCCTAGTAATACATCAGAGCCTACTAACGTAAGTAAAATAAATCAATACGCAAGGCCTACTTTCATAATGAGTTGACCCATAATGTAGGTGGAACAATATATCCGTGAATATGCAAACTGCTTGTTAATTTTTAGCATTATCAAAAATAATTCAAGTAAAGGAACCCAATATGCCAGTTCACGTCGTATTAAACAAAGGACACCACCGCGGTGCATTGTATTACAATAGTTATCGGAAAGTATGATGATTTAAGCTCCACATTACAGAAATGGAATCGCCTTGTTCATGTCAAAGGTCAATTTTCCCCCGATCGTAACTACTCGCCGATTTCCGGAAAGCTTCGGAATAGTATATCGGCGAGGAGTTCCGATTGCCGTTTACCATGATTTTAGAAGACTTCGCTTCTTATCATTGGAGGATATAGTACATCGGCGGGTGTTCCGATTGCCGCTTACCATGATTTTGGAAGACTTCACTTCTATCACTGAAGCTAACGTTTACGGGGTCACGTAGTGCAATGCCAACTGTAGATCTTCGTTCTGAATAAAACATATTACATTACTTTGTGTGCTATGTTGTGTGTGCTTTTCTTTACAGGTTTGTTCCTTATTACACAAATCGTAGTCCACAGATGTGTAGAATGTGGGATCTTTCATAAAAGTGATATAAGACGCCATTCTGTCTATTCGTTCTTTATTAGGACTTATAAAGTAGTAAAAACCTGAAACAATGAAATAGCCATAAGTAATATGCTTACAACGGAAAACTCCGTTTGTCATTTCATAATCTCATCATTTCAATACAAATTAAATACTAAAAACAATATTCTTACCAGCACGTAACAACGGCTTGTTTACATAAAAGTATAAGTATATAAATTGTTCAGAGGTAGAACATTTAACTTTATATTGCCTCTATACAGAGTTTAGTCTCACGACTTTACTCAGACACTGCTTGTAGAAGAATGCGGGAAAGATAGAATCCTAGGGCGGGGTTAGTTTTGGAATGGTGCATTCTGGTTATTGTTGCACGTGCAGTGAACACTTCTCGTCCATCGAGCTAGCTCTCATACCTCTAAGCTAAGACTACTAAAACCTGTTAATTACAACTCAACTAACTACATGCACTTACATATACATGAGTACACAATACACAACACATTGGACAATACGGGACCTTCATAGTACGGCACACTGTACACCACAAACATACATAAGATGAGTAAGATATTATACATCGACTAGCTCTTAATGGCTTAGAATGCTACATTATAGAATAACCATTTATATTCCTGGAATTAAGATAATGAATACTGAAAATAATACATCTGTTACACATTTCCTCTCTTTGTTGAAATATCTCCTGATATTTATGAGATAACTCATCTCTTGACCTAAAATATGTAATTAATTATTTGAATACTTATAACTTTAAATAAGCTGTACCTGTAAAATGAGAATTTCAAGATATATCAACATTAACTAAATTTCAGTTTCTTTCGTTTCCCCTGTAAATAGAAAATAATTGTAGGTCAAATTATACAACATTTGTACTCAGATCTAAAAAATATTTATATCTGCGAATGGCTTTCATGGCTTTCAACTAAGAAGAAAACCTTTACGATAAAAATAAAATATTGAAATCATGGGTATCCTTTAATCGTAGATACTGCATACTAATCAATCGAAAAGCCTGAAAATGAAGTTTAAAACTATATACATAGTAATCCAAGTCCATATATGAACTGGTAACCACAATAATAGAGGATACAACCACCATTATGTCTATGAATAATACTATATCCCTATAGACGGTTCTCTCCAGACAGTAATCTGAAAATTCAATAGTAGTTATAGTATTATTCATAGTAGTCTTAGCTTAGAGGTATGAGAGCTAGCTCGATGGACGAGAAGTGTTCACTGCACGTGCAACAATAACCAGAATGCACCATTCCAAAATTAACCCCGCCCTAGGATTCTATCTTTCCCGGATTCTTCTACCAGCAGTGTCTGAGTAAAGTGATATAAGACGCCATTCTGCCTATTCGTTCTTTATTAGGACTTATAAAGTAGTAAAAACCTGAAACAATGAAATAGCCATAGATAATATGCTTACAACGGAAAACTCCGTTTGTCATTTCATAATCTCATCATTTCAATACAAATTAAATACTAAAAACAATATTCTTACCAGCACGTAACAACGGCTTGTAAACATAAAAGTATAAGTATATAAATTGTTCAGAGGTAGAACATTTAACTGAATACTGAAAATAATACATCTGTTACAGATGCTTATTAAATATCATCGAACAAATGTAGTTGTTTCTTGAAGTAAATTCCAGATTGTTTTATAATTTCAGTACGCGTGCCACTGTGTAGTAACGTGTGACCTAATACGTGTATGTGCCTTATTATGTTGTTTGCATTCCACTTGCATTCCATTAGGTAAAAAAGTAGATATACAAATCGAACAGGAGAAATAGCATTAAAGGACGACAGTCAACCATAAACACACACAGAAACATTGAACAACTTTAAAGATGATTAAAAGACAAGATAACAAATCACACACACAAAAGGGTTGACAATAGGACTGCCGCCTTGGAACGGTCAGTGGCAAAAAGCAGCTGGGATTTTAAACCAGGTTCTAGGTTGCACCAAACTTCACTTTTACCTTATTGTCATCCATGTAAACGGGAGTGTAAATAAAGATAGTAGTAATAATCTCTAACATAAAAGGCAGCTTTAATAGGCAATATAAGTAAAACACATAAATGATCAAAAACAAAAACCTAGAAATCCACACAGTAAGTACTCAGTGATTTGGCAGATGCCAGAGCAACACAAGAACAACCCGTTAAAGACAAACCTCAGACACTACCGTCCTATAAAGATTTAGGTATACGTTATCATTGGGTCCACAACAGGAAATATAAGGGTTTATTTAGATAATTTCAGTGGGTCATAAGACCCGCGAGGATACAAAAATACGTATAAACTTGACAGCGTATTTTCCAAAAACATTTACTCATGTAATGATTTCTTATTTCATTAAACATGCTACATTCAGTATCAAAGTGATATTCGTCTTCAAGTTTATTGCAGACGACGCTTATTCTTTCATGTATTGGTTTACTGTCTGTTTTTTGCCATCTTCCAGCTTCTATTTCAAGGGTATGAGAGGACACACGTAACTTTGAATTTGCCTGTCTAAAGAAATATAAAAAGATCGGACAGGAAAAGTAGCATTCAAGGAGGACAGTCAACCACAAAACACAGAAACAAACACGCAAACAGACAAACAAGAAGGCAATATGTTTACGAACTTTAGATGAGAGTAGGGTAAGTGTGAGGTTTGGTGCACCCTAGAACCGGTTTAAACCATCAGTGTCCTACTTTGCCACTGACCGTTCCAAGGCGGTAGCCCTATTGTCAACCCTTTTGTGTTTGTGATGTCGTTTGCATTTATTATTACTTTTGCCTTCTTGTTTTGTCTGTTTGCGTGTTTGTTTCTGTGTTTTGTGGATGACTGTCCTCCTAGAATGCTACTTTCCCTGTCTGATCTTTTTATAATTCTTTAAGATTAAAATTATAATCAACAATCAGTTCATAAACAATTGCCTTACTAGAATTCTCTAACCTTGAACGCTAATTTTGAATGGAATTATCATTTATTCTTTGTTTTATACAGTATAAAAACAATTCCTTATTGCCAAACCCTTGACATAACCATGCATGATAAAAAACAAGAGATTCTAACAAGTTTTTTTAAACATTTGACCCAATTCTTTTTATTTGGATATAGCTCAGCATCCAATATCATCATATTGTAAACATAACGTATATACTTATTTTCATTAACGTTCAATATGTTCAGCCAATACGCAGTTATTTTAATATATCTTTGCGTTACAAGACTCGTTCTTCCTAAATAAAATCGCTTTGTGTTGATCGTTTTACCTGTTATACTCGTTTGCAAAATTGTGTATGCACTCGTTCTATATTTAATGCTGTTACAAATCCCCAAACCTCAGACCCATAATTTAGAATAGGAACAATAAGTTTTCCGAACAAATCAAGTTTGTGCTGTACAGTGATATATGTAAATTTTTATAGCTATCTATTTAGTTTAAATATTGCTTTTTGAGCCTGACCGGAAAGATCCAAGAGTAAAAACAATTCCCAGATATGAAAAAGATTTAACAATTTCTATTAAATTATCGACATAGGTGAATCGAACATCTCCAGATAATGGACCAGCCTTCCTAAAAACATAACCTTTGTTTTCAATACATTTACTTTTAATTTCCAGCGCTTACAGTAATCAAGAAGAATGTCGAATCATTTCTGTAAACCCTGTGCAGTTTCTGAAAAAATCACAATATCATCAGCCTATAGCACACTAAAAATGTTGATCATGTCTACGTCAATGCCATCAGACCCTTTCATTTATAAACATTGAGAAAAGTAATGGGGAAAAACATTCACCTTGACGTACTCCTAAAACACATGTAAAGTCTTCACTGAGCTTATTTGAAAGCTTCACTCGTGATTTTATACATGTATACTTAGACTTGATAATATCTAACATATTACCCCTAATACCTAGTTTGATTAATATCATCCATAAATTGTCTCTTACTAAATAGTCAAAAGCCTCTGTAAATCAATAAAACCACAATACAACTTTTTGTCCGCATTTATCATATGTGTAATAATCCCATGCACAACAAAAACATTATCTACAGTGCTCATTTTTTCCTAAAACTGGCCTGTGCTTAAATATAAACATTGTAACTTTCCGACCAATCATTTAATCGTTTTTCAGCAACCTGTAAATAATTTCCCTAAAGTATTTAACAAAGCAATACCTCTATAATTCTCAGGATTATTAAGACTACCTTTGTGTGTAGTGGTATTATGTAACCGTCTGACCATATTTCCGGAAATTATCCTGTTTCAAAAATATAACATTTACAGACCCCAGTGTAAAACAAACACACGTATAAATAACAAATAACAATTACAAGGGAAAATAGATGCATAATATACGGCATGACAGACATTAAAATAGGGCAACCGCCATGAAACGGGCAGGGGAAAACGCCATTTCCGCATTGAAAACAAGATGAAACAATATAAAAGCACCCTTTATGAAAACGTGAAATCCAGTAAATTACAACTACGTAAATACACTTAAGTCGAAGGTTAAGAAAATTGAATAAAATTCGACTAACTGCGAAACTTTTTCGGACTACGTTGTATAACTGTGAGGTACGCATTCTTGCAAATGTTTTGTCTTAAACGTCATATTTCGACCATGTATACTGTAATATAGCTATATATAGCTGGGGTTCTAAGTAAGTTAATATATCGCACTCATGTTTGGTCAATACATGTGCTGTGTCAGGAACGAGGTGACCAACATATTAAAATGCTGACCGCTTAATAAATACTGCTAAAGGTGATCCTTTGAGAGCAACAAACACAATTAAGAGAATAAAGCAACAGACTCGGTTTTATTGAGTCTGTTCATGAGAAGTAATGAAAGAAGCAACACTTCTCACGCCCCCTAGCACCGGCTTAAGCGGTATTCTTCTTCAAAGCCACCTATATTGGGCTCGTTGGTCCCAAAGGACCAGTAAAAAATAACACTACTGATTCGTAGCACGGGGAGACTTTTTACAGCCGCCACACTGCACTAAACGAACGCTAGTGTGAATGTTAATAAATACTGCTAAAGGTGATCCTTTGAGAGCAACAAACACAATTTAGAGAATAAAGCAACAGACTCGGTTTTATTGAGTCTGTTCATGAGAAGTAATGAAAGAAGCAACACTTCTCACGCCCCCTAGCACCGGCTTAAGCGGTATTCTTCTTCAAAGCCACCTATATTGGGCTCGTTGGTCCAAAAGGACCAGTAAAAAAAAACACTACTGATTCGTAGCGCGGGGAGACCTTTTACAGCCGCCACACTGCACTAAACGAACGCTAGTGTGAATGTTAATAAATACTGCTAAAGGTGATCCTTTGAGAGCAACAAACACAATTAAGAGAATAAAGCAGCACACTCGGTTTTATTGAGACTGTTCATGAGAAGTAATGAAAAAAGAAACACTTCTCACGCCCCCTAGCACCGGCTTAAGCGTTATTCTACTTCAAATCCACCTATATTGGGCTCGTTGGTCCCAAAGGACCAGTAAAAAATAACACTACTGATTCGTAGCACGGGGAGACATTTTACAGCCGCCACACTGCACTAAACGAACGCTAGTTGTGAATGTTAATAAATACTGCTAAAGGTGATCCCTTGAGAGCAACAAACACAATTAAGAGAATAAAGCAGCAGACTCGGTTTTATTGAGTCTGTTCATGAGAAGTAATGAAAAAAGCAACACTTCTCACGCCCCCTAGCACCGGCTTAAGCGGTATTCTACTTCAAAGCCACCTATATTAGGCTCGTTGGTCCCAAAGGACCAGTAAAAAATAACACTACTGATTCGTAGCACGGGGAGACTTTTTACAGCCGCCACACTGCACTAAACGAACGCTAGTGTGAATGTTTATAAATACTGCTAAAGGTGATCCTTTGAGAGCAACAAACACAATTAAGAGAATAAAGCAGCAGACTCGGTTTTATTGAGTCTGTTCATGAGAAGTAATGAAAGAAGCAACACTTCTCACGCCCCCTAGCACCGGCTTAAGCGGTATTTTACTTGGATGAAACACACTGAGGACAGTTCAGACATTAGGATGAACAGTTAGGGTGATAGGGTCGCCTGGTATTCTAACGAACAATGATATGGTTGTGTAAGCACCGTTTTGGTCAACCTAATTAAGTATATATTTTGTAATAGCGTGACCAAAACCTATAGTCTAAGTGGAGGATTGTTTGATAAAACAATTTGATGACCGGGGCAACTCTCGGCAACCACGAGTGAGGGGGTCACCTCGTTTTTTGAACAATGGCATAGACATGTCGTTTGTCCCAGAAGTAGCTTAATTTCATCGTTTGTGTAGAGACCTGGCTTTGACCATTTCCTCTGAAAGTTAAAGACTGACGCAAATTAACCATATTGTTAGTAACAAAATGATAACTCGAGACAAGGTGCGGCTGGTACTGTCATGACCAACCCACTTAGAAGCAGACTGAGAAGTCACCTTGTTTCTGAACAATGGGAGGCTTATATAAGAACCCTGTATCCACTAGGCTGCAAAATGGGTTACTTATCTTGTTTACCATATAAAGAGGAGAATTGTACGATTAACCAGTTTTGGCAACCTAGAACCAGTTTCGGAGGTCAAAGTCCATTGTTGAGCGTACACGTGTCAGTCAAAAGGTGGGACATATCTCCGCTATATAAGAAGCGAGATTGCCTTCATTGGGAGATTCTTACAGATTCTTAGATATTCATTCAGATTCATTTTGACTGCCTAGCTCGCACATTGTTTGAACGTTAAGACTGCTTGCACGTTATAATGTGTACACTTCTTGAAAGTTGAACATTTACTCTGTATTTTGACTGTATATAGTTATTGTGGAAGATTAATAGATAGTCATTTAATAAATACATATTAAAGACTATTCTTGTGTTAGATATTTCACGTCGTTATACTACAATACGCGTATCTGCTGTTTGTGAAGCTTGTTTCTGCCAAAGTGTTTTCAACTTTTCAGACACAAATTAAAATACAAATGTAGTACATAAATAAACCTGTGAAACTAATATTTTGGTCCATGAGAATATCTTATATTTTTTAAATCGGTTACGAAATCATGTCACTCCGCATTATAGTTTTGAATATTTTGTTCTATCGAAACTGTAGGTATGTATGGTATGTCAATGTGTGAAGGTTCTTCTTAAATATATACTGAAAATGGGATCCCCAGGAAGCAGCAAACACACACAATCGCAAAAATTACGGACTCGATATAATTAAAAGCCAAACAGACTGGGATAGATAACCATAAAGAGCCAATAAGTAATAACCCTACTAATTTATAGTCGGTGCGGTCTTTTACAACCGTCTAGCAGCATATATCAGACGTAGTGTGAATGGCAAATTAATACTGAAAAGGGGAACCGTTAAATCTATAAATAAGAAACAAGAGAGATAATTAATAGATTCGATTTTATTGAGTCTGATCACGAGATGTGTATTGCATATAAACTCGGAAAGGAAATTGATTAAGATCGTCTGAAACAATTGAAGAGTACTATAACCTTTTGCGTAATAATGGCTCCTTAATTATCATAAAGATATGCAACTATAATAGAAAAGAAAAGCTTGTCGACAAAGGCACAGAGTTTATTTGTATACATTATGTACATGGACAATAAATATTTAAAAGCTCATGAATATTTCTGATTCAGGGACGACAGTCATCCACAAACACACAGAGAAACAAAGAACAGCTTTCAAGATGAATAAAAGGCCAAATAAGACATCAAAAACACAAAAGGGTTCACAATAGGGATACCGCCTTGGAACGGTCAGTGGCAAAACACCACTGGGGTTCAACCAGGTTCTTGGGTGCACCAACCTCACGCTTATCCTACTTCATCCCAATAAACGGGACAGTGTACATAAAGAAATCTCCGCCATGAACTATTCTCTAACCAACAAGGTAACATTAATAGGCAATATAAGTAAAACACAACGATGCTCGTGTTTATATAAATACAAAAATAGCATAGAAGCCACAAAGAAGGTACTCACTGACCTGGCAGAAGCCAGTGCAACAAGAGAACATACCATGAGGGCACGACAAGTTTAACAATGATAGTATGGAAATGTTCATGACCAATGATCTTACGAAGTTTGTAAATCACGTCACCATATACGTCAGGTTGTGATAGTCCTTGTCGGAGAAGAGTTCTTAAATTACTTTTATATTTGGAGAGTAGATGATGGTTACGATAATACAAGTTTGCAAAGGTTTTACGAAGTTTATGCTAACGGTAGCCCTGATTGAGTAGCTTTTTAGTTATACATATATTAAAGTCCTCAACTCGAGTACAAGTTCTAGAAAAACGAATAAGTTGCTCGTGGATTATTCCCATCCATATGGGGATAATTAACAATATCAAAATTAAAATCATCTCTCTTGTCAAAGATTTTGCTAATTAGTTCACCATTTTCCATAGAGAGATGCAAATCGAGAAAAGAAGCGTTAGTACCAGAAATGTTAGCTTTGTTAAGTTGAAGTTCTTTAGGATATATATTATTTACCAAAAGGGAAGGGTTATCACTGTTCAATATGTCATCCAGATACCGAGAAGTATCATTAAAGATTTCAATAACATCTGCCTGGGTATCTGGTGATAGATTCTACACGAAATCTCTTTCATAGTAATATGAAAAAATCTACGACAAGGGGTGCACAGCTCTTACCAATAAGGACACCAGCAATTTGTTGATAAACGGTAGTTCCATACCTGAAGAAAATATTATCTAATAGGAAGATGAGTGCTTCACAAACATCTTGGCAAGTGCATATAGTGTAATGTCTAAAATGCCGTAACGGACCGTAGTCATGTATCACGTTAAGACGAGTACCGCAGTAACATAGTCGACTGTATCAAGAGCACCACCACCGCAGCAACATAACGGACCGTAGTCATGTATCACGTTAAGACGAGCAGCATCAGTACAGTAAATTACCGACTTCAAATGACTGTGAGTGTTGGTGCGTTGATATTTTCATGGGTGTACCTTGTAGATCTGCCAATATGGCTAGAATGTTTTGCGTGACATTGTCATTACATAGATGAATACTGAGGACAATGCTTGTTCAGCATGAACGTTTAATAAAATAAATACTAAAACGGGGTCCCCTTGGAAGCAACAAACACAAACAAGAGATAAAAGCAGCGTTTGTGTTTTGCTGTTCATGAGAGGTAATATATAGTTTAGCACCTTAAGCGATATTCTACTTTAAAGCCACACAGATTGGGCTTAATGATCTCAAAGGACCAATAAGTAATAACACTACTGAATTTTAATCGGGGCAACTTTTTACGGCCACCACACAGCACTAAACAAACAAAAGTCATGAATGCTACATGTCAAATTAATTACCATTGATATTTGATAGATACCAAATATAAGGTCGTAAGACCTACGTCCTACTGTAAACGATGATGCTTTACTGATCCGTGTATGAAATGTTAGTATCGTCAGCCTTGAATAAGTATTTGTATCGAGCACTGTGTAATAATGCTTTGAAATTTGCGCATATATGTCCTTATATCAACAGGAAACCGTTTATGGACAGACACTGATTACAGCTTGCTTATACAAGATTGTTGACTGCCCCTAAACTTTGTCGTAATAGGGAAACTAGCATTTATTCTATCTTTTGTTGTACCCTTTATATGTTATAAATTCAGTACAGGTTCAGGTCGAAAACAACAATATAAATATCCGATAAGGACATGCTGTTTGTATGAAATGTTATGCATGGTGCCAGCAAGGCATACTTTATTATTTACGATCGATCACTAGTATATTTTTTTTAATATGTCATCCTCATATTTGGTATATTCTTATTACGTTATTATAATGTATATGTTTGCTAATAAACTACTGTGATTGTGTGGACTGTATTCCGCTGTTTTGGTGTTTTGAATTGTAATATGGGATGGTGGTCTAATGCGCAAGAAATAATTTGTATTTTTATTGAAGATGATTTTTTTCTTTTTACAGAGGTTGACCCAATTAGCATGAACACAATATTGAAATTACATGGAGGACCAATATATCGCTCAAACATACAGGTTCCTATATGAGTACCCCATTACATATGACAATTATGACTAGGTGTTAAAGTCGACCAAGAAATGTTGAATTCGCAGAACATAGTCAACCCGAAATGTGCATTCAAATCATACAATACAACAATTACAAGGGATGCTATGATGCACCAAACGTCAGCCTTACCATATTGTCATCCCAATAAAACAGGACAGTCTAACTAAAGTAATCCCCGCCAGGAAATAACCTCTAACAAATGCTACAGCAGTACTAGTGAATATAAGTATTCCACAAAGATGATCATGCATATATGAATGTAAAACAAAAGCATAGAAAGCCACAAACACATACTCATTGACTTGGCAGAAACCAAAGCAACAAGAGTATACACCGTTAAAGGTACAAGACACGAATGAAGACGAGGTAGATGTCGACAGAGGGTCTACACTATAACGTGGCATTGCACATTCAAAGAGAAAAGCAAAGTGGCGAACTGGAAATTGGTCAAGCACTAAAACATACGATTTAAAATGATATGGTCAGAATGGAAGTTGGCGACACTAATTAATATACACGTCCAGTGTTCTATAATCCTGAAAAAACGGACATTTATTCCAAACGCTATAAAAAAGTTTTTAATTGTATGTAAGTAAGTATATTTATTTATTTCAATGACAATTACATATTTTACAAAATACTACATATATAGGACATATAGGTAACATAAAATGTACATATATACAGCATATAGGCAACATTGAGCAAAATTGGATATACCAAGCCTAACTGGGCTTACTAGTCACCATTTTATAATTGCATTGTATTGATAAATATTTAAATTGATATCTGAAATAAGAAAATGTTCATGCATATGTATGATAATATGAGGATCATTTTGTCATACCCGGAGTTCTGTTAACTCAGTGAGATACATATTTAAATAATATGAAAACAAAAACAATGAAGTAATTTAAAAGGTATAATATAGTATTGTACGAGTGCTTATATTTCACATATGAATAATGTAATTGATACTCATGAATTATTTATATTTTTTAAAGAATTTTGGATAAAGTGTCTTTAACTTAGTTTGTCTACCACACACTTTAAATAAACAATGACATAGATATCCGTTGTTGAGTGAAGACACGTTTTAACCCAGTAAATGAAAACACTTCACTGACAGTCAAATTACAAGACACGCAGTTCCAGTAAATGAAACCACTTTACTGACGGTCCGTATTACCAATGTGATGCATTCTTCACCAAAAAACGTTTCTAAGTAAAATGGCCAATATGTATAATACGTACATAAGTGTACAAACATAACATATAAGTTCACAACCACGACATATACACTTACATTTGATAATATAATCACGTTTTATTGGTTTATTAATTAAGGAATAAAAAAACCAATATACATTTAATGAATTATAATCTTTTTTCTAAATTATTTTTTTGATGACCGGGATTGTTAAAAGCATCAATGGGACACGTTTGTTTTTGATAAAGGTTGCAAATCATTACGTGGCCCCGCCTTAATTCCATTAAGTGATCGGGAAAGCTTATATTATAAGGATTTTATAACGGATTTTTCAACAATAAAACATGTTTAACAAACATTATTTACTGCAAAAATGCGATAACCTGTTTAAAACTACCTATTAAATGTTTTAATTTACAATATGCAAACCTTTTAAGCCGAAATTATTTCATACCCCAGCCAACACCGTTTTCGCTTCTTTGAGATGGGGTTGTATGGGGTATGAACGTTAATACTCGGACCACGTAATGTGTAATGAATGCAATAATTAATCCCCTGTATGTAATAATTATATATATGTGCATTAGCGAGCCTCAGATCATTTAATACCCCAATGAACATCATTACATCATCAAACAAAACGCTTTAACACTAACCATTAACACTAACCTGATTTAGACTATCTGGAATTAATTATTGACTGAATACGGCTTTCAATTGCGAACAGGCGTAATTGAAATACTTTTGAAGACCATATTTCTTTCTTTTATCACCGCCGATATGCGATGACATAATTGATGTGAAATACCACTTGTTTACGAACCTCAACAGCTTTAATGAAGTACATGCTTTTAATCGCAATTTACAATTGAGTATTTAGTCTAATCACAATGATCGCAACTCGTCTCAGTGATAGTATTTAATATTTTAAATTAAAATCAAATTTATGGCGAGGTGTTGTCGTTTAACTAATTTCCTTCAGGTTAACACACTTGAATGAATATTTCAATGTGACCATCACGATCACGAAATGGTGTGACTGTCTGAAAACGTTCGCCTTGATAGAACTGGGAAATTGTATCGCGATACATCAAATAGAACACGATAAACATATAGAAATAAGTACAAAAGCCGAACAGGAAACGCAGCCCTCACAGAACACAGCAAACCCCAAAAACACGCGAAAGGACAAACATGAATGGCAGTAGTAATAAAGAATCAAGGCATATGATGTCACAAACACAAACAGGGTTGACAATAGGGCTACCGCCTTGGAAAGTTCTGTGACAAAAAGTGCTGGGGGTTCAAACCAGGTTCTAGGGTGCACCAAACATCACAATTACCCTACTGTCATCCCAATAAAACGGGACTTGTAAATAAAGAAATCCCCGCCATGAACTAGCAGCAACGCAGCATTAATAGGCAATATAAGTAAAACACAATTATTTATTTACGTGCATAATTATTTTGAAGTTGAATAACAGTACTCCTGATAAATTCAGTGGAATTATCCGTTTGTTTTGAAAAAGACAAGCCCGGAATGACAAGCGGTGTTTATGTTATAGACACAGTTAGTGATAGCAAATCGAATTTCGTGACAAGGAGTATTATATAATCTAACGTTCCGAATCGAGATTTCCTTGTTGTATATTCCTCTTTGCCTGACGGTATTGGGCCAATTATAAACTAGAATGGTGGCATCATTTACAATAACATGCTAGGTTTATTCATGCATATAATTAAACTGATGCCATATAAAGAGACATGTGCAACTTATCATGCAAAACTCAATAAATGGAACTCGTTCCTGTCTGTTTTTATAAATGTTTAAAATATTACACAATAGTATACCTCATATGTATATTTCCTTCTTTGCGCAATGTGAAATCATCTGGTCATTATTCTGTGATAGTGACCGGCTCCGGTCTGAGAGCTATAGACGTGCAAAAGAACCGACGTACCAAAATAATATTGTTTTTTTGTGAGTGGAAAGTATGTTGGCTCTTACAATAAAGATGTGCAAGCTTAGATGACGATCAATTGTAGAAAATTATTGACTTTAAATTTGTTCAAATTGATCAAACCTATTTAAACTTGTTGATAAGTCAAATTAAAATAAAACTGACATAATAACGCATTCTTTTTTTGTTGTTGTTGTTGTTGGTCTGATTCGGTATAAAATAACACGCAATGCATGGTGCTTCGGTCTATATGCAATATAGATATACAAACCGAACAGAAAAAGTAGCATTCAAGGAGACAGTCAACTACAACACATTCAGAAACAAAGAACAACTTTAAAGATAACTAAAAGGCAAAATAAGACATCACAAACACAAACGGTTGATAATACGGATATCGCCTTGGAACGGTCAGTGACAAAAAAGGCCACTGGTTTAGGTTCTATGGTGCACCAAACCTCACACTTACCCTACTGTCATCCCAATAAAACTGGACAGTGTAAATAAAGAAATCCCCGCCATGAACTATTCTCTAACCAATAAGGCAGCATTAGACAATACAAGATTGTAGACAAACATCAAAAGACACCGTCCTTTTGGGCTTTAGGTAGACGTCATCATAGAGTCCACAGCCTGTCCGATCATCGCATTATTAAAGAGGAAAGCAAAGTGGCGAACTGTAAATGGACCCACCACCAAGCATGCAGTGCGTTGCAAAATGATAAGGCCATAACCTCTTTTGATAAACATGTTAACACGTTAAACAAAGATAGTATGAAAGTGATCATGACAAAGGTTCTTACGAAGTTTGTAAATCACGTCACCATAGAAGTCAGGTTGTACGGAGCCCCGCAGGTGACATGCAGAAAAAATAATTTAAAGCGTTCGCTCGCTCTACTTCAGCGTTCGCACGCTGTAGTAGACCGTTCGCACGCTGTAGTAGAGCGTTCGCACGCTCTAGTAGACCGTTTGCACGATGTAGAAAAAATAATTTAAAGCGTTCGCTCGCTCTACTACTACGTTCGCACGCTGTAGTAGAGCGTTCGCACGCTGTAGTAGAGCGTTCGCACGCTGTAGTAGAGCGTTCGCACGATGTAGCAAGAGCGTTCGCACGCTCTAGTAGCCGTAAACTGATAATGACATTGTGTTCAAATGCAAGAACGCTCAACATGTCTTTATAAGACAAACTTATATTGAAATATTCAATACGTTCTTTTATGGCCACCATGATGTATTAACTTAGCATAACAGTATAACTGTACCCGTGTCTACGACGGCCCATTTGACTAACTTTTATTTCACTTCATAATTCCTAATTCCAAATTCTGAATTCTGAATTCCGAATTCCGAATTATGTGTAAATCTTTTAAATAGTGGGTATTGTACATTGGAAACGCCAGGGGTCGTGGGTTCAAATCTCACAGGAGGCATGATATCTTTCTTGCTACTATATGCCCCGAAGTAGTCAGACTGTCAGTCAGTCCATCCGTCCGTGGTGCGTTCGTCCGTAATATCTTGTCTTGTATTTGAGACCTATACCTTCAAAAAACATTAAACTGTACTCAAGGGCTGACGCGTAAAGGTGTGAAAAGGGATTTAAAGGAAAACATTTTACGACGTACGGACGGACACTGGTCACCCTTTGTATCTCACCCCAACAATCAATGGCGGGGACATAATAATTATTTATAATTTACTAATATAGTAATTATAATAGTTAACCAGACAGAATAAACCCAAAATCTGGAGCGACGAATTATGAATATTCATAATTAATTTTACGCATAATTATGTAATCACGAGTATTTTAAGAACCCTTGAATGATCTATACTTTTAGTGGCAAATATACCTCAATATGTGACCTGAACACCTGGATAGTTTTGGTAAACGGTTTTGTAGTGTACTTATGCCGTTATTGGCGGGTTAGTTTTTTTAATATTATGATCTTTTAATTATGTCACTATCTTTCTATCGCACGCTCTACTACAGCGTGCGAACGCTCTAGCTACAGCGTGCAAATGCTCTACTAGAACGTGCGAACGCTCTACTACAGCGTGCGAACGGTCTACTACAGCGTGCGAACTATCTAATAGGAACTAGATGTAGAAAGCAAAATTCAATAATATTAACATATAATGGACGCATGTTAAGGCATTTCTATATTTCAATTTTCCTAAACGAAATCTGAAATCTTTGAATGTTGCTCATGGTAATTAAAATGTACGTATTAACAAGGTCTCACTTTTGATATAATTATGGTGTACACGAAGTAAAATATCGCATTACCAATTCGAATGTAGATTTGTTTCTATTGGACATTTATGTAAAGTCTAATGGTTGACTCTTTTCATACATCGTTGCACCATTAATTTGGTTAGAACCGTTTGTTGATAACATACCAGTAAAAGGACAATATAAAAAGTATCATTACCAAATTACCAAATTCTATTTTCTTTAGACCTTTGCAAATATGGTTGCACCATTAATTTTCTCAGATGTATATGTAACAGACTTACCCAAAGACCAATATAAGGGTTCCATGATGAATTGTTATTGTTTGTGTGGACTTCGCTCCATATTAGTGCGTATACATTACTACAGGATTACATTATTTGTTATGGAGTTTATGCTTGTGTAAACAAAAACATGCAGACATTGAATACAGTCAGAAGAACATGATGCTTTATTTGTGAGCGATAAGGCAAAGTTTACACATACTTAAAGGGACGAAGGTTTCTAGATAGCTTGCAATTGTTCAATCATTAATATTAAATATACAAAAATAAGCAAGTAAATTGTTTTTGCATATTACTGACTGTTGATTATATTACACGAATAATATATTGAAACATATGGTAAAATAAGAAGACACAAATAAAATTCAACATTTAACTTATCATATGGAATCAGGTTTAAGGTCACAATCATACAGACGACTTAATAATTCGAGACGCTGTTTTCGATGCTGGATAAAAACTTCAGGATTGCCGTGTGTCCCCTACAATTCGTTTTTAATGAGAAACCGATTAACGTAAAACTATTTATCCTATAACATACGGTGTGGGAGTGGAATAACTCCATTCTATATTTTCGATATACCACTAGTTATATAAGTAGGCAAATAAGCCTAGTATGCGCTGTCAAAAAACACAGATAATGGCTATGATCTAATTCCCACGGTTTATGTCGGGTTTGCGTGTTGAAGCGACAGACAATTGCAATAAAAGTCGATATGTGATTTATGTGATAAATAGAATCTAACATTCGTTCTCATTCATTATTGAATTTATTAAACTCGTTAGCAAAAATTATATAATGCTCGGCTAGAGCCTCGAATTATATCAATTTGAAAACTCGTTTAATAAATTCAATAATGAATTAGTACTCATGTAAGATCCTCTATTTATTAAGCGAAAGGGAAACCTTATATTAGCAGAATTATATAACGGATATTTCGACAAAAAACATGTTTACATGTTTAAAAACATTTTTTACTGAAAGAAATGCGATAATCTGTTTAAAATTACCTATTAAATGTTTTATTTTTTACAATATGCATACCTTTTTAGCCGAAATTAACGTTTTATTTCATACCCTAGCCAACCCATTTTTTGTGGAGCGCTGTGGACTAGTGGTAGAGCGTTGGACCATGATCCAAAAGTCGTGGGTTCGATTCCCATCATTGCCATATGCGTTGTGTCCCTGAGCAAGACACTTTATCTGCATTGCTTAGTGCTGGTTCTACCCAGGAAGACATCGAGAGTGATTCAAATAAGTTCATAGAGCTTTCGTTACAATCGATGTAAAATAAATAAGTTTAAACTAACCCCGTTTTCGATTCTTGGAGAAGGGGTTGGATGGGGTATGAACGTTAATACACGGACCACGTAATGTAGATATGCTAATGAGGCTGGAATTATTTAAATAATAGATATTGATGATATTTGTTTTAACCCAGAATAAGAGTATTTTCTAAACGAAGTGATCGGCTGAGTACAAGTGGTTCTTTACAGACAGTTTGTCTTAATACAAGAATTTCATAATAAGTTTGTTTTAGTTCCTGCTGATAAAGCAGCTAATAATGTAATTATTGTTTAACGCCTACGTTATGGCTATGTTTTATCTCTTGAACTCGGTAGCACTAATTCTTATACTCCAGTTCATTCTACTGTTTCCACACATACCACTCGGTGCCATACTTTCAAGGCTGCGGTAGACGAAAAGCAGAACAAACTGCTAACTATGTACTGGATTCCTAAATTACATAAAAATCCGTATAAGGCCCGCTTAATTTCGAATTCTAGTACCTGCACCACCACAAACATCTCCAAAGAATTAACTTCTTGTCTTACTGCCGTCAAAGATCACGTTAAACAATATTGTGATAAAACTTATGAAACTTTGGGATTAATTTTTTTTGGTCTATAAAACATTAAGGAGACGTTCTTGACAAAATGTGCAATAAACGTCAAGTTTCAGCTATTAGCACTTATGACTTCTCTACACTATATACAACCTTACCACATCACAAGCTTATTGATCTTATTCACAAACATTCGCTATGGAAAATACTACCTTTTTAGCCTGTAATAACATTCAAGCGTTTGTTTAGACAATTACAATATGTGGACTTGCCAAGAAGTTGGTGAAGCACTCATCTTCCTATAAGATAAGTTTTCGTCAGGTATGGAACGACCGTTTATAGACAAATTGTTGGTATCCCTCTATGGGTACGAACTGTGCAACCTTGTCGCAGACTTGTTTTTATATGCTATTAAAGAGATATCATGTTCAGTCTTTCACCAGATACACAGGAAGATGTTATTGAAGCCTTTAATGACACCTCTCGGAATCTGGATGAAATATTAAACATTGACAACCCTTTCTTTTCTACTATGGTTAATAATATATAATATATACCCTAAAGAAATTCAACTTAACAAAGCTAATATTTCTGATACTAACGCTTCCTTTCTTGATTTACATCTCTCAATTGAAAATGGTGAAATAATTAGCAAAATTTATGACAAGAGAGATCATTTTAATTTTGATATTATTAATTATCCCCATTTAGATGGGGATGTTCCCCGAGCAACGGGGGATCTATGTGTCTCAACTTATTCGTTTTTCTAGAGCTTGTACTCGAGTTGAGGACTTTAATATTCGTAATCTTTGTATAACTAAAAGCTACTCCATCAGGGTTACCTTTGCAAAATTGCATTATTGTAACCCTGATCTTCTTTCCAAATATAAAAGTAATTTAAGAAATCTTCTGCGACAAGGACTATCTTAACCTGACTTCTATGGTGACGTGATTTACAAGCTTCGTAAGATCCTTTGTCATGATCACTTTCATACTATCTTTGTTAAATTTTTTAAAAGCTTTATCAAAAGATTACTATCATTTTGCAACGCACTGCATCCTTGCAAACCCAAAACGGTGACGTTTGATGTTTGTCTGCAGTCTAGTCTTGTCGTGCCCTAGATGGCTTATTCTCTTGTTGCTCTGGCTTCTGCCAAGTCACTGAGTACCTTCTTTGTGGCTTTCTAGGCTATTGTTGTTTTGTATTTGTATCTACACGAGCATCTTTCTGTTTGACTTATATTGCCTATTCATGCTGCCTTGTTGGTTAGAGAATAGTTCATGGCGGGGATTTCTTTATTTACACTGTCCCATTTTATTGGGTTGACAGTAGGGTAAGTGTGAAGTTTAGTGAACCCTAGAACCTGGTTTAAACCCCCAGCGGCCTTTTTTGCCACTGACCGTTCCAAGGCGGTAGCCCGATTGTCATCCATTTTTGTGTTTGTGATGTCTTATTTGGCCTTTTATCTTTAAATTTGTTCTTTGTTTCTGTGTGTGTTTGTGGTTGACTGTCGTCCTTGACTGTTCGGTTTTTATATCTATATTTAGTAAAATTTTGAATATGCATCAGACTTCTTCGCCTCACTTTACGTCGTCTAACTCCTATATATAAGTAATCAACTATATTTAGCTTAACATTTCGCATGATGATGGAAACAATTTCGCTGGGTAATATCTTTGCGTTTTGTCGAAAATCGATACATGGCGATATTAATATCAATTTGAAAAACATTAAAGTTTCGTAAACCACGAGTCATCGCTAATAAAATCGAGTCATGTATTTGGAGTAATACAATAAAATAGACACGTTTACAGTTTCAATATTTGCGACAGGTCAATACGGTGCTGTAAAAGACAACGTGCAGTAAAACCGTTAACATATTCTTAAGAGATATCACAGAAAGAACGCACATTACGCATTTATAGAGTCTGACTTGATTATCGATTTATCAAGACATTACATTAATATACCGGTTTATCTGCGTATATTTATCTAATTTATTCGTCTAAAGTTTACATATTATATTAGACAGACATTGGGTGCGTTCAGGATTCTCCCATCGGCAACCACGTTGTGTAACTTCGGGTTACCAATGGCCCCCGATGGTAACATTTGGTACCAACGAGGACACCGATACTACCTCATGTGTAGAGTCGCGGGAAGATTGGTTACCAACGTTCTATCTATCGGTGAACCAACGGCTAACGATGATGACCGATGTTAGCTGTGGTTACCGAGAGTGCTTTCGGTAACCGATGAGTGAACCCTGAACGCACCCAATGACTACACCATTGGCTAACGATGGTGACCGATGGTAGATGATGGTTACCAAGAGTGCTTTCGATAACCGATGGGTGAACCCAGAACGCACTCAATGACTACGCCATTCTTTACCAAGAACATATGTGGCTTAAACTATATGTTACTGTAAATGTATCTCTTTTTGTGTCACATCTTTAAACTTCTTTAGAAAAGAAGGACATGGACCAAAACGTATCTCAGAACGTCCATCTGGTTTTCCCTCAAATGTTATCCAAATATGAATGTAATAGAAATCGTTCATTATATAATATATTAAAGTAATATATAATATAATTTTTGCCTTTTTTACACTACGAATTTATTAAATATTGGCGACAGCTGTTTTTATATTTCAGAGAAATGTAGAGTAGGCAATTTGTTATTTATTATGTTTAATGACAACTTGTTAGCTTAAATCACATAGTGTACACATTTAAATCAGAACATATTATGAAACTTTTTTTCAATGTGTCCTAAGTGACAACAAATCTATCCAATCGTGCAAAACTGTCGTTTGTCTAATAAAGGTTTAGCTTTATTATATATGTACTGTTGGCTTAAGCCAACTGGAGAACATGTGTTGTGTGAATTAGTCTCTAATACACGTCACCTCAAATATTTGAAATTGTATTTGGCTCAATGGCATGCTGTCAATGATTGCATGATGTTATCTTAAAAATAGTAAATTATGTAAATGCTAAGACTCGAATCAAGTTATTGACCAATTTAATTATTTAAATACCGACCACGTCTGGTAGGTGCATCACATACTATGTACAACAGTGTTTAAAAGACACTCGTTGCCGTCATAAACAGTGTTGAGATTCAGACGTCCAAAATTCAACCGTCTCTTACCCATAATTCACATATAACGCAGCCTTTACAGGTTGGCTCGGAAGAAATGGTTACTTCTAATGTGTGTCTTCAATCTCGTCTTGTCGTGCCCTTATTTGTTTATTTGTGTCGCTTCGGTCTCTGCGAAGTCATCGGGTGTTTGATTTGTAGCATTCCATGTTTTTGTGTCTTATTTTCATATATGCATGATCGTATTTGTGTAATACTTATGTGGCCTTACACTGCTCTCAGTTTGCTGGAATGACAATAGAGTCTCGATGCACCCTGAAACCTGCTTTAAACCCTTAGAAATATTTTGCCACTGACCGTTCCAAAGATGTACCCCTATTATCAAACCTCTTATGCTTCTGTTGTCGCATTCGTTGCTTGTATTGATGCTTATAATTGTTTTTTGTTTTGATTGAGTGTTTTTAAGTGGTAAGTGTGAGGTTTGGTGCACCCTAGGACCTGGTTTAAACCCCCAGCGGCCTTTCTTGCCAATGACCGGTGCAAGGCGGTAGCCTTATTATCAACCCCTTTTTGTGACGTCATATGCCTTTATTCATTATTAACATTTCCATTCATGTTTGTCTTTTTGCGTGATTTTGGTTTTACTATGTTCTTTGAAAGCTGCATTTCCTGTTCGAATTTCATACTTATCTTTGTTTGATTGAGTGTGTTCTGTGAATGCTACATTTCCTGTTAGATGTGTATACTTTACTTCTTATATTTTGTTGTGATAGCTTTAGCCATAATTTTTTCTGTCCATTAATGATTTCTTGTAGCATGGTCACAGACAATTCTCTTTGTTCAGATACAGGTGTAAATCGTTTAATTGAACATAAGACCTGTCAGAATAACTGTGAGAATAACAGTGAGAATAACAGTTAGAATAACTGAAATAGAGCTGAAATGGACATGCTACAAAACAAATAGAGTATGGTTTCATCTCGTTGGTTAATTTAAACACCACGATGGGCTACGCCCATCTCGATGTTTCAATGAACCAACTCAATGAAACCATACTCTATCTATTACATAGCGTGTATAGATGATATTACCCACATCGTATTTTCAGGTATGCAACCTTTAATTATTCTACACATTTGATATTCATAAAAATGAGGCAGAACAGGCAGCCATAAAATAATGTAAAGTTCGGATTTATTCGGGCAATATGACTAATATCCTGTCAAAAATATTTGAAATCCAATTTTCATTTTGAAATAAATTTACATTTTAATTAGAAATCCTGGATAAAGACATGACGCTTTTATTTCGGCTTCAGTTGCATTTCTTATTATATTGGTAAAAATCGTAGAGATGACGCTTTTATTTCGGCTTCTGTTGCATTTCTTATAATATTGGTAAAAATCGTGAGACTTTGTTCGTGGATGAAGGCATTACTTTGAATGGAAATGGCATGTAGAAGTGAAATAAATTTTAAGTAAGCGTGGTGTGCTGTGGCTTAGTGGTAGGGTGGTGGACCCAGGATCGAAACGATGTAGGTTCGATCCCCGCCATGAGCGTATGTGTTGTTCCTTGATCAAGACACTTTATCTGCTGTTGCTTAGTACTGGTCCTACCCAGAAAGACATTGAGAGTGATGAAAATAAGTTCAGAGAGCTTTCGTTACAATCGATGTAAAATAAAAAAGTTGAAACTAATTATGTTGTAAGTGATGGAAAATTCAGTTTTTAGTTAGACGAATAAAAAGTTGAAAGCACTATCGATTACGGCGTTGTTTTTGTGTTAATGTGAGGGAAAGAAGTCGTAAACCCGAGGAAAACACAAGAGTCCAATTTATTGAGTTTCGTACATCTTGACCTACTTGTTCTGTTAGACATAAATTCGCAAGATAAATCGTGGTTATTTAGTTATTTAACTTTGAGTCGGATCATGATATATACAGAAGTAGAAGTATGACTTTTATTATGCGTTTTTTGTGTTTTATTTTGTTATTTTGTTACAATAACTAATCAAAGCATTGCGAGTATGGCGAAAACATTAGTAAGCTTATGGTTTGGAGCTGCTCCTATAGTTAAGATTACAGCTTGTATGAATTGTTATAATTTTTATTGGCGAAGTGATTCTTGTTATATGTTATAGATCTCTCAAGCCGAGGCGTCCTTATCCGCTGAATCCTCACCTGCAGTTCATGATTAAGGGTTGTAGGAAGTGGCAAGTCATTGTTTGATATAGTTTGGTTAAAATCTTTTGTTTTCAGTAGTCGCCATGAACTTGTATTTTTAAAAATGTATATTTAGCTGTGTCGGCCATTTTAAACTGATTTATACATAGGACCAACTAGACATCAAGAGCATCATTTCTGTAAAGTGTCATGCAAATCCATCAAGTTTTTTCAGAGTAATCGCCACAAGTTTTTCCTATATAACTATGTAAACGAAGATGGCCGCTGGTGGCCATGTTTGACATCGAATCGAATCGAAATGACTTTTGCCATACCAGTCATTTTAGTAAAGGTTCCAAAATCCATAAGTTGTTTCAGAGGAGTAGACGCCACAAGTGTTTCCTTTATAACTGTATATAAACAAAGATGGGCGCTGGCAGCCATGCTGGACATCGAATCGAAATGAATGTTGATTAGGACCCACCACATGCATGCCATTCATTTTGGTTTAAGGTTCTAAACAATAACACTTATGGTTTTTGGGAAGTGGTCGGCAAGAAATTGTATTTGTAATAATCCATTTAAAGTCGTGGAGGCCATCTTGAATTTCCGGTTGACATGTATTACTAGACATCAAGAGCAACATTCCTGTGAAGTTTCATGAAACATCTGTCAAGTAGTTTCAGAGGAGTTGTCGCCACAACAGTGCCCAAAGAAAATTAAAATTGGGATAGCCCAGGGCAAGTAGATTTCAAAAGTCCACTTGTCCTGACTGAAAATACACTTTCCCTGATTTGTTTAACTTGCTCCGAAATAATTATTACCAAGAATATTTGCAAGTAAATACTTTTTGTCGATATTGAATATTTCGATTTTTTATTTTGTTTTATTTATAATTAATTAATAATACATATTGTGATTGGAATCAAACAATAAGGTTATTTTCCTTTATTTTCCTTTTATGTATCCATTGTATCATTTGACTTATACAATATTATTGTCTTTATCGCGTCAAAAACCGTACCGGGTTACCGGTAACATCCGCAGAGTTCGCTGAAACGATGTATCCGGTCTATGAGTGATAACATATGACAGAAAACGTTAATGCAATACATACTGAAAATATGATATCTTTGAAGACACGAACACAAAGTAGAAACTGATGTTAAGCTATATATGTTAAATTCACTAGAAAAAGTATGAAAGGGGACATTTGGAAATCGTCGAATTCGATAAATAATAAAAAGATTGCAGTCTCGCTTTGACTGGGACTGTTCATGACCAGTAGTGTTTAATTCCGTTCACGCCCTCTTGCCTCGGGTTGAGCAGAGCTCAATATTTAAAATTCCAATAGTGCATAAATTTGAACTATCCCGAAGATTGTATGCCTATGAAGGTGAACATGGAACCTTCAATGCGGTATTTTCACACCATTCCATGGCCAGAGGCGTATGGTCCCAGTTTCTAACAAAACACGTTGCCCTAAACGAGAAAACAATGGGCGAAATAAACAAAATGGAATTTAGCTGGGAGCAGAGATTATGAAGCCTGCGTATCACAGGTAACATTCTTAAGACTAAATTTAAAAGTCGGCAACATATCCCAAGTGCAATTAAATAATACTCGGAACCTTTAAAGACTGGAGTAGTGGCACCACCTATTCGAAATTCAAGTAAGAAACCAAACGTTTTTAAGAATGTACCACCAGTATCTGTAAACACCGGCTCAGCGATATCCAAAGATCGGAATGAATAACAGTTCTCATTGCAAGCACGGGGAAAAGTTGTACCACAACGCTACTGTGATATATAAAAAGGTATGAAATAGTCAGTGGTCCATCACGCAATAAAACTTTTGATGGCAAAATTTAGTAGAATTTGGCATGCATGCTTAACGTAATACTTAGGGTGTGTGGTTAACCATTCGAAGACATGCCAAAGTTGAAAAATGCTCATGAGTCTCAAAATTAGGTCAAAGGTCTTCTGAGTGCAAGAAAATGATATAGGGTTCAAATAACTAAAATGATGTTGAATGTATAGAATTTAGTCTCCCATAAATAAGCATCTTTGTGTAAGGTACACGTTACAGTTAACAGATATAGCAAAATTAAGGCAAACAGATTATAAGAAAATAAGGTCAAAGGTTAATAAGTGCATTTTAAATGCAGTTTAATGAAAAATATTTTGATTGAAACATGAATTCAACCGAACAATCATTGTAAACCACTTCTTTTGAAATTGTGTTACACAACAATTTACATCATTATGTATTACATACAAAATTGCCCTGCTTAAAGTTTCCTGAAAGATGGTGTGATTTGTTTTGGAAAAAAATGCTACCGAGATGCCTACAAAAAAACTACTCAGCATCATCTTTTGTCCATCTATTTTGGAAGTTGCTTGGCATGTCGCGTTGACAGAAAATGGTGCAGTGTAATAACCTCATTTTGCAGTTGAACAGGGTTGCTCAGATGCACAACCGCTCTGGTGGTATATTTGATCGCATTGTCACAGGAGCGAGAGAGAGGCTTTACATTTGACCAGTTTGTTAGAAATATAACTCCAGAATTGGTCAAGTCTTGAACTGTACCATTTGACGGTCAATAACCACAGGACGTCTTTACCATCAATAAAAATCGAAATTAAGGTATTACAACTAAACTGGTTCAAAAAGGTTTTCGTTATCACAAACTTGGCAGATCTTTCTCAACATTCTATCGCCGCAACGAAAACCTGCTGGAGAAGTAAAACACCAACCTAACAACTATTTTATGCGGCTAGGAATATCGCAACCTTTATTCTATATAGTATGATACAGTAAAACTTAGGGAATAAAACAGGAGTGGCGGATTTCCTGACCACTTTACAAAATTAATCAGGAAATTCGTCAGAAAAGAAAATACGACCCTTATTATTACAATGCACTTCATGCTTGGTGATTGACTCCTTTACAGTCAGTTACAGTAAGGCGGTAACCCTGTCTTCACCACTATTGTTTTGTGTATCGTCCTTTTCGTTGAATAGTTAATTTGCTCTTTGTGGTACAGTGCGGACCTACGCCATTTCGTTTGGGTGCAGTGGGGACCATTTTTCTCATTTTTGTAACCTGTAGCAATTTTGTATTAACTTCTCTCATATCAGCTACAACTTTGATGTCCATACATAAGGACTCAATGCCTATCTTTTCAGGGCAGATGGACTGAGTGTAATACCAACAAGCCCCCGACCATACCGCATACACGTTGTTTCGATAAACGTTTCTGACCATACATCATTCCATAGCCCATACTTCATATGTCTAACCACAGACTTGATATTCTACTACGAGCAGTTCTAGTCTCTAATTATCCCACATACTATTAATCATCAAACGGTACAGCTGTTGATCCCTATAAAGACAGATAAAAATATCGGACAGGGAAAGCAGCATTCAAGGAGGACAGTCAACCACAAAACACAAAAACAAACATGCAAACAGACAAACGAGAAGGCAAAAGTAATAAAAAATGCAAACGACATCACAAACACAAAAGGGTTGACAATAGGGCTACCGCCTTGGAACGGTCAGTGGCAACAAAGGCGGGGGTTTAAACCGGTTTTAGGGTGCACCAAACCTCACACTTACCCTACTGTCATCCCATTAAAACAGGACAGTGTAAATAAAGAAATCCCCGCCATGGTCTTATCTCTAACCATCAAGGCAGCATCAATAGGCAATATAAGTAAAACACAAATATGCTCGTGTAAATATAATACAAAAAAACAATAGCCTAGAAAGCCACAATGAAGGTATTCAATGACTTGGCAGAAGCCAGAACAGTAAGAGAATAAACTATTAAGGGCACGACAAGAAAGATCATAGAAGCCCAATTATAGCGGTTTGCATAACCAGTTGAAAACTATGACATATATACTAGTTGAAAACTATGACGTATATACATGCATGTTTCATGCAAAATATACATGTTTAACTCTTCCTAACTAGTCAATATAAATGTATACTATCCACAAAACCTCAATATTAAGAAAAAAAGCCGAATCCTGTCTAAGTATTAAACTATTTCTTAATCTCGTATTTTCCATTGCATTTGTTTGTACTTATTGGCCTTTATTTGCATACACTTCACGCCCTCTTGTCCCGGGTTGAACAGAACTCAATATTTAAAATGTCAATAGTACACGAATTTGAGCCATCCCGAAGATGGTTTGCATATGACGGTGAACATGGAACCTTCATAACGGTATTTTCACACCATTCCACGGCCAGTGGCGAAAGGTCCCAGTTTCTAAAAAAACACGTTGCCCTAAACGAGAAAATGGCCGAAATAAACAAAATGGAATTTAGCTGGGAGCAGAGGTTATGAAGCCTGCGTATCACAGGTATCAGTCAAAATACTAAAATAAACCCACCAAATAACGACAAAATTACACTACACTCTGTCCAGGTGCTCAGGTCATATACTGATCTATATGTGCTGATTGAAAGTAGGTATGAGTTGGTAACTCTTACTTCAACTCTGCAGTTTTGCGGTTTGGTCTGGCTGGTTAAAGCCGTTTATATCGTGTCTATAGAGTTTGGATGATTCTCAAAATATGTAAGTTATATATGAAACTCGTCATTTGTAGGTTTAGAAACGATATGCATACGAGGGCTGTTCAAATAATACGTGGATTCTTTCGATATCTCACTTATTTATTGACGTAAACTTTTTAAGATTCATACATATTGTAATCCAACTCATCAAAAAAAAAAATACCATGTCTAGATACGTTGCAAAGAATAATATAATATGAGAAAAACCCTTCTACGAAGCAGTCCAAAATGTGGCGTCTTTATTTCACAACTGCATTTCTAGAATGGCTAAATAAAAGGAAGATCGTCAGCGAAAATACATAATACTAAAGTAGCATTGCCATTGGTACTCCAAAATTACAATTATGAAATTTTATGAATATTGAACATTGAGAACTATGATACATATTAATAAGTAGATGAACACTTCCTTTAAAGTTGAAATTGACGACGTCAGAAAAAATCACGGAGCTCTAAATTCTAGTAGAATATTAAATTAGATGAACTTTTAATCAAACAAAAAGAAATAATACAAAAATGAAATACAAAAAGATAAAATTTCAAAATATGACACATTTTCTTCAATATATATATATTTATAAATTAAAAAAACCGATATATGTTCAATAAACATGTCATTTGGAATGACTATGTTATTTGTTTTCTAAATATTTTGAATATGTATCATGCTAAACTCGATCGAATTCGTATGAATCTCTTTCCGAAGCTGAGATATGTTTATTAAACATAATTATCCAACAATGATGTAAAATATGAATTTAATGCAAACGATGATAACATGTAATACACAAATCTTATTAAATAACAATTGCGTTGGTTATTTCTAGCATTTTTCATCATTTATAACTTTAGGTTGTTGTTGGTTCGTGGTGGATACCGTGGAGTTGTAAAAAGCCGTATTTCTTGAAATCTGTTTCAAATAATTTTATAATATTGACTGGAACTGTATTGCTATATATTTTAATTTGCTTGATTTATAAAAGTGTAATAGTGTTAAAATGTCCATGTAATATTTGAACGTCCCTCGTACGTTGTAAAATGTGGCTGTTGTTGGCGGTATAGCTACTTTAATCATGTGTTCTTTATAAAAGTAAAGTTAAAAGTATTACATGTCTATAACGTAGATAATATTTGATACAGCAATGAGGTATTCACAGAAAACCGCTCTAATCGGGCTTCAATTTCTAACTCTGTAAAATGAAATGTCAACTAGCAGTAATTAAGCAAGCTTTACATATATTTAGAATAATCAGAAAACGTTTTGTGCTCTATAACCGTCCAAATGATTACACGATAATATCAGTAGCTAACTAACTAACTAACTAAATAAATAAATAAATAAATAAATAAATAAATAAATAAATAAATAAATAAATAAATAAATAAATAAATAAATAAATAAATATATAAATCAATAAATAAATGAATAGATAAATAAATAAATAAATAAATAAATAAAAGCAATCAAATTAAGACAGCGTTTGCGTAGATTGTGATGTATATCTGAAAAAAGTGACCTTAGCAATTCTTGATTAAACGTGACAAAAGTATAAGGCCTATTTCGAGCCTGTCGTATTTGAGGGAATGATGTGGTAATGGTGGGAGGGGAGAATTTGTATAGATAACTGTAAATCTCGGTTAGACATACAATTTTAAGAGCACATTATGTTATTCAATTTTCAGCTAATGAAGACCGTCAAATAAAGAGTTTGTATGAAGTGAATATATTCAACTATAAAAACAGGTTAAAAATCAATTGTGAATTTGAGGTCCACCATGTAGCAATCTAACACATGGTTTAACTGCACTAAACTTTATTATTATTCTGTTGTAAACACGATTTGCAGACATTAATCACAACTTTTCGCCATTGTCAACCACCCTAATTGTTTCCTTAAATATTTATGTTTATTTTGATGACTATGCAATCAATACATGTCTATCAATTGATGCCGAATCGGGTTGAATATTAAACGCTCAGACAATTAGATCTAGCTGGTAAATCTTTGTCCGTACTATTTAAACTATAGGCATTTTGGGTACGTGACTGTCATTTCGTTTACTGTAAAACAAAAGCATCCAACACGATATAAAAGTCGAACAGAATATGTAGCTTTAAAGGACCACATTCAAACAAAATCTCGCATCGAAACAAACAACACTTAAAGTACAAATAAGGGGCAAAGTATGTGACGTCACACACACAAACGGGTTGATAATAGGGCTCCAGCCTTGGTAAAAGGTTTGGGTTTAAAGCGGATTCATTGTTGAACCAAACCTCGCTCCTACTATACTGCCATCACAGTAACGTACCCTATTCTCATCACAATAAAACGGGGAAGTGTGAATAAAGAAATTCACGTCAAGACTAGAAGCGATTAAGAAGAATTGTTGGTGGTCAATCCAAACACGAGTAAAAAACATCACAATGTATGTTTCTTTTCACTTATATACGCCATATTATTTAATTATTGTAATGAAATAGTTTGGGATGGGAAACCAGACGACTCAACAACTTCAATCTTAATTCATATGCTGCACTCGGGTTCTTACACAATCTTGTTTCGTGATCGATTTTCACTTCAACTGAATTATATGTGCAGCTGTTAGCAATTTAAATTTCATTTTAAGTTAATAATATGCTATAGCAACAAAAACCAGCAAAGACGTCGAGTTTTCCAGACCAAACATTTGTAGTAATGCTATTCATACTTAATATGGAGCTGAAATAAATTGTGAGTTTGTATTTGTACTTGTAATGACAATGTGCATTGCACAAACACGCGAATTATATGACGTAATTCACATTCTTACCTCAAAAAGCATTTATATTTGGAATGTTGTAGTAATGTTGTAGTAAAATTTCTCACACCCCAATTAATTTTCCCATAGGGTTACTGAACAACCTTTTCCATCATCTGAGCTTCAAAACAGTGCAGAGACATTGTTGTTGGTTTAATATCTTCAGTATAGCCAAGACCAGTAATTTAAAACAATAAAATACACAAGTTAGCCTGTTTTTTCTTCTTCCGAAGTATACCAGTCAATAGCTATGCATTCAGATTATACATGTCAAACAACCCCCCCCCCCACCCCCCGCCCCACCCCCCAGTTAAGCTTAGGTCTGAGAATATGAATTTGTCGGTATTGTTCCTTTAACATAAAAATACACAAGAAGTGCCACCAACCGTAGTATATTAGTAATATATCTGCCATTTTTGTCTCAATCTGCATGAACATTTCCTCAAACATGGTCTGTGCCACCTGCTTTCTGCAAATGCATAACAATACATAAATACCCCATGTAGAACAAACATAACTGAAACTGGAATTGTTTCGGTAAAATTGTTAACAAATCAAGAACTGCACCTATTTTGACTAGATAACAGCTATACTCATTATGGAATGAGAAATTCCATAATGAGACATTCCACCTAGTAAACAGAACATCAACATTATTTGTCACCAAAAGAAACTTGATAGCTGGAAGATACACACAGGACAACGAAAAAAATCGCTTGTGTTATCACTGTCCAGTATGGCATACACATAGAGTAATTGACAACTTTAAATTTGACACATGCTTCATCTGTACCAACAACTAGTTGCATTTGTCTGACAAATCATTACTTTGAAACTAACACACAAATCAATTGAATCAAGGTGTATAACGGGCTTTAAAAACGGGCATCTATGTGACCATGTGACTATGAAGAAAAATTAGCTACTTTTAAGGTCTCACATCTCATTTAGTTTTCCCATAGGGTTACTATACAGCCTTTTTCAACATCTGAGCTTCAAAGCTGGACAACAGACATTGTTGTTGGTTTAATATCTTCAGTATATCCAAGACCAGTATTTTAAAACAATAAAATACATCAGTTAGCCAGGTTTTTTTTTCTCGCTCGTGTGTATGTCACCACTATATGTTTATGTGACCCCTATTGAAAGTAGAAGAAAATCATACACTTCTGAAATTTGAATGAAACCTCATATCAACATGGGATTTTCTGTACCATCTGTCTTTTACACTGCAGATGTATCCTTAAGCAAACAATAACCTATTTTTCAGGATATTATTCGGGATATTGTCCTCCCGATTGAAATCATACAGGACACATAATGCACACGTCTCTTACATACCTCTAGGTATTTTTCTTGTTTTTTATTATTTTTAAAAAAATCAGTAACATAGAGGGCGTGTATATTACCTCATACTATAATCAATTATTACACAAGATACGTTTATACGAATTAACGTATATATAAACTAATGTATAATATATATATTCTATATAGCAACTGATTCATTATATATAGCAATTGGGTAGACTGGTCAATAAACTGTTTACGACCAAATTATATAATATGCAACAAAACAGTAGCAAAGGGAAAAAAACGCTGGGAATGAGAAAAAACCTGTGGCTAGTGTACTAACTGGGCATGTCACTAACACGAGACAGTTTGAAACCTCATCTGTGGCCAAACACCCAGAACCCCAATTTAAAACAAAATTATCTAAAATTGAGAAAACAAAAGAATTATTTTCTGTTTCCCCTTTGATCTTCAAATATATGACACCGTCTTAAGGTCGCTTGCAATCTATGTAGCAAATTCACCTCAAGGCATTATATTTGACATTTTTTATGGAGTAGTTATCCGCTTTGTTTAAGAATAGTAGAGTTTGGTAATGAACTATTCCAAAAGGTTATTAAAACATTAATATGTCGATTGTAGCCGAAATGTCTAATGTAGCATACCGCTAGTTTACATACATACGTATTATATATCCCTAGATTGCCGACCTTGTCCAAAATGGATTTTCATAGAAGAAAATACATTGGCAGTAAACACGTAATGAAATCACTAGAGACGGGCTAATTTACGTCTACTGGTTGTACATAAATAGCAGAACTCTGCAATTTATATTCAATCCCATTGTTCATTGAACGATGTAAATGTTAACGTTATTGGAACTGACGTCGATTACATGTACATGTATGCCGCACTTGAACGAGAAAATTATCAAATCGAATCGTTTAATGCAATATTTAGAAAAAAACAATAACACGTAGTTATATATTCTTTGGGATATTATTTGCAACACAGTTTCAATTGTAATGTTGCACTTTGTTCGTGTAAAGGTTGTCTGTTATGATTAATGCTAACATATCATATACTCTAAACACACTGTCACGATATTTTGTAAAGTCTGTACAACACAATAAATCACACACAAAAAACATGTTTAATTCATAAATGTCTCTTTTTTGTTTTTTCTAAAACATATTTGCATAACGTAAATATAGAGGAGACGAGTTTAAATACAAATATAAAGCCCATGCAGACTTTGCATAATGAGATTTGTGTTTAATAAATTTGCATTAAGATTTATCTAATCTACCAATCATGCATACAGTTTACCCGAGGCTCCATCGGTACTGTGGAATATATAAAAAAGGAGTTGATCTGAGTTAATTGAAACAATGTATGATTTGAAAATTTTCTTAAACGTAAACAACGTTTATATTTGATATATCGGTACGGGTACATTTTTCCGAACACAATAATAACTAACGTTGTGACGTTGAGGCGTGACGTCAACAAAGTGTTGCTGACGTTGACGTCATCCGCCGATAACGTTCAATAAAGCGAATATTTGTTTGAAAAACGTAATTTAAAATGTAATAAATAGATTATTTAACTGATGGGATCGACTATTGGGTAATCCTTGACTTGTTGGTAGACCTGCTTTGTTTTTTCACTCACTCGCGTGCGCTCGTTCGTGAAAAGAACCACACGTCTACCACTCGTGAAGGATTTCCCTATAATCGATCCCAGCAGTTAAATAATCTCTATATATTTACTTTATATGATGCATTTAAGGTCGATAGACAATATAAGCTGGGGGAAATCGGGGAATAGATGTAAGACTATTATATATTTTTATATATATAGTTATAATAGTGTCGCGGTGACCTTTTGAAATACAGATGCATGTCCAAGTGAACACTCACAATGTCAAGCATCTCCCTTGTGCTAAGCGTACTTATTATGACGTCATTGTGTTGGTTTATCGCAGTCTCTATACCTCAGACTAAAGGGTTTAGAAAGTTAGGTCACAGCTATGTTTAAAGATGCACATTATGCCAAGGTGGTCAGAGTTTATTCCACATTCCGCGTAATGACAGCGAGATAAAAAAGTAGTTTATCGAAAGCATGACGTTACCTTAATTTCTAAGAGAGTAAACATAGATACACAAAGCGAACAGGTAAGGAGCATTCAAGTACGACAGTCAACCACAAACACACACAGAAACACAGAACAAATATAAATATGAATAAAAGGCCAAATAAGACATCACAAAAACAACAGGGTTGACAATAGGGCTACCGCCTTGGTCACACTGATGCAAGAGTTGGAATTATATTAGATTCATAAAAATAACACAAACATTTTACGCTTGAAGGAGTGTTGAAAACCAATTTAAATCCTATACATATGTACATAAACATAGATATAATTAAAACATTACATAAAACTACGAAGTCAGGTCAAGCACAAATGAAAAGGTAAACAAAACCCAAAATATAGAAGACTCCATATGACCTATATTTGCAAAACAGTTAGGTATGTACATTAGATTCCATGAGACCTATATTTGAAAGCTATTAAGGAATTCACAGTAGACTCCATGTGTCGCATGGGTATAGAAAGTTAGGTCACAGCTATGTTGAAAGATGCACATTATGCCAAGGTGGTCAGAGTTTGATCCACAAGCCGCGTAATGACAGCGAGATAAATAAATAGTTTATCGAAAGCATGACGTTACCTTAATTTCTGTGAGAGTAAATATAGATATAAACATCGAACAGGAAAAGCAGCATTCAAGTACGACAGCCAACCACAAACACACACAGACACAAAGAACAAATTTAAATGTGAATAAAAGGCCAAATAACACATCACAAACACAAAAGGGTTGACAATAGGGCTACCGCCTTGGTCACACTGATGCAAGAGTTGGAATTATATTAGATTCATGAAAAGTACGCACACATTTTACGCTTGAATGAGTGTTGAAAACCTTCATTTCTGAGAGAGTAAGTCACAGTGATGCAAGAGTTGGAATCATAATTTTTTTATTAGAATCATAAAAAGAACACACCAATTATACGCGTGTATCTAATAGATCCTATGTCACCATGTATGGTCTGGCTGCTTTCTATGCTGTTATCTGCCACTGATTGTTTACTCTTTAGTTCAAGGAGATATACCGGAAATGACAAGAATTTACTTCCGGGTAGTATCCTAGGAAAAAACAAAGGAAAATCAATATTTTATGTTCGTAGATTTATAGTTTTAAACGATGCCGTCGAGTCAAATATAATGTTGTGTGTGTAAAAAACATGGACAAAAACTATTCACGGAAAAAGTGTCATGCATCGTTTTCCATTCAATAGTATAGTGAGAAAGAAAGGTCTGGATACAACGTTGCAAGAATGCGAGGCCCATTTGTTCGCACCATTTCGTAGGAAAATCGGGACCTACCAAAGAAAACCCACCCCTAGCATCTTCCCAAGACCAGGTGGCTTTGAAAAAGTTTACAAAATCTCCGTAAGTCATAACACTTGTCTGCAGAAACTGAGAATAAAACTCGCAAAATAGTACTGTATAATGTAGATAGTTCTTACTTATTTTAACCAATAAATATATTGACAAACATTATTATGGTGGAAAACAGCATTGGGTGGGAAAATGCCGCTGAAATGTATTAAACAGAACTACACAAGCCATTGGTAAATGATAGTTCAAAATTAATTATAATTATTTGCACGTTTATATTGGAATGTATGCAGTAAATGCAACTTGAGTTAAAGTATGTCACAGGGCTAGGAAATGGGACTAGAAGCTCGAACCCGGGTCTGTCAAACTACCATTCCGTTGCTCTACTGACTGAGCTACATGTAAATGGCAGGACAATGCTATATCAATCTACCCTGTTAAATATGTATGCCAAACTTTAAAAAAATTGTATTTAAATATAATATTAATTAATTAATCTATGTGTCTGACTCTTTGTTTACAGAATGTGGATGACAATGTTGAAGCTACTTCCAGTACTGATGATGCCTTAAACAAGAACGTGGAAGTTGACATTGAGGAATCTCCCGAGTCTAACGTTAGTGGTGAGGCTGATGGCATCACAATGGATTGCAATGACTCGATGCTCGACATATCATTAAAAGTATAAATTGTTAAATTGTCTTAATTGGGGTCCATAATACAGCGCAATTATTAATAATTATACATTACAATAAGTCTTACCAGGCCATAGATAAATCCCTAAGTTATAAATATAGCTGTCATACGGAACACATTTTAATATCTACAGCGACACTCCCGGTGCAATACATTGCGATTTTGTTTATCGCAAGTATTAAATAGCTAAAATTGGGCGTAATCATCGTTAGAAAATACCCTCTTTGTTTCTTTTATTTTTATGTTCAGTGTAATTTCTTTTGGTGGTTTATGACTCATTTAGTTTATTTTTATCAGTTTAATACAGAAATAATGTATTTGAGCAATTCTAAAAATATACCAATCATGATGTCTCCTGTAATGTAATAAAAAATATATCCATAAACATGTCAGATCAAAAAAAGAGTAAAATTACACATTTGGCACGGCTTCCAAATGAAAATCCACAAAATCATTTTAAGTTATTTTTTGTAAAGGGATAAGTAATATGTAATTGTTGAACATATCCTTTTTAAACGACACTTTTGTTTGTTTGAGAACAAGAATAGAAACTTATATGTTGTTTTCGTGAAAAACAAAATAATTTACCCAAGTAAACTTAATCTGACAATATAATTCTTGTTTTTCAGTTTCGTAGCTATGGGGTAAATGTTCCAGTTGCTTAAAAAATTCGTTACACAAAAAAAAAAAAAATGTTTTATATTTTCTGTCCTGAGTAGTTGGTAAATGACAGGTCAATATGTAATCCTTTGTCAGATTTGAACTGACATCTCTCCACAAAGTAGATTGGCGAGTGTACTTCATTATACTAAAAGGATGGAAAAAGAACCTTTGCCATTTTACCAATTTTAGTCTAACTAACTGACTACCTTTGGTACTTCTGTTAAGCTGTGCTCACTGTTACTATGACTTTTGTAGTGTATCTAAAGCGCATCGTGATAAGGCTCAAGATACCAAGAAAGTATCGTAACAATATACTATCGCCATGATATAAAGTGCGATACTTGCCTATGAATATGAAGATACGTAACACAATACACAGTTTCATTAAATAACATTTTATTTTTATATGAGGTGTAAATACAATTATCACTTAAACAGAACTATAGGTTATTTTTGACTGCAATGAATATTTACTTATCAGATTCAAAATGCATGCGTAAAAAGGAACTCGTTCGGAGTTACCAATAGCTTTAAATAGTTTATGCTTTCAAAATGGATGTGAATTAATACATTTAAAATAAACAACTTTTTGTGATTAAATGGAAGTTAAGTAAACCAAACTAAACACTATATTATCTTAATATTAGACACATACTTGGAACAATTTTCCTCATATAAATATGGAATAAACTGTTTCACAGGTCAATACATGCAAATATAATACTCATGATTGTTGTTTACAGTTATGAGTTTTTGTAGTAAAATTAAATAAAAAAGTCGAACAGGAAACGCAGCATTCACAGAACGCAGTAAATACAAAAACACTCAAAAAGACAAAAAAATAGTAATGATAAAGGCGTATGACGTCATAAACACAAAAAGGATTGACAGTAGGGCTACCGCCTTGGAACGGTCAGTGGCGTACAGTGGTCTAGGGTACACCAAACCTCACACTTACCCTACTGTCATCCCAATAAAACGAGTCTTACTGAACAAGAATTAGCATGGACTAATACAATACATGTACAGGTAAATAGGCCAACATATCCGTATCTTGCCCCCCGAGGCGTACCAATCAGGGGATTATTCTCACCGCTGTTGTAAATGAACAAAATGATGTGTACTTTAGATGATTACATTTGATATTATATGTTCTTAATTACGTGAATTCATACTGCCGTGTCATTGGTCCACGGACTAAAGACCGAGGGACATAGTACGTATCCAACGATTAATAACACAACCAACGTACATTTACTTTATTTATCCCCGCCATGAACTAGTCTCTACCCAACAAGGCAGCATTAAAAGGCAATATAGGTAAAACACAAAGATGCTCGTGTATATATAAATACAAAAAAAAATAGTCTAGAAAGCCACAGAGAAGATACTCAATGACTTGGCAGAAGCCAGAGCAACAAGAGAATAAACCATTGAGGGCACGACAAGACAAACATCAAACGTCACCGTCCTTTTTAGTTTAGGTAGACGTCATCATAGGGTCCACAGCCTGTCCGGTAATCGTACAATTAAAGAGGAAAGCATAGTGGAGAACTGTAAATGGGTCCGCCAACAAGCATGCAGTACGTTGCAATATAATAGGGTCATAACCTCTTTTGATAAACCTTCTAACAAGTTTAACAGAGATAGTATGAAAGTGATCACGACCAAGAATCTTACGGTTTGTAAATCACATCACCATAGAAGTCAGTTTGTGATAGTCCTTGTTGCATTAGAGTTCTTAAATTCCTTTTATATTTGGAAAGAAGATAATGAGTATTAAATGATACTCACAATTTTAAAAAAACTGATTATTTTTGTAAAACGTATGAGTAAAATACCCAAAATCGTATCTACAGCTCTGTCTTAGATACACAGATTTACATTGATTAATCTGAAAGATATCAATATGATGAGGCCAAAATAAAAAACACATGTGTTTCAGGCTACTATACCTACAGTGCCCCAACCGTTTGGCCATAATTAAACATTGTTTGCCTAATTTAAATAAGCATCGTAAAGATTGAAATTCCTGTCCTACACAGCATGTGTAAAATTAATTGGAAAATAAAATAAACTCCCTTTTGTTTTAATGTAACCTGAAACACACAGACTGTTTTATTTGGCCTAAGAAAAATATTGAACTGTAAAATTGTATTTTGGAGAGTATATTGTATATAAGTTACAGTGTTTTAATGACCCAATATGGGATATACGTCTTAGTAATAACTATATGGAATATACTGACATTTTTAAAAACTACATTGGCTAACGTCTCAAATTTGCAACCGTAAAATGCCCCATTTTTTTGTACCGCCACCTAACATGTCAGCGAGGTATAGAAACGTTGCTGTGAATGTGAGTGGTTTATACACGGCATTTGCGTGACACATTTATCCAATTAAAAATCTAGAAATTATTAGCAGGTTCGATTTGGTTCGATTCCCGGTTTTTTTTTCAAACGCACTCCCGCAGTATCTTACTCTGGCAAGGTACTTTGAAAGTATGCCATTCTTTGGAGGGGATGTTAAACCGTCGGTACTGTGTGCTGGGAGAGCAATACCCAGAGGCTGTGCACGTTGAAGATCGCTCTGAACTTCTGTGTTAATCAGTGATACAAGAAGGCCGTAGACCGAGGTTGTCGTGATAATCAAAATTGATTGTGTGCAAAATCAGTCGAAAGAAAAAAAGAGAGCTAACAATTGAGATTTACAATAACTCGCCCTGTGGTGCAATCACACTCAGCTGAATGAACCTGTCTGGTTACTTTTGATAGACAAAGCCTCATATCATGGTCAGGATTTTTTCTTTTCACTGGCTGAAGGTAGGGAGGGGATCACCTTGCACTTAATAAAACAATGTTATTATTCTTCACTAATGTTGTGATACTGCAAAGAATGTACATGTCCGAATTCCAAAATACACACTTTTGAACAAAGCTGTCGTTTACAGTTTGTTTTCAGGACTAGGTAGTTATAGATAGCTGAGTGTACAAAGTCTGGGCATTGACATACATCACTACTCCACGATTTTAAAGACACTGGCTCCGGAAAGCGTTCACCTAGAGGAGTCACCAGTTTTGAAGTTTTCCGTTACTGCAAAACGTTCTGTTCCTCCCCATTCCAACTTTTCAACATCAGGCAAATTCAAGGTAGACACTCCTTTCCAAAGAGTTACAAGCACTGATTTGTTTCCCGTAACAAACTGGTTTTGTCTCCCCAGATAATTATTTAATTGGATACAGCTTGACTCATCAATTTCACTATTTGTCAGATAATTGTCCTTTTCGTTATTGGTGGCGAGTTCCATTTTACAACCCGGAACCAGTTTACTCGGAATATCTGGAATTTGAACAAGATAGATAACCGACTTTCCGGAATGGACTATAATCGAACCCAGAAGTTAAAAAGTCAGATAATTACATTTAAAATCAGTATTATATGATTTTAGATTGATTTTAATCGAAGTATTTGACAATCACACAGACAGTTTTGAACTGACTTTTATTGAGAAATCCTGATGTTTCACTCATAGAAATGTAATCAAAATATATATTTAGTTTGATTGAATTGGGATTACCGCCAAAGGACTGGTTTTAAAATGAGACTGCAATATTTATTTTAATTATTGATTTCCAAATTTCTCCTTTCATATCTTGTTTTTTTAGATAATTACTCTGAAGATATAGTAGGGGAAGATTATAAGAATATTTCATGGGTATTCGGTGAAGATAGGGAATTCCAACCCGAGGTATAAGTGTTTTTGTCGGAACCAAGGAGAGCCGAGGTTCCGATTAAAACACTTATACCGAGGGTTGAAATTCCATGTCTGAACCGAATACCCATGATATATTCCCTTTCTTGCATATCAAAGACATGTTGTGCATTGACGCCGCCAGCTACTTACGTTTTGCATGTTATCCTGCTTACCGGATGTTGGTGCGCGCGTGACTTTTATATTTACCCATAAAGATAAGAATTTCCATCTCCCATGTCAAACATGTATAGCCTTAACCGGTGCAATAAATTGTTTGTTTACTCTATCTATTGACAAGCAATGAAGTGTTTGTTACTTTGTACCCATTGCGTCTAAAATATAGATGAAAGGGCTAATGTTGCGTTAAATCTGTCCAAGCAATAATGCTCATTTACAGTATAACATGACTTCTGGGAGTGTAATAAAGTCATAATTAATTTATCGAATACACTAGTGTACAGTAAAACATTTAGTCCCAAGCATTTGCATGGTAAATCATAAGATACGTTCAGACAGACCGTATCATGTTTGAATCATACTTTATACAATGGATACAAGTAGCGTTAAATGCGCTTCATGGTGTAGCATTAGTTGTAGTACGAACGTATAACAGCCGAGTACCATTAAACAATCAAACGACTTCGTGATTTTTCTTACAAATTTGCCCCCTGTTAAAGGTACATTTACAACTGTGTATTTTTGTACTTTAATCAACTCGTTGGAAAAAAGGTAGGATACTCGATAGAGCCTTGTAAGATATTCCATTTATCTCATTACTTGCGGTCTGGGAGTGTAATAAAGCAATTATATATGTTTATCATATTACATTAGTGATACAAATATGCAACTGAAGGCCGAATCATCTTTCGGTCTTTACCCTTCAGCTCGGTGTGCATCTGAATTGCCTTGTTGACTTCTTAACGTTCAAATTACCGGATGGCGGAAATCGACGAGGTAGTTCAGTTTCTCGGTGTCGAACGGAGAAGACTGAGTCAACATACTAAGTCATCTAACGGCAACGTTAAATAAATACATGTTCCTAATGAGGCGTTTTTGGAGTTATGTGATAAACAGAATCGCACATTTGTACAGTCATATTTAATATTAAATTTATTATCCTCGTTGAATAAAATTCAATATTTAACAGCCACTCATGTAAGATCTATGTAAAACAAAAGGTATGTCATTGGGACTCACGTGTACTAAATAACATGTAATGGCATTAAAATAAAATGGCAAACATGTTAACATACAATTACAACCATATTTTGATTTTGTTTTGGACAAGAGGCATTTAATTTTAAGACAAAATTAACTGAGCGTCTAATACGTTCATTTGTTACTGAACAAAACCATTAAAATAATTCGCTTACACTGAATATACTTTTTGAATAAGAATTGACGTAATAAACCTCCTTCACGATATTTGTGTATTTCTAAAACGGGACTGTCGTCCAAGCTGGTAACAAGAGTGTGGTAGCGCATCTAGGTTAGTTGTCTGTTTATTATAATTAATTTATGTTACACAAATGCACAAAATCCGCGAAGTACGTGTAGCTTGTCGTTGCTATGACCAACTCTATGCGGGAAGTCCCTACCGCAATATTTTCCTTCACTACTTTGAAAGCAATTAGCACAATGAATATACGCGGAGTGAATTGTCATTCATTTTGTGTTCATGAACAATAGTTGGTCCCGACAGACGAAATAGGAGAAAACGCTTGGATCAGGAAAGCATCATTGTAAAATACGATTGGCACTATTTATTCTCGGAGATATATGGCGTATGAATAATGGACATCCGATTTGTCATTGTGTATGAACATTATGAAATGTATTTATTTATATGTTAAATGTTCGAATGATTGACTTTAAATATAAGTAATATTTATAGCATAATTTTTATATAGTATATGCGATTTATACTGCTTCTCGAGGGCCGCAGGCCCGGGAGTGCATTATAAATCGCATACGCGAAATATATGCTATAAATGTTTTGTACCACAGCCATGTATCCAACTATGCATGTGCGAGAAGTTTTAGGGCGTTGCAGTTTTCAGTAAAAATGACAGCTCCATCCAATCAAGAAATAGCATTATCACGCGGCACGAGCATGACCCATGTTTTGATTATTGCAGCCAATCGCCTTTGTTATTGTTGGGCAAATACAATCTGATGGAGTGCTGTTTTGGTAATTTGTAGTAGTTTTTTTACATATTTAACAGAACGCCCTTTACAAAATAAAATTAGGTAGACAATGGTATAACTGCCGAATCTGTCATTTATAGCACGGCTGAAATATACCGGCAGTTATAGCACGTTTTAGGCTTAGACCTTCAAGTTTATGAAAATTATATCATAAGCAAGAACAAAGGAAATCCATTAGAGCTATGGTACAAACTAGTCCTTTTATACAGTTACCTACAGACGAACGCAAAATATACTAAAAATATATAATTTTATATTCAGTCGTATCGAATAAAGATTAGCAGAGACAAATACAATATATTTACAGGAAAATCCCACCGCTGTTGTAATGGAACAAAATGACGTGTACTTTAGATGACTACATTTGATATTATAGTTTACTAATTACGTGAATTCATATTGGCCGTGCAATTGGTTCACGGACTACAGACCGAGGGTCATAATACTACCCAAGGATAAATAACACATCCAAACTTAAAATTACTTCATTAATGATCCTTTGATTGAACCAATTTGACATTCAATGTCTTTCAATGATAACTTTGTCATTTGATAACTTGTTCAATGAATATAAATGACTAATGGATAGAACAATTCTCCTCAGACTTAAACAAATGTTTGAGTTCTTACAATGTGGAAGCATTTGATGTTCATGGATAACAATATTTTGTTGCTTAGAGATATCTGACTGTTGTCCTTGTCTTAAGGGATGTATAAATGCTATGGACAAAGCAGGAATCCTCTTGGATACTATTAACTGTTTACATTTGCGTTGTTTTAGTAACTGACATACAATTCTAAGTATCAAATGTTCAACGAATATCTAGATACAATGTTTTTTAATGGATTAATGCTTTCAGACTGCATTGAACAAGAATGTTACCTAGTGCCAGCATAGAAAACATAATTGCTTGTGACCGATCCCTGGGGTATCATTGGATGTCTGACGTGCTCTAATTGACAATTTCATATATTCGTACCATTACATGGTCCCGCCTTAATTCCATTAAGCGATGCGAAACCTTATCAGTACTTTATAACGGATATTTCGACAATAAAACACGTTTAAAAGCATTTGTTTTTTCTAAAAGAAGTGCGTGTTTCAAATTAACGACTAAATGTTTTAATTTTGCAATATGCAAACTTTCTGAGCCGAAATTAAATTTATTTCATAACCCTGTTTTCGCTTCTTAGAGAAGGGGTTGGTAGGGGTATGAACGTTAATACTAGGACCACGTTATGTTGGAAGTGACAGTATGTTAGCATATGCGTGATGTTTACTTCCGAAACATGCTGACCGGACCTGAACGTAGTATTGAGCTGTGTTAGGAATCGGTCGTTTACCATTTAACATATATTTTAATTGTTTGTATATACATGTTGGTCTCACACCTCTAGTATCGCCATTGAAATCACACGTACCTAGAGACATAAGGAAAACAGAAATACAACTGATTTCTTTCTCTATTTTGGGACACCTTTGAATTTGAAAACGAAGGTTTTCTTTTCTTTAGGATACACCTGCAGTGTAACAGACAGCTAATATAGACAATTCTATGTTGATTTAAGGTTTCATTCTAAGCGTCACAAATGCATTTTTCATTTTCCATAGGGGTCACATGAACATGAGGGATGAAAACACCAATCTGGCAAAGGAATGTGTTTTACTGTTTCAAATTACCGGTTTTGGATTTTCTGAATAGTATAAAGCAATAACAACGTAAGGAAATATTACTAAAACTAAAGATATATAACAGAAAGTTCAGGTAAATCAAAAACTGTAGTTAGTCGAAAAGCGAGACAGAATTGCAGGAACACAAGAATATAAGATAATGTTTTACAACTGATTTCGGAAACGATATTTATGACTGTTTGTTTAAATACTAAATGTGATGATCACTAACCAAGAAAACATTGTCCATGACAAGTGCACACACATCATGCGTGCGCATTTAGGCATTGTTACGTTAATCGATATTATTCATAGACGAATCTAACTAACAAACATAATACGGACTATTATAGCAACCAGATTTATTTTGTCCAATGTTGTTATTTTAATTTGTCCTAAGGTGGATAACATAACGTATCAATATCATTTGTTTTATAAATATTCAGAAGGAATCAAATAATTTAATTATATACATCATTTTATTATGAAAGTACGTACAATAATTGTATACATTTGTAATTTTGATTGTTATTTAATTATGTTATACTTATTACTTACTCTTTATTATACGATAGAGTAACGGGGTGATGGCTCTCCGACCCTCACACACCTATGGAGGGGGAAAAAACGGTTTACTTATAATACTCAAAAATAAAAAGTTCTAATTACATTTGACCTTGGACAAGGTTTTTATTGAATTTACCGCAAACGCAATTTCCATCATCTAATTTAAATGCACATTAGCAAGTCTCAGGCGATTTATTACATCGACGAATTTTACTATTCCATGCAAAGATACTGGCAATGTCACATCACTAAACAAAGAACCTAGAACTAATCATTAAGTATTCTTGATATTAATTTGCCAATGGCAATTTCGGATTGAATGTCGCTTCATTATCGAACAGAGGCAGTCGGATGACATTTGACATTTGACATTGATTTATAGTCGATACGTTTCGCATTATTGATTTGCCCTGTAATTGATTGACGAACAAATGCAATGATAAGTTAATAAAGGTATTACATGACAGGTTGTATATAATTGATTATTTATTAAACACTTAATTCCAGTCTCTGTCTTTCATTTCAGAAGTTATATTAACATTGCCAGAAATAGTTGGTGTCCTCATTCTAATTCCTTTTTTTTACCGTTTTAATAACAATAAATACACTTAAACATGTTAAAAGAATAAAACAATTTGACCAAACTAACATTTAAAATCTATCAGAATTCCGTCGTCGGTTTCTCGCTAACTTATAGGCGATTGCCCTCGCTAACTTATAGGCGATTGACCTCGCTTACTTATAGGCGATTGACCGTTCAATCGTGTTAATAATCCACCAAGACTTTTCTCATTAAACAATAGAAGTTCATATTGAGCTTTAAGGCTTTGAGAAAAGCATGATATATGGTTATAATAAAGTTTCGCGATGTTTTTAAAAAGATAATATATACATGATCGTTAACACTGTTCATGTGTGTTTTATAAAAATGCTGAATCTGTGTGACTCGCTGAGTTTGTTTTTTTCTCATAAGAAGTATAATTTGTTAAGGTGTCGAGAAGAACATGCAATGTGGTTATATTAAAGCTTCTCGATGATATTATACATACAGACACATATATTCAATAGCACCATTTCAGACACCACATGTGATTGTTGATGGAAATGGCGGCGTTTTGTAAGTGCTACCTTTTGAAGTTTTTCATCTTCGTGTTACGAACCAGAAACTAGCAGTAACCTTTAAATCGCCTACAGTCCCTTTAAAAGATACACTAATGAAAATCAGTATTAATGGTTCCATATCAGTTAAATGGTAACACATGAATGAAGTTATACGTTGTATCTCATTATGTGCCGCATTGGGAATAACTGCCACTTTATTACAATCGCCATTAGCATGACATGGCATGATACACCATATTAATTTGGTGAAAAAAGTAAACGCACAAGGCAAATGCATTTAGTAATTGCACTGAACTTGATTGATACACGCAAAAGCACATGTTTATTTTATGGAAATAAACTGACTTTCAATGCGTCTTAATTAAAAAATAATATTTTAAGCAATTTAAAACTACAGGATTAATTCAGTTTGCTATACAAACACACTATGGTTTGCGCTTATCAGCTTGAAAATATACAATGTACTTGAGACATTGTTCCAGTATGCTAGCACATACGACTAATTTAGTGCCTAAGAATCGAGATTGCTACAAACTATATTTAGTACACGCAATATAGTGATTAGTATGGTACTTATAGGTTATTAGATTTGTATTGGGATATAAGCATGCACTAGTTATTTAGCGTATTAAGATTGCGCGACCTAAACTAATAACCTTTTTATTGCATACGCATTTTTAAATTAGAACAATAAAATAGGTTATAACATTCAATTTTACAAAAACATTCGTTTGAAACAAACATATTGTCGTTAAATCGTGGGAATTTTCACAATGAAATCAACATTGTTTACATCACGTGACATAATTTTCACTAACGAGTATACATTACACACCCAGTATGACTTTACTACACGTCAGTATGAGCGAATATTGACGTTTCCTGTTACATTGAAAGTAAACGGAGGTTGTAAATGCGTATGCAATAAAACCAATTATTACTATTGGTCCATTTCTATTTTACCGACTAAGTATACATTTCTTGGCACAATATTAAAATTTTAAATATTTCTGTTGTTTCGTACAATGCAAATTGTCGATGTAATAGGTAGTAAATGGTACCAGCAAAGTAAACTACCTGCATGGACTTTTATATACTATGTCGGGTACCAACCGTTTTTTTTTTGTTTACAATAAAAATAAACTAATAAATAGTACTATGAAACACATGTTTGATAACTGCACGTCCATACGCATATATTCATAAAATTGTATGCATTTCAATGTCAATGTAAATTTCATGTAGAGCTATTTACAAACATATTGTATTGCAATTAGTATATATTTTAACCAAACTAAGTCATATGTAGCAATACAGTCATTTTCACTTGTTAAGGGTGCAATTAATGAAAATTTTGTCTATAAACGTGCCTGTTATAGTCTCAAAGGCATCCCAGATAATTAAAAACGGTAACAATATATTTTTAATTTTTAATTGTCCAGTCACATGTATTTTCTACTGTACGTGGTCTTTGAATAAACATCGAATCCTTGCTTATTTACTGCTTACATGCTACATGACCAATTCGCTCAGGTGTTTAAATAAACACCCAATTCTAGTTTTTCTTTGAACAGTATTGTTATATTGAATAGTATCTGGGGAAAAGCTACATACTACTTTGTACATTCATCTATGAAAGAAACAACAAGAAAGTAACAAGTAAACTAAATACGAAACTGCTTTTGATAATTATTTATTGTTTTAATATAAAAATAAAACCAAAACAAAACTAGTGAAAAAAACTGCTTTTATGTCTTAATATGTTAACTTCATACAAAATCGTTAGTTGTTGTGCCTCATCTGATACAAAACTGAATATCACCACTTGCTCTTGCGGTTGTACATGTATGTCAAATCTTTATTTAAAGTCATCTAAATATATTCTCTCCCCTCGCCAACCTCACCCACACTAAAATATAATATGCTCGAAATAGGTCATTAACCTGAATGTTTTGAAACGAATCAAATCAGTAGGAACGCCAGCGCTATGGCGTAGGAATATTTATCAAACAAGGTCACGTGATAAAATCGATAACAAAATGACATTATCGGGAAATTGTCACTGTTCAGATTTAGTCACCTCTTATTTATAAAATGTGATTACGACAAAACACAATCACAGATCGTTGTTAAAGTAATAATATTCACAAACTACATTGGTCGAACATAATTTGTGTACACTTTGTGTAATTCCCATAAATAGTTAAAGGTATTTTTCAAAGTGATGAATTTAGGTTGTTTTAAGGTTTAAATTGCCAAAAATGCGTTTGTAAATCAAAATCGATTTATTTCGTCATTTTAGAAGCGAGAATAAAAACAAATGCATGTACGCGTAGATAAATCTTTCCTCAGTCCATATGCAAATTTTTAATGAAATCGGAGACAAGTACTTTTTTTCCCCAAAATTAACTAACATGACCCACGAACGCAAAGACGGCATAATGCATATACATTTAAAGACGCGACCGGGTACACAAGAAATGAAATAATTCCATTATTTCAATACATATATTTCAAATGTATGTATCCTTGCATTCCAGATTAAATTTCTGATCTATACATGCTTTGGGTTTATGCCGGTGTAACGAAGTAAAGTGACCCCCATAGAATAACGACCCCGGTCATTATTCTCCATAGAATAACGACCCCCGGTCATTATTCTTTAGAAAAAGTGACCCCTTTTCTATAAAATACTGACCCCCGTTAAAAAATAATGACCCCCCTTGATGATATCTATAAAATATTGACCCCCATCTAGTCGATCAATAACTGAATATTAACTACTACAAGTGTTATTATTGCTAATACTTGTTGTTGTTGTTGCTGCTGCTGCTGCTGCTGCTACTGCTGCTGCTTCTTTCGAAGAAGTAGTTGTACTTACAAATAGCGAAATTTGCAGACTAGGTTTGATTGAGTCTGTTCTTGGACAGTACTGGGCACTGCAACACTGTCCACGCCCCGTAGCACCAGAGTCTTCAAAATAAGCGGAGTCTTTTTCCCGGCATATTACGGTGTTCCGTTAGGCTCATAGCGGTCTCTCTGAAAGGCGATGGTAAGATGGCAATGCACGATAACGCGATGGTAAGATGGCGATAGTGCGATAATAAGATGACTATATGCAATGGTAAGATGACGATGCGCGATGGCAAGATGGAAAAATCGCGCATCACCATCTTATCATCACCATCTTACTATCGCGCATCGCCACCTTAAACCGTGCATCGTCATCTTACTATCGAGCATCGTCATCTTAGAGTAAAGGCGATGCGCGATAGTAAGATGGCTATGAGCTATGGTAAGGTGATGCGCGATACGCGATAGTAAGATGGTGATGCGCGATGGTAAGATGACGATGGAAAAAAACATCGCGTTATCGCGCATTGCCATCTTACCATCGTCCTCGTACTATCGCGTATCGCGCATCGTTTTCCGACCGAGCCTGAGCAGATCAGTTGTTCAGACAACATGCCCATCTCCGAATGGTTTTCTGTCACTTTCAAAGTCAATCCGCACGAACTCAACCTGGAGGGGTTGGAGTGGGTCGGACCCCATCGAATGATATGAGTCATTCCGTCGACAATGCAGACAGCAGAGGTCCAAACTCCAAAATAGTCCTTTACAGACTATGTGTGTTGGCCCATCTCCGGCTAGTTTTTGTCGCATTAAGAGACTTGACCTAGTGGAGGATGGAGTGGGTCGGACCACTAGTCGGGTGGTATGAGTCGTTCCATAGCGCATGCTTCGGTATGCCGAAGGCAGGGACCCGAATTGCCCCCGACGCTGTATGTGGGTCAGTCTCCGGCTGGGTTTTGTGACCTTCAGAGAGTCAATCCGTCCGGACTCGACCTGGTGTACGTGGAGTGAGTCGGACCCCACGTCGGGTGGTATGAATTCTTCCGTCAAGAATACTCTGGTATGCTGACGGCCGAGGAACAAACTTGGAAACTGTCTGTGGTCCCAGATACGGCTGGTAAGTTTCGCCTTCTGAGTCAATCCGCATTAACTCGAGTGGGTCAGACTCCCTATTGAGTGGTAGAAGTCCTTCCGTCGGGAATGCTTTGGTATGCCACTGACACTGTATGTGGGCCAATATCCGGCTGGTTTTTGTCGCCTTCAGAGTCAATCTGCCCGAACTTGACCTGGTGGGGGTTGGCCCCAAGTCGGTTGGTATGAGCCGTTCCGTCGGGCTTGCTTTGGTATGCCGACGGCAGAGGCCCCGTATGCCCTCTGACACTGCATGTGGGCCAATCTTTATTTAAAGCCAATCTCCGGCTGGTTTGTGTCGCCTTCGGTGTCAATCCGCCCGTACTAGACCTAATGTGAGTTGGAGTGGGTTGGACCCCCAGTCAGTTGGTACGGGTCGTTCCGTCGGGAATACTCTGGTATACCGACGGAAGAGGCCTGAAATGTCACCTATACGTACGCCCATCTCCGGTTGATTGTTGTCACCTTCAGTCAATCCACCAGAATATTCTGATATGCCGACGGCTGAGGACCATACACGAACACTGTCTGTGGTCCCAGATCTGGCTGGTCATTGTCGCATTCAGAGTCAATCCGCCCGGGCCCGGCCTAGTGGTTGTTGGAGTGGTTCGGACGGCCAGTCTGTAGGTATGAGTTGGTCCGTCGGTAATGCTCTGGTATGCCGACGGCAGACGCCCGAAATGCCACTGACACTATATTTGCATCCATTTCTAGTTCGTGTTTTGACACCAGCTGAAAATGGGCGCATATACATTGTCCAGGTCCGACGGAACGACTCCATTCGACGAGGGATCCGACACTCTCCAACGCTCACCAGGTCGAGTTCGGGGGGATTGACTCGGCAAAACCCAGCCAGTAATTGACCCACAGACAGTGTCTGGGTCACGTTCTGTCCTCCGCCGTCGGCAATCACGAGTATTTCCGATGGAATAACTAACACCAGCCGACGAGTGATCCGACACTCTCCAACCGCGGATTGACTGAAGGTGACAAAAACAGCCGGAAATGAGTCCACATATATTGTCAGGGGGCCTTTCGGGACGGAACAATTCATACCACCCGACTGGGGTTCGACCCACTCCAACCCCCACTAGGTCGAGTTCGGGTTGATTGACTCTGAAGGTGACAAAAACCAGCCAGGGATATCAACATACAGAGTTATGGGCCGTTATGTGGGTCTAAGCCGTCGGCATACCAGAGCCTTCCTGACGAAACAAGTTATACCACCAGATTGGGGGTCTACCCCAATAGATCAAGTTCGGGCGGATGGTCTCAGAAGGCGACAAAACCATCCGGAGCTGGGTCCACAGACAGTGTCCATGTTTGCTCCTCTGCCGTCGGAATACCAGTGTATTCCTAACGAAACGACTCTTACCACGAGACTTGGGGTGCGACACACTCCAACCTCACTAGGTCGAGTTCGGACGGAATGATTCCGAATGCGACAAAAAACACCCAGACCTGGGTCCACAGACAGTGTCCGTGATTGGTCCTAAGCCGTCGATATACAAGACTATTAGCGACGGAACGACTAATACCATCCGATGGAGGGTTCGACCCACTCCAAACACTACCAGGCCGAGTTCGGGCGGATTGACTCTGGATGAGACAAAGACCAACCGGAGATGGGCCCACATACAGTGTCAGGGGCTTTTCGGGCATCTGTCGTCGACATACCATAGCATTCCCGACGGACCAACTCATACCTACCGATTGGCGGTCCGACCCACTCCAACAACCATGAAGGCGACAATGAACAGATCTTGGACCTCAGGCAATGTCCGTGTTTGGTTCCCAGCCGTCAGCATAATCAGAGTATTCTCGACGGAAGTGTCCATAACACCTGACGAGGGGTCCGACCAAATCAACCACACCAGGTCGAGACCAGGTGGATTGACTGAAGGTGACAACAATCAGCCGGAGATGGGCGTACGTACAGGTGGCATTTCGGGCTTGTGCGAATCGTCATTTAACTTCGCGTAGTGGAGTCATAATATTATGACCGTGGGGGGGGGGGGGGGGGGGGGGGGGGTCACTATTTTTTAAAGAATAATGACCGGGGGGTCGTTATTCTATGGGGGTCACTTTACATCGTTACACCGGAGTGCACAAAATAGGTTTTAACAAACTAAATTGCAACGATACGTCAGGAAAGGAAATGAGGATGGTGAAAATATATGATGCAGTGCTAATTTTCTGAATCCGAAAAAATAGCGAAAAAAGTTTTAACATCGAGAATGAATTTTTTTTCATGAAAGTGGTCATTGACATGTCTACTATTAAAAAACAAAATTTAAAGTCAATCAGAAAAAAGGACTTTTTTTTCCCCAAAATTAACAAAGTACACCGTATTCGCTAAAATATGAACAATCGCCTTTCGAAGTTAATGTACACGCGGGATATAAAACCATGGAATTATGAAATCCTTTTTAAGAGATATATTGATTCCAACATTGTTCTGTGTTTAATAAATTATTAGAGTAGAATGTTCACAGTTTTTCTCAAGGACACCATTACGGTAATATCCCTGAACCCCCGCCCCTCATCCCACCCCCACCACCCTCCATACCGTATTGATTAAGTTGTATATAGCTGCGAATGGGCAGTTTTAATCAAATTCGATTTATTTCATCATTTTAGAAGCGAGAGAAAAAAACAAAAGCATGTACGCGTAAATACATCTTTCCTCTGTAGATATGTAAAATAAAATAAAAATCGGAGACAAGTACTTTTCCCCCCCGAAAATTAACGAATTACACCGTAATCGCTTAAATACGCCGTTTCGAAGTTCCAAATCGATGTTCGCACGGAATAAAATTGTGGAATTATGAATTCAGTTATAAAGATAAATCGATTTCAGCATTGTTCAGTAGTTGTTATATTATTGATGTAGTATGTTCACAGTATTTATGAGAGCAACATTACGGTAGTATCCCTCCAACCCCGTCGGCTTCCCCCCTCAAACCCGTACACACAATACTTTGTGTATTGCTGAGAATGCGCCTTTCATTCAAATCGATTTATTTCGTCAATCTAGAAGCGAGAATAAAAACAAAATCATATAGATACATCTATCCTCTGTATATATGTAGAATTTCATTAAACGGAGACAAGTACTAATTAAGTAACTGGACCGTCCGACCCAAAGACGGCAACATTCATATTCATTTAGAAGGACGACCGGCTACAGAAACAATTAAATAATTTCGTTATGTAAACACATATATTTAAAATGTATGTGTCCATGTAGTTAACACTAAATTTTTGATCTATACATGCATTGGGTTTATGTCATTTTAACAAACAATGTTGCAACGGTATATCGGAAAATGAAATCATGATGGCGGCAACATACGTTGCAGAGTTATTTTTCGAAATCAGAAAAAGCGATCAACTAATATAAGTTTAAAAGGCAGAAAGAAGTGTATTCTTTTAACTGTTCGTTTAAAACTGAGGGAGCGACTCGAGTTTTAAAGAAAGCAAGATTGGCGTGTGTCCCTTTAACCAAGGACGAGTAACAGACATGCTACTGTCAGTAATAAACATGAGTTTGTGTAGACTCGAAGATTGCATAACATAAACATGTGGACATGACACTGTGTCAATGGAGCACTTGCCAGATTTGTGGGGTTGTGAAACACTGTACGCGTGAATTCAAAAAGTGCGGGTCTGTTATATTTATAGGGCATATACAGTTTAATATATATATTTATATATATTATTCTTTTATATTTATTTGTATGGTCCCAGAACGCAGTCATACTCACTACTATATTGAAAGTAAATACTGAGTAAACATGTGCGGTGCGTTACGATCTGTAGTATTTGCAAACAGACATATTAAACATTTCCCTGAAAATATATAACGATGATAAATACTATATTCATAGAATTTTTTTTTCCTGAAAAAAAAATACATGTTTGTTTTTAGCAGTTGAAATCTACTATATTCTGCGAATATTGCTACTTTGAAAATTTGAATACGTTTGTTTTCATCAAATAGCATGTTTTGTTTGTTTTAATATTTTATATTTTTTAATTTATGATTTTAAAAGAAATAGTGGATGATCTGAATAAGTCTTACACACTGTTGAATCCTGTAATTTAACAACAAGTGGTTTGGTTCACAGGCGACAGTATCGGTGAACAAAACCACTTGTTTTACTGGATTCAACATTGTGCAAAAAAATATTCATATATTATACCATTAATATTATAACATGTGTGTTGTAACATATGCTTATCTTTGGATAGTGGACGTCAGAAGGGAACTTGACCTTTGACCTAAAATCAAAAGGCATCATTCTCTCACCAAATGCACTCAAACCATGAATTTTGATGAGATTTGCTTCTGCGGAAATGGACAGTGCAGACAAGGTTTTTTATAATCATTATTGGGTCACTGCGCCCTTGACCTTCAATACTTCAATATTTGATATGCACATACTGATGCTTCGTACAAAGTTTAGTCAAAATCCAACAAGTAGCGCAGACAAGATTTGTGATGGACGAACGGAAAGGCCAAACATAATCTGTCTCACCTACCACTTTGTGGTGGAAGACATAATTATAAAGACAATATTTTAGTTCATATGTAAACTTTATTAAGCAAATAATTGAGCAAACATAAACTTCAGCATTGACTCTGGTCAGTGGTGTACATGGAGTCTTCTTCCACATGCAGCCTGAAAGAAAACAAAAAGTAAATATAAGTCGAGCAGAGTATTCAATTTGAATCAGGTGTTGCGAGGGGGAGTTTAGGGGAATGGGACAGTTTTAAATTTAATTATTGTTTAACGCCTTACCAACACGTTGTTTAGGTTATTTCGAGCCGCCCCAAAGAGAGGAGGAAAGATACATAGGCATCCAGGAACCCTTCCCTACGCTTACTACTGATTAGATACCTATGGTTCTTTAACGTGCTTGGAGGACAGACTCCGATACACAGGCCAACCCGGTTTACGTTACCGAGGCTAGCAGGACACATCGAAGTAACCCAGTGGCGCCATTAAGACTTGAATCCGTGTTCACTGGATTCAAAGCCGATATGCTATTAACGTCCCATGACAAAAACTAAGTAATTGGCACATCAAATAAAGGGTCAATACGTATTATATTGTGTATTATACGAGTATATGATTGTTCTGACATAATTACAGAACAATTTTAATGTTTTTTTCAACCAACAGTACAGCAAGAATCTGTGATAAGGAAAGTTAAATCTGACAGAGGGCACAATGCCCTAAAAGCCAATCTTTACTAGAAAGGGAATAAAAAAAAACTCTTGCCAAAAAATATAAAATAGTTAAATTTTACACGTTTTGTTCATAGGATAGTTTACTTTAATGACTTAGTAAGGTAACTTTAATTGTGGATAAAACATTAATATACAATTATTTATTTTCTTTCTCAAAAACCTGGTGATGCCGCTAGTTTTAGAAATAAAACACGATTAAATAGGGCAGTTGAGAAGACACTTTTGTAGATGTTTGGTCTGTTCTGATGTGAAAATGTGTAAAACATACACAAGATTGGAAATTTGCTCTGTGTCCCTTTAATAAATTGGGGACCCATCACATAGAACATAATCATATTGTAATTTGTTGATGTTAAAGGGACACACGGCAATCTTGAAGTGTTTATCAAGCATTAACATTAGCATCTCCATTTGTTTACCTGGTAACATTTTAAATTTAAACCTGCTGGCATTAAAATTTAAATAAAAGTGTCAGTTTTCATTTTGTCTTCGTTATTCGATCAAATACTTAACTATATTATAGGTGCACTATTATCAACATTAAGTAATGTGTTAAACAATTTCTTCTGAACTATTCTAATAAATAATATTAATAATTGCACAAATGCAAATTATGCAGAAAAATTGACCGAACTCCAGAAGTTTTAAACAAATAAATACTGCCTGGTGTCCCTTTAACACAACTTGTTTTCGCATGTATCCAGTACATGTAGTTTACAAGAGCTCATATGACAATCACGCTGCATTATAACCGAAAACATTTTTTACTCTAACTTTGAACAGCACCGTGCAAGATAACACGTGTTGTAATGCAAGCTACATTTAAAAATACACAAGTGCAAAAACATTGTGAAAAGGCTCCCACCTCCATTTGATCCAATGGCATTTAATACGGCTTGACATTCATAAGTCGTCGGTATCAATTCACTTAGAGCTGCTCAAGGGCACGATTCACATTTGAGGCCTCTCTGAAAAACAACATCAATATAATGTCAATAATCAGACATAGGTTATCCTGTGTTATACATAATGTAACATATTTAAAAAAGAAAAGAAAAAAAGAAGAACTAAACTGAACAATTCTGCTCAATTACACGGTTAATTTAATAAAAACATCTCTCATCATTCATTATACATGTAAAATATAATGTAGCCTGAATTGGAGATCCATTAAAAACACTGTTCCACTTTCACAGCATATTTCCAGCCCATCGAATAGTCATTTCTTTTGAGACACACTGGATGCAAATGTAGTAGCTCCACCTCCTTAAAAACTTTTAAGTGGAGTATACTTTCTGGAAATTTGGCCTTTTTTTCTGCAACAGAAAGTATCTAGTAAATGTAAGTAAATGTAAATTCAAAATCACTTTATTGTCTCAAAACTTTGCTGTACATAAATATGAATCAGACCGATATTTCAATCATATGCCAATGGCAGTTTACATTGTTTCAATAGTAGTTGTATCGGGTTATGTATTTACGAATGTGCGAGAAAATGGGATAACGTAACGATATAGAGACAACGCTAACAATTTACATTCATGCATCTGAGAGGTGGGGGTGGAGGGGGTTTCTAGTTTCCTTACCCCTCCATGTTTTCGGTATGCAAGCTCCATCTACATCTCCCCCCCACCCCCCCCCCCCCCCCCAACCCCACACAAACACTAGGTTGGGTGGGGGCTGAGGTTGAGGGGGACATTGATAGCATTTCTACTAGTAATTGTTTTATTCCATGACACGTTCTACAGTTTACTGGAAAGGTCGGAGTACACGAAAAACACTTACAGTGATTATGAACTTTCTATTATACAGCATAATTATACCACTTTTAAGCACTATATTTGGCCAATGTCTAAATGTACGATCTAAAAGTGGTGTGTACTGTTTATTAACAAACACATTTTAATGACAAAACAAATACCTTGATAATGGAACTCTAGGAGCAGACAGTAATCCCAAAACCAATTTGCATCAACATGAATATATGTCGCGTGTCAAGTTATGTCACGGTGACCTATCATCAACACTGCACCGTGTTCACACATAATGGGACGTTATTTCGTCCGGTAAGGTATTCGTTTTTACATAATCTACGGTATGAAACACTGTACGCGTATTGTTAGACTCCATAGGTTCCCGTAGTGCTCGCCGACGTAGCGCGCCCAATTTCGGTGTAAAAAAATGGCGTCTGTTTTAATTGAAAATTCGTAAAATAGTCCGTAAAATACAAAGAAGTAGTCCATGTTCGCGGAGTTAAAATGCGAACAGAACTGATATGTTATAGGTCCGTGGCGTTCCTACTGAATGTAAATATTTTTTAACGCATTTTCTGAATGCATGATCATAATAATATATAATACGTAATACACGTTAAGGAAACATAATCGCTAGTTTCTATGAATATACTCCTGGATAATTCATGTATTGTTTAATATAACTGTATTTGTGTTAACAACATCAGCAATTTAAGAAATTCATGGAAAGCCTAAACATTTTAAGATTAACAATTACAATTCAGAGTTTTAAAACTTTATTCGGGTGTTCAGATTTAATAACAATGTTTTGAGCCGTTTAAAAGTTTCAGGTTCGTACATTACCCGTGATTGAATATGCTTAAAATGAAACTCGTAATTGAACGCTTTAGTTTTGGGGTTAGGTCTGGCTGTATAGAGTTTGGATTCTCAGAATATGTATAATATGACTCGTCGTCAGTAATTAAGTTAAGAAACGGTGGCTATATGTTGTAAAATATGGCTGCTGTTTATGGGATAGCTACTTGAAAGATTATACTACGGTTTCATTTAATTAGAGCGGATGTATTACCACAAAAATAGACCACTTAACCGTCATACGTTTCATTTTCAGACTATAACATTATATCTATAGAGGTTGAGACTCCAAAGTATTACTCTTTATAATGCAGAACGGAGCAACAGAGTCGCAATGCATGTATGCATGTTGCTGTAAATAATCTCTCAATTATAATTATTCTCTTTTCAGTCTCTGCAGTTATTTCTATTGAGGTTGAGACACCGAAGTATTACTATTAAAAATACAGAGAGGTATAATTGAGCTCAAATAAAATGACGAAATTTTATATTAAATAATCTATAAATTATACTTTATTCTGGCACCACATACCGACTTCGAGTGTTTGATAAAAGAAGGCTTTGCCTAGATCGAGTTACCAGACGATTCGTCATTTAACAAATGTGTCATAATGCGCCATAACGTATTGGGAATACGAGCATGTATATTGATGTTCTCTTGCCGTGATGTATAGCAAAGGAAGTTGGGTGTATGCATTTACAAATGATAATTATTGCGGACAAACGGCAAATTACAGACATTTGATAGTACTTTGTTTTAAAAAGTATTACATTAGTTTGAGTGCTATTTGTGTGTGCTATTCTATTCAGGATTGTTCCTTATTACACAAATCGTAGTACATAAACGCTTATCAAATATTATCGAACAAATGTAGTTTGTTTTTTTAAGAATATTTCAGATTTTGTATGATTTCTGTACGCGTGCCATTGCGTAGAAACGTGTGACCTAATAAGTGTATGTGCCTTATTCAGTTGTTTGCATTCCACTTGCATTCCATTAGCGTTCTATTTATCTTTCGTGTTTAACTGCATGCTTTTATCTGCATGTTTGCAACTGCACTCGGTTGCGTTCGTTATTGCGTTCATTACATAGATAGTTGTGTTCTTAAACGGATCTGCATTCACAAACGTAATATAAGGCAGCTTAAATTGCATGTGTAAAATGCGGTTTTCCATCGTTGTCAGAACTGACAGATGCACGAAACATTCACCTTTCATGTTACAATTGCAATAACTTGCAGGGTTAGGTTAGAAACATATGACGTAAGTAATTCTTTACACATGTTTCCCATATACTTGACCAAGTCCATAAGGATAACCTTTGTATTATAACGCTAAATAAATATATACTTAGATTTTCTTGAACACTGCGATCAAATATACTATAATGTTGCGTTGGGTTGATAGAAAACGGAACGGAGTTTACGCAACCCTGAGACACTAGGCGAAAGCGTCTCGCCCATGGACACAGTTTGCCAACCAGTTGAGTGCGTGTCCCATTGCTAAAGCGTCGGACTCCAGATCGAAAGGTCGTGGGTTCGATCTTAAGCAAAATAATTAATCCACAGTGCTCAGTACTGGTTCTACTCATATAGCCATCGAGAGTGGTTCGATGCAAGAACTTGCTTTGCAATTAAGGACAGGATATGGTCCCAATTGAGTACGTGATGCGAAAGGTTAGCATAAACAAAAATGGTTTCGTGCCACTTCGATCATTTATATAAAACCAAAAGATTTGGTGTCAAATTTCCAGGAAGTGGCACGAAACCATTTTTGTTTTTGACAAATCCATTTATCCTGACAATTTTAACTCTACTATTAGGTTACTTCTTACTGGAAATTTTTGACACCAAATCTTTTTGTTTTATATAAATGATCGGAGTGGCACGAAACCATTTTATAAATAGACTAAAACTGAGAAATCAGTTTGTTTACAAGTTCAGATTCCGTCATGTTGTTTAACGAGTGATAAACTAACTAGATCATGATACAGTACTGTTACGCTCTGCTGGCGTTGACCTTTAACCTATTAATTACAAGTTTCGTTTAGATCACTCTGAACTTAGACCGTTTGTTGTTAATCTTTTATCAGATTATAACGGTCAACCTTTAGACGTAGTTTCCGGTTATGTTAGCTTTTAATATAGTAACAGGGTATTTCAGGAACAACGGTTTGTTAACAGTTTAACTTCTTTTATTAAGCACAAGAATACTAATCATGTATATTAAAACAACTGTTTCTACAAATAAGCACACCACATTCGCAATATATTCTTCTCATCAAAATTGCCGATTTGTTGTATAATATACTTTAAATACTGTTTAGTGCACACGCGTATTGTAATAAAATAATGAATCGCAACTTAAATCCCAATAGCACTCCGTATCTTTAGTGTCAATAACCAGATCCTAGAAATACATGCTATCAATAGTTCCAATGTTATATAATAAACTGTTATTTTACCTGCTATGTAACTAAATATATATTCTTTACTTTTAAGTATCTAGTATTACTTCATTAATGATGCTTACTTATGATTTGCCTAAGTTCACTGTAATCGTGCAGATAGCCAAGAGCAACGATGTGTACTGTATGCTAGATGATGCGAGACCCCCTCTTGAACAATTTTCGGGCCTATTTATACTAAAACAAAGAAAACGATCAAATAAATGATCAAAAAATGATCAATGTCGGGTTTTGGTCGTTGTTCGACGTTCGATGTTCGGAAACAATCAGTCTTACGCACGATAACGTTCTTTTTCCGAACAAACGAACGTTTCCAACCAAACAAAACACTGACAGAAAAACAGTAGTCTACGGCTTAAAATGTATGAAAGTCTTATAAAAACGCAGTTTACATTAATTACAAATAATATTCTAACCAACAAACATACCAATGAACTGTTCCAAATGGTAGAATACGGTTTAAACATAACTTTATCTTGTTTGACAGTTAAGAATAAGGAAGCAATTACTATTGACAACGGAAAAAATAAACAACCCACAATGCATCAGTAAACATGGCCGACGTCATGCCGGTAAATTCTGATAAACAGTTGATAAAATCATCTTTTCTCGCGGAATGTGCACTGTCATAAAAAGTAATCATACTGTACATTGTCACAAGATTATAAGTTGCACCTGCTACAGTTTCAGACCAATAAATATAAATTAAAGACAAGCAATCGCCAATCAACAGTAACAACATGTAACAATTTAAAAGTCTTAAAAGATGCATAATGTCAACAAATGCAGGATATATCATTACTCCCCTCTTATTTAGGCAAAGCTCCTGCTGCCTAACCTCTCCAACATGTGTTCGCTCCATTCGACGGAGAATAAATAGTAATACTTGATAAATATATTGACATGCAACAACTCGTTGTCTCACAGTTCTTCATGTAATAAATTGTCAGCGCTTAACACTGAGTTGTTTACTCCAGTTTATATCATCTTACTTGATATACTGTATATATTGACATGTAATAACTTATTGTCTCACAGTTCTTCACACAATAAATTGTCATCACTTAACACCGCGTTGTTGTTTTAAATACATTTACTCCAGTATATATATTAGTATTTATATATTGTTTCAAATATTCATCACCAGTTAGATAAATGCCACCTTTGTCTTTCTAAAGCAAACTGCTTAATCGTTATTGAGCTTAAAACTTATGCTCGGTCACTGAATATAATCAGTGATATACACTCCTTACAATTTCAAGTTTTGTGTTATGTCACATGACAGCTTAACTGTTTTATCACTGTTTCAGTTTCAGTTATAACTAAATATACTATCCAGAGTTCCATCGCCTGTTTTAATGTTCAGGACCTTTTAACGACACTTTTCAGTTTCTTTGAACACGATGATGGTGGCAGATTTTCCTTCTGGATCGCCTGGTTGTTTTCTATGTTTTTTTCCATCTGGGCCAACTTCCTTTCTATGCGCGCAAGCTCTCCTACTACTTTTTCTAACGTTTTATCCTGGCATCGTATCGCCCTCGTGTTGGAGTTTATTGCCTCCACAATGTTGTTTGTTCCTTCCCTAATGGCAGATACTAAAACGTTTAATAGTCCTTCCGTTGGGGTCCCATCTTCGGTCTTCCTTTTTTTTGCTGCTGGCTCATCGTCGACCGTTGCCGTTGGCAGGGCTTCAGTATTAACCCTGTTTATTTCTTCTGAATTTTCTGATTGTGTCACATTTCTATTGGTGGTTGTCCCCATAATGATCTCCTGATAGAGCGGGTCCATGACATCTTGATACATTATTTCAGGCATAATGTTTTCATCCTGACATGGAGTGAAATTCAACTTTGGACAAGTGCTCAATGTAGCTACTGGTGTGTGTAACAACTGAGATGTCAGTCTGGAACTAGGTGAGGTGTTGAGTGGCGGCAGTAAGTCCGCCAGATCAGCTGCATTCACCGTAATTAATGGCTGTCTTCTGTTCTTGTGGTTTGTGTTGATGTAAGGCACTTGAGAATTGTATCCTAGGGTGTTTTCACACAGTTCAAACGATGTCGATGAGAGTCTGGGTTGGGCACAGGCGATTTGACAGTTGGGTCTTGAGATGGAAACAATACCTGGCTGGACATTTGAAGTGAGGCTGTTCAGGGTAGGCACCGGAAAACTGGTCTGGGAGAAAGGAAATGTCTCTGGGCGGGAGAATGTAACTGGCGTCTCTGTGCGAGGAACGGGTTTGCTGGCCACAGCCCAACTTGGCAGAGTCAATCCATCGGAAACGACTACCTCTTCCTCGTCCTCCTCAAAGAGCCCCTCGGTGTCATCCAAAGGATCCTCTTTCCTTAGCGCATGTCTTGCGTGCCACCTAAAAGACTCCTCTTTGCCTAACATATTCATGTCCTTTTCATCCACGTAGATGGGATTCATTGCCCGCTTCAAAATCTGATTATAGTCGGGTGTCCCTTGTCTGGCCTCTTCTTCACGATGTCGGCTGTACTTCTTAATGTGGTCTATTAGGGTTTTACGGTCCTGACATCTGAATGAGCATAACGAGCAGTAAAATGGCACCCTATCCATTGGTATGTGCTGCTTAAGAATGTGTCCCAGCATTCGACCCTTACGTTCTTTCTTTGCGCACCTCTTGCACTCGTAAGCCCGTCCCCGATTTTTATATTGACTCAGCATTGTAAGGTCCTGAAAGTAGATGATTGTCATTTTGTCAATATAAGCTTTCATGGACTAAATCGACCTGATTACTGACACCATTATCATAGTACGGAGTGCTCTGTCTCGACAGGTAAACTCGCGCGATATAACTGTTATGTGCTATTTTAATCGCTGTTATAACCGATTTTCCTCCATTTGCATACAACGGGTACTATTATGTGATATTCTGCGACTTCGGACGCGTTTGTACACTGTCAATTTTACGCTTTATGATGTAATTTTTTTCGAAGTTTTTTTTTTTTATCATTTAAATGTATAGCTTTACATTATGCACTGTTTTTTATACACTGTTTATATACACTGCTGTATATACATTATACACTGTTATATATATATATATTTTATATTCGGAATTACTATTCTTCTCTATATATACATATTCAATTTATCAAGTTACACAACAACAATTGTTTCGTTTGTTTATTTTATTGTTCTTCATTACTACAGTTTTTGAAGTACACTAACATAGGTTGATTTACGCTAAACTATATGCTCATGAACTTAGTTTTCTTTAAGCCTCTTTGAAATTCTCTCTGCCCACTTTGGAGGACTGTTTCCCACATACAATTTCAATTTGTTGTGATGTACTGTTCTTTCTTGACCCTCTTTGTTTAATCTCAAAACAAAATTGATGTCCGAACGTCGCTCTGTAATGACGAAAGGTCCATCATACGTCTTCTCCAGTTTATGAGCTATTCCCACTTTTCTCGTCTCATTTAGACACCATACAATATCTCCCCTACCATATTTCTGGAAACATAGCTTGCAATCGTATATCTCCTTGCTTCGCTTAGCACTTACTGCAAGATATTTCCGGGCTATCTCATGAGCTTTAAACATTTTGTCCTTCAGATCCTCTACATACGCACAGTACTTCGGTACCACAGCTAAAGTGGTCTCATTGTGACCAAATACAAGGTCTGCGGGTAGTCGAATTTCTCTTCCAATGCTTAATATATTTGGTGTGAGCCTGGTTGCTTCACTTGGCGTAGCTCTATATGCCCCAGCAAGACAACCAAGGTGGAGATCCCATTCATCTTGTTCACCAGCCAAATATGCTTTAACCATTTTTATCAGTGTCCTGTTGAATCGTTCAACCTGTCCATTTCCACGAGGATTCCTGGCACTCGTTCTAGTTTTCTTTATTTCCAGCATTTGACAGAGGTTCTTGAAGATTTTACTTTCAAAAGACGTTCCCTGGTCACTATGTATGGTTAGAGGAGTACCCCAACGAGCAATAAAATCATTTAATATTCTAGAAGCGCATTCTTCTGCAGTCTGGTTTGGCACTGCTATTACTTCCACATACTTAGTGAAATGGTCTGTGAGTACTAGGACATACCGGTTACCTCGAGCAGTCAATGGAAATGGACCCGTGTAGTCTATGGCTAAAACGTCCCATGGTGCTCCTGTTATTAAACTTCCCATTGGTGCCTTCGGAGTTTTGTTAGGCTTCTTGTCAGCCGCACATATGTCGCATCCTTTGATATACAGACTAATGTCTTCTTTCATGTTATACCAATAGTAGTGTTTCAACACCTTTGCTTTAGTCCTTTTTGTTCCAAGGTGTCCAGCAGTAATAGAGTTGTGCATTTGAAACATAACATCTTTTCTGAGTTCTCTGGGAACTACGAGTTGCAAATATTCGTCTGTTTCATCAGTTCTTTTGAACACTTTGTATAGTGCACCGTCCCTTATTGAAAGAGAGTTCCACAGAATCCAATAGTGTCTAGCCGCTGGACTCTTAGACACCATTTCTGCACTATCTGGCCTTTTACCTACTTTCACTGCATCCGTGAGATAACTTATATCTTGATCTCTTTTTTGACAGTTAACTATAATCTCTGTTGAATGTGTGCCCAACCAGGTACTTGTACTTTCTGGTTTACTTTGTGTATCACTATCCTCCTTAGATGTTACTGGAATGGGTTCATCCTGGATAGCTCTTACTTCTTCATTTCTTCTGTCCGGCTCAGCTATATCACTTTGTCCATGTCCCATAATGCTGGAGTCTTGTAACCCTTTGATGCTGAGCATCATATCATCGGCTCTCTTCTGACACTTATGGCATGGTCCACATTTGAGTGGTTCACTCATGTCATCCTCACTACAGGTACATTCTCCAGGATTGGCACACCTGGACAGCGCGTCACAATTACCTTGTTTCTTTCCGGGTCGATACTCAATGGCGAAATCATATTGCGCCAATATTTCTATCCATCGAGCTATTTTCCCACTCGGCTCTTTTAAACTAAAAAGCCACACTAGTGCTTGGTGATCACTTCTTACGGTGAAAGTTCTACCTAATAGGTATTGCCTGTAATATTGTACAAAGTACACGACCGCTAGGAGTTCTTTTTCTGTTATGCAATAATTTCTTTCAGCTTTATTTAGAGCTCGACTTGCATACGAGATGACGCGTTCCCTCCCCTCCTGTATCTGAGCTAGTACTCCACCTATACCTACACCTGACGCGTCAACGTCAAGAATGAAATCACCCGATTCATTCAGTGGGTATCCCATTACATCTGGACTTATCAAAGCCTCCTTAATTTGTGCAAATGCCTGATCACAAGACTGATCCCAGATGAATTCCTTACCCTTTCTGGTAAGTTCAACCAAAGGTCTAGACATTTTGGCGAAGTCTTTAACAAACCTTCTGTAGTAGGAACCTGTGGCAACAAATTGCTTCACTTGCTTGGCATCTTGTGGTCTAGGCCATTGAATAATCTTGGCGATGTTTGTTGGGTTTGGGCTTATACCTTCCTTAGATACAACATGACCCAGAAAAACAACTTTTGTTTGAAGCAGGTACATTTTTCTGGTTTCAGCTTTAGCCCCGCCGCTTTGACTCTATCAAGCACCTCATCAACCCTCTGTATATGCTGGGTAAAATTTTCCCCATAGACTATAATGTCATCAATATATACTAGGCACGTCACCCATTGTAACCCTTGTAATGCGAGTTCCATGGTTCTTTGAAAAGTACTTGCCGCATTATTAAGGCCAAATGGCATTCTTGTCATTTCGTAATGTCCATACTTACAGCAAAATGCAGACTTCGGAATGTCTTCTTTCTTTAAGGGAATCTGGAAATAACCACTGGTCAGATCAAAACTACTGAACAGGCTAGACCCTGCTACTGCATCGAGGCAGTCCTGCACCCTCGGCAATGGGAACCCGTCTGGCTTTACTAAGCTATTAACTCTTCTTTAGTCAACACACGGCCTTACTGCTTCTGTCTTCTTTTTAACTAATACTATGGGACTTGCCCATGGTGAAGTGCTTTTTTGAATAACTCCCTTTTTGAGTAGGTCCTCAATTGCTTTCTTTTCCTCGTCTGCGTGGGCCAGAGGTACTCTTCTTGGTCTCTGTTTAACAGGATAAGCATCACCAGTGTTAATTGGATGTTCGGCTAGACTCGTTAAACCGATGTCCCATTCATCCCTCGAAAACGAGTCTTTGTATTTAACTAAAATACCTGCCACTGCCTTTCTTTCATATTCACCTTTTCCTTTAGTTGACTTTTCAAACAATTCCTTCAAATGTTCAGGAACCTCTACTTCCTCAGCTTCTGCAAAAGCCATCTCTGGTAAAGCAGGCGTATTATAACCGTTGTTTACCCTTCTTATGCTATGCAGGTTTTCTCCTTCTTCTGCACTTTCCTCTTCTGCTACTACACTTACAATTCTTTCCATCCGCTCTGCCCTACCAATTTCAGCATCTTGTTTTAAAACTACCTCAGAAGAAAACGGGTTTAGCACTCTTACTTTACATGTTGTGGCCCTGTTGATATCCACAAGTGTTGATGCCATCATCAATCGATACCTCTCCTTAAATTGATCTGTCGGTTCAAGTACGTAATTTGCATTCTGATCACCGTCATCTTCTTCTACTCGCTCTACGTATACCTCTAACAGCGCTTCTGATTGCCCCGGGATTATAAAGTCATCCGCCACTACTACTTTCCTTGTTCGCTTATCCTTGCCTACTTGAAAACATGGGATCTCTACTCCCTCAAGGACTATTTTGTTCTGACTTAACAAAATATCAGCTGCTCCCTTTTCACTACCCCTTAAAACATCATATCCCAGCAGAGCATCATCCTCAATTTCTGCTACTATAGCCTCACTGACTATCTCATGGGATCCCAGTTTTAGAGTGAATTCAGCCTTTCCCTTTTCCTTAATGGGTAGTCCACCTGCGCCCTTCAAGCATGCTGATTTTACCAGATACGGTCTTCTACCTTCTTCAATCCTGTCATAAACTCTAGATGAAATTACTGTCCGCGAAGCCCCTGTATCTGCTGTGAAAACTAATGGTACATTTTCTACTGCCCCAGTAATATAAATACCATCGCACAAACCCTTTTTCCTTTGAAAGTCTATATTCTTATCTGACTTATGGACTCCTATAATTTCTGCTTCTCTTTTGACAGGTAATTGGCCTTCAACGCCTAATTGGACCTCTCTTTGGCCACAAGAGTCGGTCCTTGGTAGTTTAAATTACCATCTCGCTGACTCTGAGTAGCATGTTTCTCTGACCTTTCTGGTCTGTCTCGTCTGTGAGGCAGCCAAACTTTGTTTGGGCAGTCCCGAGCATAATGTCCTACCTTGTGACAACTGTAACATTCAACATTTCGGTCTCTTTGAACCCTGCTTCTCTTATTATTAGGATCTTGATTTGCTTCTTCTAGCTTCTCAATTCTTTCAAGAAGTTTTAGCAGCACCTTATTCTGCATCTCGACTTGCTCAATATCACCCTTAGTGACATTATCAGGATTCTTATCGCCTTTGTCGTCTCTCCTTGATGCCGGTTTTTCACCCTGAACTCGATACACCCTCTCAACAGTATCTCCAACGTCATGTATATTATCCGCATAGTTCTCTTCTGCAACTCTTCTAGTATTATCTTTGTTTCTTCTATCTCTAGTATTTTTCGTTTGAAGGAGGTTGACGACGTGAAAAACTGCCTCATCTATTGTTTCAGGCTCTTTATGATATTCAACATCAAAACGCACTTCATCATCACGTAAGCCATCCAAAAAACGTCTAACCAGATCTTCTTCTCGTGTTCTTCTATCACGATACCCGTGTGCTTTATCATACAGTACTTTGAGGTCTGCGGCGTAATCTTCAACTGTCTCACCAGCCCTCTGAGATCGCCTGCTGAATTGTGCAGCGAACGATCGCGTTGTTTCTATTACACGATAGCGACTATTCAACTCACTTACAAGCTCTTTGTAATTGGATAAAATGACCGGGGGTAGTTGCGAAAAAACAAATTGGCCAGCTTGTCCCTCCATACGTGGTAACAACTGATCTAACTTTTCCTCCTCACTAAATCCGTACCTTTGTGCAATGGCCTCGAACCTGGCAATCCAAACTGACCACTCTTCCTTTCCTGTATAAGGGGAAATCCTTAAATTACCAAAGTCACGTTGGTGTGTTCTTGCTGGTCTACACATGGCATCACCGTAATTGCGTCTTGAACCACCCTCAGGTTGTCGGTTATATCTGTCATAATGGCTGTCTTGGTTAAAACAATCACCCATCTCTGCTTCATAACTGTTGTCATACCTACTGCCACCTCATTGTGAACGGCGTATGCATTATTGTCAGTAAAGACCCTTGGTATGTCACTAGCACCTCTAAAAGCAGGATGTTGCTGTACCCCACCTGTGCATGTGTTTTGACCTCTTCTATCATGAAGTGAGTCTTCCAGCCCATTCTGATTTGAATTTGTTGGCCTGTTTGGTGAATTGGTTGTACGAGTTATAGGACACATAGCATTGTTGTTCATATGTTGGGTATCTCGCAACTGTTTTAAGGATTTTAATTCTTGGGCCATATCTCTTAGAACACCAGTAATACCACTTAGCACATGACTCAAATCCTATCCTCCATCAGCAGATGTTGATGGGCACTGAACGGTCATTGTTTCCCTCTCCTTTGTTGTATATGAGTCCTCAAGCATTCTAGGTGTACACGAATTGTTGTTCATTTCATCTCGGTAAGATGCATTTTGTTGATAACCAACTTGCAATCTACTTTGGGGGTTGACAAATATTTCTCCCTGGCTATCCACAGCTCTTGGATCATTCATGGTAGCGTTTAGAAATTTTATATATCAAAGGATCAAACTGAAACTTGGGTTCTAATCTCTGGACCCGATCGCTGTTTAAATATCGGATCCCACCGCTGCCACCATAAAATTGTTACGCTCTGCTGGCGTTGACCTTTAACCTATTAATTACAAGTTTCGTTTAGATCACTCTGAACTTAGACCGTTTGTTGTTAATCTTTTATCAGATTATAACGGTCAACCTTTAGACGTAGTTTCCGTTATGTTAGCTTTTAATATAGTAACAGGGTATTTCAGGAACAACGGTTTGTTAACAGTTTAACTTCTTTTATTAAGCACAAAAATACTAATCATGTATATTAAAACAACTGTTTCTACAAATAAGCACACCACATTCGCAATATATTCTTCTCATCAAAATTGCCGATTTGTTGTATAATATACTTTAAATACTGTTTAGTGCACACGCGTATTGTAATAAAATAATGAATCGCAACTTAAATCCCAATAGCACTCCGTATCTTTAGTGTCAATAACCAGATCCTAGAAATACATGCTATCAATAGTTCCAATGTTATATAATAAACTGTTATTTTACCTGCTATGTAACTAAATATATATTCTTTACTTTTAAGTATCTAGTATTACTTCATTAATGATGCTTACTTATGATTTGCCTAGGTTCACTGTAATCGTGCAGATAGCCAAGAGCAACGATGTGTACTGTATGCTAGATGATGCGAGACCCCCTCTCGAACAATTTTCGGGCCTATTTATACTAAAACAAAGAAAACGATCAAATAAATGATCAAAAAATGATCAATGTCGGGTTTTGGTCGTTGTTCGACGTTCGATGTTCGGAAACAATCAGTCTTACGCACGATAACGTTCTTTTTCCGAACAAACGAACGTTTCCAACCAAACAAAACACTGACAGAAAAACAGTAGTCTACGGCTTAAAATGTATGAAAGTCTTATAAAAATGCAGTTTACATTAATTACAAAAAATATTCTAACCAACAAACATACCAATGAACTGTTCCAAATGGTAGAATACGGTTTAAACATAACTTTATCTTGTTTGACAGTTAAGAATAAGGAAGCAATTACTATTGACAACGGAAAAGTAAACAACCCACAATGCATCAGTAAACATGGCCGACGTCATGCCGGTAAATTCTGATAAACAGTTGATAAAATCATCTTTTCTCGCGGAATGTGCACTGTCATAAAAAGTAATCATACTGTACATTGTCACAAGATTATAAGTTGCACCTGCTACAGTTTCAGACCAATAAATATAAATTAAAGACAAGCAATCGCCAATCAACAGTAACAACATGTAACAATTTAAAAGTCTTAAAAGATGCATAATGTCAACAAATGCAGGATATATCAGTACTCATCCATAAACATGGTTTCGACAGAAATGACGTACACACACACGCACACAGAACAGGAACTTGTCCCAATTGAGTACGTGATGCGACAGGTTAGCATAAACAAAAACAAAACATAAACACGAATTGCATTCATTATTATTCACAAAAATATAAATAAATAACCATACTGTGACTTTAAAGTACAAAGTTGCCAAAAATATATAAGCTATGAAAGTACTGAGTATTGAATCAGTTGGGAATAAGCTTGAACGTGTTCATTCTGATTCACTCCATAAATTATACTGAACCCGTGATGTGATGTCGCCATGACAATGTAGTGCAATGTATTAAGTTGGGACTTCTACAGAATGCGGCATTGCGGTTTCAACATTTGACGTAGGTATAGAAGTCGACAGGGAATGTAACATTCACAGAGCCCAGTCAACGAAAAACACACATTTCAGACATTTTATTAGGGGTTCTGCCTTGAAACTGTCAATGGAATAAACGACAATTCCGCATTGAAAACAAGATGAAACAATACACAAGCACAGTTTATCAAATCGATAAATCCAATAAATTACAACAATGTAAATAAACTTAAAATTGTCTAATATTCGAATGACTCCGAACTAAGATGTATAACTGTAAGGTACGCAGTCTGGCAAATGGTTTGTCTTAAACGTCATACTGCGACCATGCATACGCGTATCTGCTGTTTGTGAAGCTTGAGAAGCCCAAGTGTTTTCGACTTTTCAGACATAAAATAAAATAGTACATAAATAAATAAATAATTTGGTTAATGAGAATATCTGATAGTTTCTAAAAAAAAGAGTATGATAATGGACCTTTGGAAACGGCCGAGCACGACACATACGAAATATTGCAGTCTCTGTTTGATTGAGACTGTTCATGGGCTGTAGTGAAATATGCTAGCTACCGCTCACGCCCTCTAGCCCCGGGTTGAGCAGAACTCAATATTCATAAAATCAATAGTACACAATTTGTTTGACCGTACGGCGTATGGTCCCAGTATCTAATAACATTAAATGCCGCGAAGAGCGAAATAAACATAATGAATTTAGTTGGGATCAGCGGTTATGAAGCCTGCGTATCACAAGTAACAGCCCAAATACTAAATTAAAAAGCAGACAACACATCCTATAAGTGGTTAAACAATACCCAGAGCCTTTTATCGGTCGGAGTAGTGGAACCACCTAAATCGATTACGCAATAATTTTACTCCGCATTATATTTTTGAATATGTTTTTGTTCTATCGAAACTGTCGGTATGTTTGGTATGTCAATGTATAGACGGTTCTTCTTCATTATATACTGTAAAGGGGATCCCTGGAAAGCAACAAACACACACAGCCGAGAAAAGTACGGACACGATTTTATTGAGTCTGTTCATCAGAGGTAATTAAAGGTACAAGATCGCTCACACTCATTAACACTGGCTTAGCGGTGTTCTAATTAAAAGTCAAACAGATTGCGCTTGATGACCAAGAGGCCTATAAGTAATAACCCTACATATTTATAGTCGGTTTGGCCTTTTACAGCCGTCTAGCAACATATAATAAACGTAGTGTGAATGGCAAATTAATACTGAAAATGGAAACACTTAAAATGCATAAAAAAACACAAGAGAGATATGTAGTAGATTCGGCTTTAATGAGTCTGATGACAAGAGGTTGTGTATTGCATATAAACTCGGTCTTAAAAAGGAAACATATTAAGATCGTCTGCAACGATTGTAGAATACTGCATCTTTTTGCGTAATTATGGCTCCTTAATTATCATAAAGATGTTGCAACTATAATAGAACAGAAACCCACACGAAGCAAATAGTTTATTGATGGCTACAATTGTGAATTGTATATTTTCTTTCCATAGACAATACATATTTAAAAGCTAATGCATGTTTCAGATTTAAATTGTTGTCTCAAGTGGACAATCGGCTGGTTTGTTTTCTTTCAGAAAGACTGAAAACGGATCCGGAACATATGTCTTATTAAAATAAAAATCATGTCACGAACGAATTTGTTAATTGTTCTATGCCATGTGTTTTATGAACAAATTGATATCGTGGCAATATACATTTTAGAACATTATTTGCGGCATTGGAAATCACTGGAAGTTTATTTCAATCATCATGCGCAAGCGCATGCCTTGACCTTGTATACGGCCATATATTGGATAAATGCAATTTGCAATTGCAGTGAATTGTAGTGACAATCCATATTATGGAAGTAAACAGTCTGTCTGTCAATTCGTTTACAAAATGTAACGATGATATATTAATTCTCAACACAATACTATTCCACCAAGTGCGGTTTGCGATTTTAAGGGAAAAAACGACAATTGTTGGTGGTTTCTTTTCAAATTTAAGCCTTTGTCTAGGGGATTCAAATCCTGTGAACTGAAGACATTATCTGACTCTTTTCCAAGGAACCAATGAGCAAAACATGAACGTAAGTAGCAAAAAAAGAAATTAACAATTACATGGAAAATAAAGTGTTCAGGATTCAATATCAACACAATAACTGAGCTTGTATCCGTGTTATACATCTGCTTGAAACATATTACGTTAGACCTTACCAAATATTACATGTATAATTGCTTTTGTTAATTCTTATTAAGTGGACACCCTGTAGCACAGTAAAATAACCGACCGTAGCCCGTTATTACGTTAATTAGGGCAAAGCATTTTGTTAGTAACTGGGACCATACCACATTGAAGGTGCCATGTTCACCGGCATGTGCATTCCTTCTTTGGGATGGCTCAAATTTCTGTACTATTGACATGATAAATACTTTCTGCTCAACCCGGGGCTAGAGGGCGTGAACGGTAGCAAACACGTTTTACTATCGTTCATAAAATGTCTCAATCAAACCGATATTGCAATATGTTTTGTATTTATACTCTTTTTGCATAACATTTAGAGGAGCACAACCAACTCAGTAACATAATCTACCGAAGCTTGTATCAGGTTAAGAAGAGCACCACCAACATAGCCACATTACGACCACCACAGTAACATCGTCGAGCGTAGGACTGTATCACGTTAAGACGAACACCACCAGCACAGAAACATACTACACCGTAGGCCTGTATCACGTTAAGACGAGCACCACCAATATAATCACATAGTAGACCGTAGACTTGTATCACGTTAAGACGAGCACCATCGGCACAATAACATATTAAACCGTAGGCCTTTATCACGTTAAGACGAACACCACCAGCACAGTAACATATAATCGACCGTAGGATTGTATCACGTTCAGACGAGCACTACCAGCACAATAACACAGAAGACCGTAGGCCTGTATCACGTTAGGACGAGCATTACCAACAGTAACATAGTCGACCCTAGGCTTGTATCACGTTAAGACGAGCACCACCAGCACAATTACATAGTAGACCGTAGGCCTGTATCACGTTAGGACGAGCACAACCAGCACAGTAACATAGTTGATCGTAGGCTTGTATCACGTTAAGACGAGCATCACCAGCAAAATAACATAGTACCGTAAATGGTTGCTCGACAGCCTTCTGAGCATCTGTTTGGCCTGTTTTATAACTTGGTATTTTTTACATTTTCTTGTCAAATAACTTTACATGAATTTACATGAATTTACATGTAAATATGAATTTACATGAATTTACACGAATAGTACATGAATTTCTATTAATTACTACATGAATTTACATGACATTTAATATGCACTTACATGAGATCCTCTCGCTACACTATGAGATTGTCCAGGTTTTTAAACGAGAACTGTGTCATGTTGGAAACAATGTTTCCCTGATCTGGCATTAATAGTACACATTTTTTTACTAAATGGGAGCTTTTTCACTTTGTAACGTTCGATGTGAAATGATACTGTGTAAAAGTTCAAACCATACGACGCAAATAGAAATCATTCAGTGCAATGACAAACCATTTGACAAAAAAACTAATGGAATTCAATACAATACAAGTCGGTACGATGAAAACTTAAACGATTCATCGACAAATGTGAAGTGATACAGAACAAAGTAAATCAGCATGATGCAACTTTTAATCAGTTTAACGCAAACACATTTAGTCTGATGGTAAGTAAAATAATCGGGCGAAAACAAAGTCGATACAGTGCAAACGCAATCCGTTTGAAAGAAACTGATTTCATTACGTGCAAAGTGAAACGGTGCGACATCTGGCGGCGATATTTGCCACATCACTTGTCATTAAACTGTTTCAAATCTAGACTAGAATATTATTTTATGAAATTGCTGATGGATAGACTTGTATTTTATGGCCAAACTGTCACTCAAGATGACCTCCATGTCTAAAATTATTTCATTTACAGAGTTGCGTGTATTAAGTAGTCTTCCGGGAACATGATACACAAGAGGGCCTGTATCACTAGCTTTTGAACAGTCTAAAGCCTACCGGAATGTTTTTTTCAAAAAATCAAAGGCTATAACTCTGATGTGTCTAGTCTGATGTAACTAGTTTTGAACTTGTCCAAGTTCATTGGCGTAACCTAGAAAACGTCTTCTGCTGCAGGGATTAATAACTTAACAAGAGGCACTACCCGTCGATTCAACTTCCATATGTCCCACACATTGAAAAGAAAGAAATATAAAAAGATCGGACAGGGAAAGTAGCCTTCAAGGAGGGACAGTCAACCACAAACCACAGAAACAAACACGCAAACAGACAAACACAAGAAGGCAAAAGTAAAAATAAATGCAAACGACATCACAAACACAAAATGGTTGACAATAGGGCAACTGCCTTGGAACGGTCAGTGGCAAAGTAGGCCACTGGGGGTATAAACCGGTTCTGTGGTGCACCAAACCTCACACTTACCCTACTGTTATCCCATTAAAACAGGACAGTGTAAATAAAGAACTCCCCGCCATGATCTTATCTCTAACCAACAAGGCAGCATCAATAGGCAATATAAGTAAATCACAAATATGCTCGTGTAAATATAATACAAAAACACAATAGCCTAGAAAGCCGCAATGAAGGTACGACGGTTGTATATATATATTTAAGATCACAACGCGCATTTTTTTCGCAATTCATAAGGACTAATTGATTCTGTATTGTTCTTTCCTTATACCTGCATTTAATAGCCGTTAAAAAGTTTTTTAAAAAGTGTGTCCATTACCATTGGTGGACTCTTCTCCACTAGTGGGAATCTAATTCACTTGACTGTGAAGACACATATATACGTTTTGGAAGGTTGCTTTACTTCGATATATCATATAGTATTTGGAAGGTTGCTTTTCTTCGACAGGATGCAGTCCACAGCCGAATATTAAAGAAGCTAAATAATAACCTTCCGCATTAATTCAGTTTCTGTGCCAGTTATACAGCGGTTTGTCACTCGATGACTAACGTCGAAAAAAGCGAGATGAATAAGATTCAGAATGACATGTATATACCAAGCGGTATTGTTAGTACCGGTAACGGAGTTGAAAGTGTGTATACGTGATCGACACTATCGATATTAATGCGCAAACAGTAGATGGCAATTATACATTTCACTGGTTAGCAAGTGTGTGCTTTCAAACGAAAGACGGTGACGACAGTACCTCTATTTTAATTCTAAGAATTAAGGAACGGTCACGTTCACTTTCGCACAAAAACAAGCTATATCACTAACTACAATTACCTTTTAAAATTCCACTACAAGAAGAGTCCCACCAAGATACTTTTCGCTATGGTAACTGGAATTGATATCAAATAATTCAGATGAGTTTTCCTGAGAACTATGCCTCTATGTCCAACACTCTAGTTATTGATATGACATCTGATCAAAATATACATTTTTGGCCTTTTACCAGTGCATGAACCTAATACGATTGCATTGTATTCTCCGATCATAGATCTATACAAGTCCAACAGCTACGGCCACCATCTTCACTTCAGTTAAAATATGACATCTGATCGAAATATACATGTTTGGCATTTTCCCAGTGCATAGACCTAATACGATTGCATTGCATTCTCCAATCATAGATATATACAAGTCCAACAGCTACGGCCATCATCTACACTTCTTTTATAGTGTAGATTTCAAGAGAAATGTATTTGAAGATTTTTTGTTCAAAGCAGAAATATATTGCAAAAATTAATACGTGTATGACAAGTGGCGTGATGGTTATGCGATACAAGTATATGATTTGTAATTGTCTAAATGTCTTGCCAAATAAACATATTTATTAACGCCTACAGATTTTTATCACGGCAGAGGGTTCCCTATCTTAGACAGCTTGACACCTCAAGATGTCTAACAAATGACATTTCAGACATACTGCAGGCATTGTCAGGCAAAGAAAAAAATCGATTCAGACGATGGACCAGCAATTGATGCAGTTGCAAAGCAAGTGAAATGGTCTAGGGCCACTGAACTCCATTCACATTTTGTTCGACTAGCCGATAGGGTATGGGGAGACGGTGGTTTAATAGATTTGCTTACCTACTCTAATGTATATATATATGCTTCTTCTACAGTTGGCAGTATGTAGACTGGAAACAGTACCACAGAAGTATTCGTGGGCTAACACTAACATATGAAGCACTAATGCCGGTGCTTCTTCTGTCTTTTTTTACTCACGGCGATTAAAAAGAACGTCTTTGACAGTATAGAACAACATTTATAATGGTTCAGCTAAGCATCCACTGAAACAGCTTATGTTAATCAGAATTAGGGCGGAAGGATCGGGTGACTGGACATTACATCTCACGACGCAGGCAAGTAAGCTGCCTTATTTCGTCAGCACAAAACAGTCTAACTACGCAGGACAGTTACCTGTATACATTTAGAAATGTTCTTAGCTATACTAGAAGACATGTAAAAAACGAGTTTACCTTTCGACACTGCGAAAATGGAACATTTATCGGTATCTGGAGCAACATGACAGTGGAAAATACCATTACTGATGACTCTAAAAGTGCAATTATTTCCTGCAGTTCATGACTGACCGGTTGCGACTCTGTTTATTTTTTTTATGTAGTTGGAAATAAAACAATTATCAAGGTGATCTACCGGTAAATGGTGCTCCTAACGTCAAAAGTAGAGTCGCCATGGAAGATGACTCAGGCTATGGGTGTTTTTGAAACAGGTCTTTAGTAGCCGTTTTCGTAAGACACAAACTGACGTTGTTCAGCGTTTCACCATAGTTGAGATAAACTATGAATGAAGTTGTCGGATTAAAACTTATGTTTATCAAGGCTTCCACCATGATGTGAAAAAGTGCATCGAATCAAGCACTAAAGATGAATGCCGATAATTTAAACAAACAGCCTGAATTCCTTGTTAGACATGGATGAGAAATGAGTGATAACGGATTGACAGAGACATATGTTTTGGGAGAAATGACATCAGATCTTCTGCGTTACACACGAAGGATATATTGTTTCTCCGAAGCTGTCCGTCCGTCATTCCGTCCTCCCGTCCGTCACGCCCTTGTGGACGGAACTCCTCCTAGACGGCTCGAGATATTAAAAATCCGCCTTGATTTGATTAGTTCAAAAGGTTTTCGTTTAAGACTAGTCTGCTACTTTTATCTCTTGCTTGTGTTTGTTGCTTCCAAGGAATCCCCTGTTCAGTATGTATTAACATTTATACTAGCGTTTGTTTAGTGCTGTGTGGCGACCGTAAAATATCGCCGCGACTATAATTCAGTAATGTTACGACTTACTATCATTTTGGATCATCAAACAATTTTTTTTGACTTTAAAATATACTTCAATAAAATCGAGTCTGGAAGATGTAACATGCATTCATGTATACTGTAATTTTTTTTCCATTGATGGGATTATATAAAAAGTGAACTTAACCTCTAAAGAAGGTATAAAAGTCGAACAGGAAATGTCGCTTTCACAGATTACAGTCATCTAAAAACACAAACAAACAAACAACAATTACAACGATATATAGAAGAAAGTATGCTACACTATACATATAATAGGGTTCACACCTGGGTACCGCCTTGGAACGGGTTAGGAAATGTGTCTTACTCTTACTATCGAATATAGCTAATATTGCTATGGTTCTTTAAAGTGTTCGGAGGATAGACTCCTATACAAGGACAGCCCGGTTAACACTCCCGTCTGACGGACGAGGCTAGTGTCTTGCCTAAGGACACCGAAGTAGAGTCTGATAGCCGTGATATCCGGATTCGGATTTGAACATGCTTATTCACTTGGTCACCACATTAGACATATACAGTGTTAAGTAGACGTTAATGAAAGGATAACATCGTTAATAAAAATGATAACATATACACAATCCATGAATATACATGCAGTTTCATTGAACAAAAAGACAAATAGCAATGGTTGTTTTCTTGATAACCATACGGATATAAGGAAGATGTATATCAAATGTGGTAATACGTTTTTATAGTGTTTGATTTTTTTTAAAATCATATACATATTTTTGTGTGTGTTAAACAATTAAATAGCTCTAATATAATGATATCCATTTTAAGCAAAATCTATGACAAGAGAGATGATTTTAATTTTGACATTGTTAATTATCCCCACTTGGATGGGGATGTTCCCCGAGCAACTTCTTATGGTGTGTATGTGTCTCAACTTATTCGTTTTTCAAGAGCTTGTACTCGAGTTGAGGACTTTAATATTCGTAATATTTGAATAACTAAAAAGCTACTCAGTCAGGGTTACAGTTACCATAAACTTCGTAAAACCTTTGCAAAATTTTATTATCGTAACCCTGATCCTCTTTCCAAATATAAAAGTAATTTAAGGACTCTTCTGCGACAAGGACTATCACAACCTGACTTATATGGTGATGTGATTTATAAACTTCGTAAGATTCTTGGTCACTATCACTTTCATACTAACTTTGTTAAACTTGTTAAAAAGTTATCAAAAGAGGTTATGACCCTATCCTTTTGCAAAGTACTGCATGCTTGGTGGTGGACCCTTTTACAGTTCGCCACTATGCTTTCCTCTTTAATTGTACGATGACCGGACAGGCTGTGAACCCTATGATGACGCCTACCTAAAGTCCATTGGGACTGTGGCGTTTGATGTTTGTCTATGATCTTTCTTGTCGTACTTGTGATATTTGGTGCACCCTAGAACCGGTTACTTTGCCACTGACCGTTCCAAGGCGGTAGCCATATTGTCAACCCTTTTGTGTTTGTGATGTCCTTTGCGTTTATTATTGCTTTTGCATTCTTGTTTTCTGTTTGCGTGTTTGTTTCTGTGTTTTGTGGTTGACTGTCCTCGTTGAATGCTACTTTCCCTGTCCGATCTTTTTATATTTCTTTCTGAAAGCCTAATGTAGACAATTCATCACGCATATAATAAAACATAGTTAAATTTAAATACAAACGACACATAGTAAGTTTAGAACCAAAATAAATCTTAAGATAATTGATTTCGAGGTGTCATTTGGTTTCACCATAACTCGTTTTAGAAACGTTTTCTTTAAATTAATGTCTTTTAAACACATGCTATATGCAGATTGTAAGCCGTAAGTCTTCATACTTTAATTTGAAACCAATCCACCAGTGATTTAAGATAAAAGCAAAGCTGCACATGTTTGATCATTTTTAAATTTGATTATCCCCGTTTATGCATCCGTTTATCGTGTCTTGTTTCCAACAATATGTCATATATATGGACATTTTTCTATTTGCACATGCTGTTTGTATGAAATATTATGACTGTACACGAATCATTTCGAACAAAACGTCTACTTTCTTTAAAAAACAGTTTACAATGAACCAATTCAAAAACTAAGAATAATATTCCGGATTTATTGAAATCGGGTTTTGGTTTCTTTTATGATTATTATTAATTCTAAAATATTGTAGTATATACAGCTTAACACTTAATAATGTTAAATCACACTTTCGGTGATCCATAATTCCAGTCTGTGTTGTTTGATAAATGACTTCGATTTGAAATGCCACATGGGGCCAGAAAAGCAAACTTGATTATTTACGATTAGTCTCTAGTGTATTTTTGTTAGTATGCCATCCTCATATTTGTTATATACTTTATTAAAATGTATATGTTTCCTTATAAACTACTGTGCTTGTGTTGAGTGTATTCCACTGTTTTTGTGTTTCGCATTGTAACATGGGATGGTGGTCTAATGCACAAGAAATAATTTGTACTTTTAATTATTATTTTGTTTTTTACAGAGATTGTCCCAATTAGCATGAACAAAATATTTAAATTGCATCCTGGGTTCCTATTTGAGGATCACATACCACATTACATATGACAAGTATGACTAGGTGTTAAAGTCGACCAGGACCCTATACACGAGTAATGTGACGTTAAAATATATATAAAATAATTAATCTTTATAGTGTCATTGTTTAAATTCGTACTGAGAAGAGAATACATGCTAAATTCACGACACACATTTATCATCTGATTATTTTTAAATTTAAATGGCGGATGATTTTAGAAATACGTGTTATATGACGTTAACTGTTTACAAAATTCATGAATGTAACAGTGATGAATCGACTTCCTCCCATGTAAACTGTTTTTTCCATTCAGTTTCTCTTTAACAAGAACGAATTTCCTCTAAATTGCATATGATAAATAATGGATGATATTGGCATTATGAATCTTTCCACCCTCAGTAGTCTCAACTTATTATTTATTATTTGATCGACTGGAACACACAGCTCATTATCGGTTCTTAAAGCAGAACACATATTTTATGCGGTGTAAATGAGCTAACGGAAAGCTTCAGCAATTTACCCAATGGCACAGTACGTTTTGATAAACTAATATAAATGTACTCAATATCAGGTCGAAAGAGCAACACCATCTATTATTTATATATTTTCTTATCTTATTTGTTTTCCTCTCATCGTGTCCTATACGTATGTATTATTACACATTTCTGTTGAGTTTTAATGACTCGGCCGTTTCCAAAGGTCCAGTATCATACTCTTTTTATGATGATCTACGCTAATGTTGTGTGAACGTGTGCCCCATCATATTTGTTTATTTGATTTTCTATTGACCGGGAGGATCGAAGCTTATTTTGGTAGAACTTGTCCCAATATATTTGCTGATAAGTTTCGAAACATTTGAATAAAATGTTGGTTTTATACGTATGCATAGATTATACATATGTATGTGCGTACACGTATATGGATATGCATGCTATGAGTGTATGTTTATAACAAGTACATGTGTACCATGTATGTAAATACTACTGTTATAAAATAAACAATAAACGAATAAATTAATAATAATAATAATAATAATAATAAAAAAAATAAAAAAAAAATAACAAAATCCTTAACTATGGATCAAATAATAAACAGAAGAAAATACTACTACTTAGATTTTTATACAAACCAAATCATGGACTATTCACAAAAAAATAAGAAATGCAATAATATATAAAAAAAATACAAAATAGAGTAAGTCTATACAATCTATATTCATTAATATCGTCTTCGTAGATTAATATTGTAACGTCAAGAAATTTAACATGTTTAAAACTTGTCAGAATACCATTATTTGTATTACATGTTTCAGCACAGCAATTGACCATACAAAGTTGAAAACAATGTACTTCGGGGAAAAAACACATAGCAAACACTATCGAAGGACGGGCTGATTAAATAGCAACCAGAGACAGACACGAATCAGTTAAGTAGACTGCAAAATTTCAATAATATTAAAATATAATGGACGCATGTTAAAGCGCTTTTCCTAAATGAAATCTGAAAACGCCAAAAGTTGCTCATGGTCAATAAAATATTCGAATTAAGAAGAGCTCAGTTTCGTCTGTGTTGTAAACGAAGTAAAATAAGTATAAATATCGAACAGGAAATGCAGCTTTCATAGAACACAGTACCAATTCGAAAGTAAATTTGTTTCGATTGAACATTCATGTTAAGTCTAATGGTTGATACTTCGATTAGACTATCTTTGCACCATTCATTTGATTAGACTATTTTTGATCGGCGAAAGGGCAATAAACAAAGTGTCATTACTAAATTTTGTTTTGTTTAGATCTTTGCAAATATTGTTGCACTTGATTTTCTCATATGGATATGTAACAGACCCTCAAAGGCAAATTGTGGAACGTTGTGGTCTAGTGGTAGAGCATTGGACACATGATCGAAAAGTCGTGGGTTCGATCCCCGCCATTGCCATATGCGTTGTGTCCCTGAGCAAGACACTTTATCTGCATTTGCTTAGTACTGGTTCTACCCAGGAAGACATCGAGAGTGATTCAAATAAGTTCATAGAGCTTTCGTTATAATCGATGTCAAAAATAAATAAGTTTAAACTAAAAGCAAATTAATATGTGTTTTAACCGAGAATAAGGGTATTTTCTAAACGAAGTGATCAACTGAGTTAAAACAGCTTCTTTACAAATAGTGTGTCTTAGTGAAATTCTCAATATGCATCACACTTCTTTGCCTCACTTTACGTAGTAGAAATTATAGATACGTTATAATGAAACAGCATCTTTAAACACATTTTTTAGTTGTGAATTTGCATTGTCCATGAAAATGGATTCATATAACAACAACGTCACACATGCCTAATATTTTTATTTATTTATCCATACATCTTGCAGTTCATAAATGTAAGTGTGTACTCGTGCCTTATATAGGCTGTAAAATAAAAGCAAATATTTAATGATATTCAACTATACTTAGCTTAACATTTCGCATGATCATGGCAACAATTTCGTTGGGTAATATCTTTGCGATTTTTTAATTTGCAAAGATAGCGAAAATAATACCCATGCGAAACAAAACACAGGTATTGTAGACCATGAGCCATCATTAATAAAGACGATTCATGTATATGTTTTAATATAAATAAAGTAGACACGTTTACGATTTCGTTTTATGGTGCTAGTCAAAGACAACGTGCAATAAGAACGTTAACCTTATCTTAAAAGACATCACGCCACGAACGCAATTGACGCAAACATTTATTGAATTGTCGTCTGTCTGCATTATCGATTTATCAAGATATTACAAGAATGTTATGGTTTATCTGCGTATAGTCATCTAATCTATTGGTTTCCGTCTATAATATAAATATTTATGGAAACATGACTACACCATTCTTTATCAAGAACATAAAAGTATGTGGCATAAACTATAGACTCTTTTTGATCGAAAACCGAAGGCCATTCGGCCATTTGATCTTCTTATTAAACCAAAATTAGGAGTCACTGAAATCGACCTAAATTTGATTGTCAAGTACAAAGTACCACAAATTCCACCGTGGACTTTGGAAACCCCAACAATTATGTTCGATCTTTGTAAAAATAACAAATTCATTACAGATCCTACTATCTTTCAAAGCAAATTTAATGAAATTATATCGAAATACAGCAACTTTCAACATATATACACAGATGGTTCTAAAGATGGAGACAAGGTAGCTGCAGCAGCTGTTGTTCACGAAAATAGCATAAAGAGCCTCCTGCCTGACAAGGCCTCTATCTTCTCAGCTGAACTTAAAGCAATTGAACTTGCCTTAAGTTTTATTCAGGAATCTGATGATGACCATTTCGTAATCTTTTCTGATTTCCTTTCATCTCTTCAAGCACTAGTAATATGAAACATGATAATCCATTTGTGCTTCAACTTTTAGAAAAGTACAATTCTCCTATAGTTGATAATGTTATTATTTTCTGCTGGCTTCCAAGCCATGTAGGAATACGTGGTAATGACAGAGCTGATAGTGCTGCTAAGGCTGCATTAGGGTTACATATATCTAATACCAAATTACCTTATACTGATTTTAAAAGTTGTATCGACACATATATTCGTAACTCTTGGCAAGCCGCTTGGGACTTGTCCATGAAAAATAAACTTCCATTCCATTAAAATGGCGTCCTTCTAGTAGACCCATTCGTCGGGAGGAAGTTGTCCTAGCCAGGGTCAGGATATGGCATACACGCTGCACTCATTCATATTTATTACAAGGTGAGCAGTTGCCAGAATGTATACCCTGTTTTGCACCGTTAATGGTCAAACATATCTTGTTGGAATGTGTAGACTTTGAATCCTATGCGACAAAGATACTACACTGTTAATGCTTTGAAAGAGTTATCTGATACTATAGATTTTAGTCTTGTTTTAGATTTCCTTAATGAAATCAGACTTTATAAAGCAATATAATACTTTCCTATATATATTAACTTCTTTACAAGCCCGTTGGCGGGCATTTGTTGATTTACATATATACATAGTTTATATTGCTACCATATCATCCCTTATTTGTAGATAGTTTTATCTTTATACGTTTACATTATTTTAATTACTATTTCATTCTTTCATGATGCATCGGTATTTGCGCGCAATATGACCTATTTATGTGTCGACGTGCCATAAAACACCATTCATTCATTCATACTGTAGACTATCTCCCGCTGATTGCGAACGTCAAACCATGCCCTTTGCGTCATATTTTTAACCTCTCTTAAGAAAATACAAAGTTCATAGGCCAAGACGTATCTAAGGACACAGCACTCGTTTACCATTCAATGTCTTCCAGATCTGAAAGTAAAAGAGATCGTTATTTCAATAAGATACTAGAGTTATGATAGATATATATCTAATTTGTTAAATACTGGCGACACCTGTTTTTATATTTCCGAGCAATTTAAAGTCGGCCTTTTAGTATTTATTATGTTTAATGACACATTGTGAGCTTAAATCACATAGTGTAAATATTTAAATCAGAACATATTATAAATGGTCGAAGATATTTATCAAAATACGAAAGTGACAACAAATCAATCCAATTGTGCAAAATCAACGTTTGTCTGATACAGTTTTAGCTTAATTATACATACTGTTGGTTTAAACTGTAGAACCGATTTATAACGGATATTTCGACAATAAAACATGTTTTAAAACATTTTTTTGCTGAAAAAATACGATAACCAGTTATAATTAGATATTAAATGTTAAATTTAAGATTACAATATGCAAACTTTGTAAGCCGAAATTACAGTTTTTTTTCATACCCCAGTCAACCCCGTGTTCGTTCCTTGGAGAACGGGTTGGGTTGGGTGTGAAAGTTAATACTCGCACCACGTAATGCTGTCAATAATTGCATGATGCTATTTTAAAAATGGTAAATTATGTAAATGCTAAAGAGATGATCAAGTTATTGTATAACAATGTTTAGATGAACTTCGTTGCCACCATACACAAGCATTGTTGAGCCATACTCAAACATTTTGAGCTTCAGACGTCAAAAATGCAACCATGTCACGCACACTTCAAATATGAAACAGCCTTTACAGGTTTACTTAAAAGAGGTGGTTACGTTTAATGTGAGCCTTCATTATAGTGTTGTCATGTCCTTATGTGTTTATACTTGTCGCTCCGGCCTCTGCCACGTCATTGAGTGATTGATTTGTGTTTTTTGTGTTTTTATTTTATATGCATATATTCATGATAATCTTTGTGAAATACTTAAGTGGCCTAACAATGCTGCTTCCTTTGTTAGAGGAAACAACCTGGCATGGATTTGTTTTATTTAAAGAAATCCATACGAGGTTAATTAACTGGAATACAATTAGAGGTTCGATGCAGTCTGAAACTTGTTTTACATCTTTAGCACTATTTCGCCACTGACCGTTCCAATGCGGTACCGATATTGTCAACTCTTTTATCCAAATGGGGTCGCACACTTTGCTTGTAATATGCTTGTGATTTTTTTTTTAGTTTTGTTTGCGTGATTTTGGTTGACTGTTCTGTGAATGCTACATTTCCTGTTAGATATTTATACTTTACTTTTATTATTTTGCCGTAATAGCTTTACCCGTACAAGTATGAGAGTGGACGTTTGAGATAATGTTCTTATGTCATTTAATGGTTTCATAATGTGTATGTGTTTTACCCACATTCTATTTTCTGATATACAACATTTAATTATGTCAACAAATTTTATATTCATAAAATGGGGCAGAACAGGCAGTCCATAAAAAAATGTAATGATCGTATTTACTCCTTTAAACACGACACAGTTTAGGGTCCTTTTCAAGCCTATTGTATTAGAGGGAAGGGTGGGGTAGTGGAAGGGTGTTGGGGTGAGGGGAGAATGTTTATAGATAACTGTAAATAACGGTTAGACATACAATTTTATGAGCTAATTATGTTATTCAATTGTGTATCCGATAATGAGGACCGTCCAATAAAGTGTGTGTATGAAATAAATATATTTAGTTAGGAAATAATAATAACAATAAGCTGGAATTTGTCTTAGTTTTATCTAAAAATAATATGGCCATGGCTGTATTAATACATGTTTTATAATGGTAATACTTATAGACATTATTTATAATTGTATTACTTACCAAATAATTAAATACAGGTGATTATATTGCTCCGTCAACGGGCGCAAAACATATCCTGCTAGCAAATGAACGTATGTCGTTTACCCCGATAACGGAGGCTGACGTTTATAATTGATAGTTCTATCGTCTGCCCCGATGACGGATTCTGACGTAATAAGAACGTAAGACACGTCGTTGGCACCGATAACGGATACTGAGTGCTATGCAACTGCTCGCACTATCCTGGGTGTAGTTGACATGTTCAGTTTAATATTGAAAACGAACATCCACGTAATCATATCTGTAACTCAACCATGACGTTGACTCAAATGTAACTGTAAATATATAAGAAACACAACAGAAAGTGAAATGAAGGCAGGGTAATGTGGGATTTATCTTATATCGAGTTTAAATGACCTTATAATCATTATTTTGAGAGCATTACCGTTTTCAGAAGGACGTCCAGTGATCTCCCTTGAGTATATACCGAACATGCTCTCACGAGTCGCCTCCAATATAATGAATATAATGAGGACCTGGAATGGTATTTCATCTTTTCCCAAGTGCATAAAGGTTTTAACATATTTTACACTTACGAAAAAGTTAGGAAGTAATAATAACAATAAGCAAGAATTTTTCTTACTTTTATCTAAATGTTTGGCATAATATGGCCATGGCTGTGTTAATATATGTTTTAAAATGGTAATACTTATAGATATTTTTTTATAATTTTATTACTTTCCAATTAAGAAAACTGTTAAATACAGGTTTATTATGTTGCTCCGTCAACGGGCGCAAAACATATCCGCTAGAAAATGCCAAAAAGATTCCCGAGTGAAGTAGTTACTATGAGAATGAGGGAACCTTCCGCCACGCGTGCTAGATACATCCTGGCAGAGACATGGAATCTAAATCACAGCCATGACCCATTTCAACCCATAATGGGGAAACATTGGAAATTGTTGTAGCAAAACAATAAAGAGCCCCCAGATAATGTGTTTAGCAGGTCATAGCCGAATTGTGATGTATGTATCATAATTTTTGGCGAACATAACTCGTGTTTCGATAACCTCTGGATATTTTATATAGTCTCCTCCGTTTGTAAAAAAAATGAAATATGTACTTAGACAACTGTTTATTCTGTTCCTGGTCTTATTTGCAATAACGTTGGCGTGGTAGTATCTGAGACCAGAACAAGAATGTGTTGGGCATAAACTGAATTAATCTGTAAAACAGCTTTTAAATTTAAACCTATGTCATTATCACCGCCATGTTAAATTGAAATGTTGGGTGGTGTTTCATTAAACTATAATACAGTCTTGATTTTTCCACTTCAAATCTGCAAACCTCATGCCTGCTTTTAACTCCCATAGGATACTCCCGTTAATAGCAGAGAGACCCAAGTAAATCCCATCTGGACGATGAACAGCACGCTGGAAGGCATCCCTTATAATTGAGGATCCCATCAACAAGACTTTGAGCTTGGAGAGTGGACTTAAAGCCACTTGAGTACACTTAGACAGGTACCCGTCTTGTACATGCATGTTATTTAATTGAAAAAAATTATGACTACATATATCGTTTATTATCATTAAAAATAAAGATGGAAAGCGTTTCTCGAGTTTCATCGGTATATATTAGCTGTACATTGTTCAATATGACTCATATACATCTATATATATCATGTTTACTTGTTGATATGGCCCGGAAACGGAAACTTAATGTAGTGTATGACCACAAGTTATAGGTATATTATTGTTATTACACTTTGCATAACATTATCATTATATCATTATCACACTTTGCACTAGGGGCCGGTAACGGATCTCTAGTGCTGTGTTAAAATTTGCTTGGTCTAAATTCGGATCGCCCTGTCGATTCATTAAACCATTTGGCTGATCCTTTTTTTCTCTTTCTTTTTTCATTATCATTATCATTATACCTTTATCATTATCATTATATCATTATCACACTTAATTTGCACTAGAGGCATCTACCCTTCAGTAGGGCAACATCTCATACGGATTCTTAGTGATATATATGTTGTTGTTTTTTCTTTTAAGTTAATTGTCTCACTATTAATATAACAACCAGTAACGGTAACTTAACAAATGTATGAGTTGTACGAATTGGATCGCCAACGGCCTCGAATCTAATAGTGTCAATTGAATCGCATTTTTTAAGCATAGAAGTGGCCCCGCCAATTTTGAATGAGTGAGACTGCAAGCTTTGGTTGCTAAAACCTGCCAATCAGAGTGAGACTTCTTTAAAACAGCATTAAATTGGAATGTTGTAAATGGGCTTCCATCAAAGTGACAAAACAGAGACCCACGAGTTTGTGGTCTATGTTTCATAAACAATTACAAATGGTTGTAACAAAATTGGTTTTCCTCAGATATTGGAATGTCTAATGAGGTACCTACATGCCTCTGATCAGTTGTTGATGCTTTCAAGTGAGTCCAATGGCCTCCGTGCCTTTTCATTACATCGTCAACACTTAACACAGATCTTTGAGAATTCTTATTGGGTAATGCAAACTCACCTACTCTCAATAGTGCTAAATAACCAAGAGAAAAGGTTGCTGCAAACAACATACTTTCATACTGAGACCTGCAAACTAAAGGCCGGTATAAATTTTGCCAAAACTGCATGAGTGATGGGTTGCCTATTATCATTGCTTTTATGCACTTACGCAATCCTTCAAGCATGAACTGCTTAGTATGATATGGAAAGTCATTTGATTTGTTAGCATATCTGATTGTTGCCTCTATGACATGAATGCAATATACTATGTTATGACTTGCAATGGAGAAGACCAGGAAAGGGTTAACCTTATATCCTTACGAAAGCTATCAAAAGAGTTGATGCCAGCTTGGTAATTATTGCGTTTATTATCCGACAAAGAGACCTGGATGAGACAATATGTTTCTTGCTGAATAGTTTGTGAAACGTTTCTGTAACTTTGCATGGATATTTGGAAGCGTGGCTCGGTCACAGATGTCCCAATCTCTGCCGCTAAAATCGACTGATAGAATCACATATCACGTTGTCATGCCCAATTATATGTTTAGCTTTAATCTGAATGTTATTGAACATAACTGTAAGCATCAAGTTCCCCACTAAAGACATAAGACTTTATTGTTTGAGAATTTCTTGTTGATTATCTCAAAAGGGCCATGTTATCGGACGTGATAACTATTTATTTTTTTTGTTGATCATTTGCACGTCCCATATAGAGAAGACCAGTATAATAGGGACAAACTCCAGGTAAGTGATATCTTTGAATATCTCTTCACCCTACTTGAAAATGGATTATGGCCCTTTTTAATATGCTCCACAACCTAGATCTTTATTCCCTGCCGAATATGTATATAGTTCTAGAGCTTCATCCATAACCCAAACTTTGTCGTTAAAATATTCTCCATTGTAGCCTTCGAGGAATGTTATCCATACATTGGCATGTTCCCGCATATCCTCGTTGACCCTTATAAAATGATGTGGTTTATTAGCACAATTAAAATCCCTATCGGTCGGAGAATTGCTTTAGCGATAAAATTTAATAGTATAACAATAGATTTCAGCTCTTTTAACCGTGTTATTTTGTTTTTGTGGGGCTTTTTTGCCACTGATAAGTAATTTTAACATTTGAGCTTCTTTAGTAATATTTTCCATATGTACTCTTACCTCTTTACTTATTGAATCTATTTATAAACCCAGATAGATAATGCATGTAACAGGTCCAACACACTTCTCCACACTAAAGGCACGTCGAGCCTCCTACACATGATGTCAAATTTGCGTAGGAGGATAAAACAGCCTTCGTATGTTTGTTCAGCCATGAAAAAAAAATCATCAAGCATATGGTTGACATTATTAGATCCGGACTCCTTGCAAATCAACCATTGTAAAAAGGTTGAGAATTTCTCAAATATAAAACATGAACATGAAGCTCCCATTGGTAACATTTTTTGATTCCAATAACCTGCCCCCGTTTTAATACCAAGTAGCTCAAAGTCGCCTGGCTAGATAGGGCAAAGGTTAAACGCTGAGGTAATATCAGATTTGACCATTAATGCAGTATATCCCAAGCCTTGGAATATTCGGACAGTATTATCAAACTGTGAATATTGGACATGACTGTATTTCGGGTTAATGTAATCATTTACACTGTTGCCTACTCGGTATGACAAGTGAGTGATTAATCTCCATCCACCAGTGTTCTTTGGCACTAGGCCTACATGATTATTTCTAAGATTTGATAGTGGGGTAACAGAGTAGTGACCAATAATTCTACCTTATAGCATATCTGTATATAGTATTTCATATTTCATCCAATTCTTGGTGATATTTTCTGGCAGAAACTAAATTGTTAGAAAAACTAGATGTACGAGGACAGCTATATTGCAGTTTGAAAACATGTTTAAAACCGTCAAGTAGAAATTCAGCGTCAACATTGTTAAGGGTAGAGTGAGCGACTGTTTTCGAGATTTACGAGGTCAGTTAGAGTTTTACCTAGCTCCCATAAAACTTGCCTGCGTCCATTGCATATTTAGAGCCCTGGGTGCTGGACGTTGTTGCCCAGGCGACGGGAAGCGAAACACATGGCGTAGACTGATAAATTAGTAGCAGTGCTAGTACTGTTATGGCAGTACATCGCAGATTGTGTTCCTTGGCATTACATTCAAATATGATGAATTGGACATGATGTGTTGTTGCAAAAAAAAATATTGTTGAACGTGAAACACTTATTTGAAGGGGCATTGTTTGTCGGCTGGGTGGGATTTGGTTGCATAGAAAGCATCCATAATTCTGATATGTTAACACGTATTTACAGTATGCATGTGATCACCTGATTTATTCCCGGCCTGAGTCCCGCTTCTTTCGGGTTGTAACTGGGGGCCCCTTCTTCGGGTTGTAACTGGCAGGTTCCGGTTGCCACGGGCCTGGGAGGAACTATATCAGCCGTGCGGTCCGTACCACCGCCCGTACCATCCGACGTCGTTCCTCGGTTTCCCCATACATAGCCTTTCTTTTGCGAGATTCCCTTTTAACCTTTGGCATTTTTCTCACAACATGAAATGAAATTACTTGTATTAGATCTATATTCTTTAATATTCTGACAAAAACATGTAGCCCATCTTATTTTATTAGTGTTATGTTAACTACTGATATTTGCAGCAAGAGTACACTGTATACGCTCTTTTTGTTTTCATATATAAAATTAATTCGAGAAAACTGATTATTATTAATGACAGCACCCCGTACTGGAATGAAGCGTGAATGCCGTGATGTTAAAAATCTCAATTCAGATGGTTTCAACATACTTCCACGCGAAGTATGTATGCATACTGCTGAAGTAAATATTCTTAACTAAATTATTTCATTTGATTTATCTTATATTGAATTTAAATGACCTTATAACATTATTTTGAGAGCAAAACTATTTGCCTTACCGTTTTTAGAAGGACGTCCAGTGAGTATATACTGAACATGCTCTCACGAGTCGCCTCCCTTATAATGATTATA